>CM038673.1:216646487-216988498 GCA_021605145.1 Aegilops bicornis | reverse complement strand
ATTCCTCACATGCACCACAATAAAAAATTCTACCCACGACAATTGGACATCGCATTGCAGAATTGAACCAAGCAGTTAACTAAACACCACAACAAATGAACCAAACATTAACTGAGCACCAATTTGCACAATATAACATACTTCTAATAGAAGATCAGATAGTTAACCAAACCAAGCATGCTTAACAGCTTGGAAATATAGCAATTGTATTTGTTTCTCATGTATTTACTACAGCCAAATTCAATTTATTCCTCACATGGTATACAATAACAGAATGCACCCACAACTATTGAACATTGCATTGCAGAATTGAATGAAACAGTTAACTAAACACCACAACACAAATGAACCAAACGTTAACTGAGCACCACATTGCACAATCTATAACCAAAGCACGCATGCTTTGACAACTTGGAAATATAGAAATTCTATTCTTTTCTCATGTTGTAAAGATAATTCGATTTATTTCTAACATGGAAGACAATACAAAATTGCAGCCTGAAGAATTGAACATCACATTTGCAGAATTGAACCAAACAGTTAACTGAAGATGACAACTAATTAACAAAACAGTTAATAAGTGAGCACCACACTGCACGACATATAGAACATATACACTAGAGCAACATATTGAATGGTAAAATTAGATATCACAATTCACTAGAATTTGTGAAGGAAAGGCAGGAGTAGCACACGCAACGGGTAAACTGAGCATGCTTAACCGGCATAGGTAGAAAATGGCAAGGTGCTCCTCCAAGATCTGGGGGTCGGCACGAATGGCAGCCATCGCGACCTCATCCGCGTGTGCGGCCGCGATTTGCTTCTCCGCTGCCAAATGCTCCTTGAGATCCTGGCTATACTGCGTGCACCATGGCTTAGGGCGGCGCTTATTTGGTGGAGGGGTCGATGATTTGGGTGGAAGGTGTCGCACCGGCGGTCGGGGCATCACTACAAGAAATATGTCAACTAGTGACCTTCTTTTAGTGACCCTGGAAGAATTGGTCATAGATCTATGACCATTTGAGACCAACTGGTCAAAAGGTGTTCGGGGGGCTCCAAACCCTAAACCATTGCGACCATTTTGGTCAGAAAGGTCATAATTTCCTTACATGAAATGGTCATAAAGCAAACAGCGCTAGTCCGCTGCCTTATTTCTAGTTGTTAACGACCAACATAGATGGTCATAGCCTTGTAAATTGTGGTGGGTTGCGATGACTAGGCGCCATCTCATCAGTTTTGCCTATGTGTCATGTCCATGTGTCAATTTTTGCCCTAGGTTGTGAAACAACCTATATTTCTGTTATTCCAAAATTTCCCAAACAATTCTCATAAATTGTTTGGATCATATCTTCATCAAATATGTCAAAAACCTTCCTTGCCTAGTTCAAAAATAGTTCAACAATATTCATTTTCCTATTCTGTTCAGAGCAGCACTTTGTGAAGGAAGTACCACTTGGGCATGTCCAAATACTATCCATTTTCTACAGTGCATTCCTATGCCCAAATAACCATCCTCCACCAAATGCCAGCTCAATCCATTCATTATTTTGAGCCCAGCTTCAACATTCGTATTTATGTCCAGTGTGGTACTTTGCAAAGCAAGTACCACCTAGGCTCCTCCTTTTGAGCTGAAAATTTGTGAAGACGGTCTTCTTAGTAACTGATCATCCTCAGCCAAAACTCACGCCCATTAACCATGTACATTTCCCGTACCGCTAATCAAACACTTGGCTGCTAATTCATGTTTGAGCATCGATCGGTCTCCTCGTGAGGATCTTTTGTTGTAATTTTCTTCCTAGCACCTACCTGGGGAGTGCCCAATCCACTAGACATGCCTAGGCCGCCCAGAACACATGGCAAAGCCACGGTCACGCGGTGACCACGCGGCGGGCATGCGAGTTTACGCGCTCTAGAGTTGGGCCCTCGGCCACCGCCCAAACCTCGACGTATCGCCACCAAACCATGTATTTATGGTTAAATAGGTACTTATGTAACTAGAAATGATTTTTGGAAAAAATAAATAGCAAACTATGAGGCAGCTGCAGTTCAAATTTGACCCGCTTCCAGCTGAATATGGAAATTTGTCTTTTTCACGAGAGGTGGACCAAACTTTTTACACCCAACCATTTTGTCAATTGTGCATTAAATATGTCCTAGTATTTTATAAAATTGATTTGGTCCAATTTTGCAACAATTATTTGGGAGGTCCTTCACAAAAAAAAACGTCCTTTTGGGCACTCGAAAAATGGAAAATGATTTTTTCATCCAAAGAAAATGAAAACTTCCTTAGGCAACATTGTTTGCCATTACAATATGCACCCTTGTGCACAATATGAGATCACTTGAACAAATTATGCCATGAATGTGGCCATAAGATTGATCATTTGGCTTGAAAGCCATTGATCTCCACACGTGATAGCTCGTTTCTGAGAACACTTTTTTAAAATAATTGCCGTATTACAAGTTTGTTATTTTTCCTGGGAACTTGGTCACATATAATGACACAATGCGAAGGCTTCAAGATTTTTTGATTTTTTTTAATTTTTTATGCCCGTTTTAAAATGCGGTCAAAACGGCGGGCTTGACCGTTCCTAGCTAGTGGTTGAATCTTGGAATTTTTTTGGTGTTTCTCTGATTAAATAGATACTTTTGTACCTAGAAATGATTTTTGGAAAAAATAAAGAGCAAACTATGAGGCAGCCGTAGTTCAAATTTGACCTGCTTCCTACCTGCTTCCTGTTGAATCGGCGGAAATTTATCTTTTTCATGAGAGGTGGACCAAAACTTTTGACACCCAACCATTTGGTCAATTGTGCATCAAATATGGCCTAGTATTTTATAAAAATTATTTGGTCCAATTTTACAACAATTATTTGGTAGGTACTTCGCAAAAAAAAAACTCATTTCGGGCACTCGGAAAATGGAAAATGATTTTTTCGTCCAAAGAAAATGAAAAATCCCTTAGGCAACATTGTTTGGAATTCCAAGATGCACCATTGTGCACAATATGAGATCATTTGAACAAACTATGCCTTAAATGTGGCCATAAGATTGATCATTTGGCTTGAAAGCCATGAATCTTCACATGATAGCTCGTTTCTGAGAACATTTTTTTTTAAATTGCCGTATTACAAGTTTATAATTTTTGCTGGTAACTTGGCCACATATAATGAAACAATGCGAAGGTTTTCCAATTTTTTTATTTTTTTCGAATTTTTTATGCCCGTTTCAAAATGCGGTCAAAATGGCGGGAATAACCGTTCCTAGCTAGTGGTTGAATCTTGAATTTTTTTTGGTGTTTCTATGATTAAATAGATACTTATGTACGTAGAAATGATTTTTGGAAAAAATAAAGAGAAAACTACGAGGTAGCTACAGCTCAAATTTGACCCGCTTCCAACTGAATCGGCGGGAATTTATTTTTTTCACGAGAGGTGGATCAAAACTTTTTACACCCAACCATTTGGTTAATTGTGCATTAAATACGTCCTAGTATTTTAGAAAATTGATTTGGTACAATTTTGCAACAAATATATGATAGGTCCTTCACAAAAGAATTTCATTTTGGGCACTCAGAAAATGATTTAAAATAGCTAGAAAGATCATAAAGGCATACAAATTGGTCCTTATCTATAAAATGTGGTCTAAGTCTAGTGAAAATTTGTGTGGTGCCATTTTGCAAAATATTTTTGATAGCTGCTTCACAAAATCCCTCTATTTTTAGTACTTGAAGACTATTTTAAATCGCTGATTTTTCGAACCAATGAGAACTCTTCCCACGAATCGATGACATGGCGCCCATCCATCCATCCATCCATCTCTCCATCCCACATCCATACATCCATCTATCTACAGAAAAAGAAAAGAAAAAAGATCCCCACCGGCAGCCCAAACACTAGCTCAGATCCCCCATCTCAACCCTCCTCCCTCGTCCCCATCTCCTCGCCGCCGCCACCACCTCCTCCCCGTCCCCTGCACCACTCCTCGTCGCCAACCTACGGCGCCTGATTCCGGTACTGTCCGACGGCGCCCGATACCCTCCCTTCCACTCCATCCTCCCCATCTACCAGATCGACTGCGCCCTCCCACCCACACATCGCCGCCGCCACCCACCGTCCCGTCTGACCTCATCGCAAATATGTTTACTTCATAATAGCTGAATCAGGAACGATGAATCATCATATTTACAAAAACAAGAGAGGTCGAGTTCATACTAGCTTTTCTCATCCCAATAAGTCCATAATATATCATCATTATTGCCTTTCACTTGCACGACCGAACGGTGTGTATAATAATAAGAGTGCACGTGCATTGGACTAAGCCAGCATCTGCAAGCATTCAATAAACAGGAGAAGACAAGGCAATATGGGCTCTTGGTTAAATAAACGATCATGCATATGAGAGCCACTAAGCATTTTCAATATGGTCTTCTCGACCCCCAAAGAAAGGAAAAGAAAAATAAAACTATTTACACGGAAAGCTCCCAACAAGCAAAAGAAGAACAGGAAATATTTTTGGGTTTTCTTTTTAATTCTACTACAAGCATGGAGAGTAGACTAACTAATTTTTTTGTTTTTTCTTAAGGTTTATCAAACACACAAGAAGAAATCTAGAAAAAGAAATTTAAACTAACATGGATGTTACAGTGAAACAGTATGAGCACCGACATCTAGCAATGAGTGTGTGCGAACATAAATGTAATGTCGGTGAGAAATATGTACTCCCCAAGCTTAGGCTTTTGGCCTAAGTTGGTCTATTGCCAGGGATAGCCTGGCTGATACCCGTAGGTGTAGCTGGGGTCGTACTGCGATGCAGCGGCTACCGCCTCCTGAGCTGCAGCATGGCGTCGAGCTGCCTCCGCTCTCCTCTCGTACTCATCTGCCTCCTGTCTGGTAATAATATATCTTCCTCTCGTCTGAAAATCAAAGAAGGCGGGAGCATGAAGAGTAACACGGACAACATGTCGTTTGTTAAAGATTAGTTGATACTGGAAAGGTGGTCCAGTCCTCTCAACGAACTGGTGGGAAAACATAGAATCAAGATCTAAATAAGTAGGGGGTAACTCCATATCACCCTCACGAATGTCTACATCAAGAAAATTAGCTAAGCGGGTTGCATAAATTCTTCCAAAGAAATCTCCGTTATGTCTATTATGATGCAACCTACGAGCTACAATGGCTCCCATATGATAAGATTGGTCCCCTAACACAGCACTTCTGAGAATGCTGAGATCAGGCACACATGTGACATGCTTCATCCTTAGCATTTATGCATCTACCAATGAAGAGAGCAAAATAATGTATAGCAGGAAAGTGAATGCTCCCTATAGTGGCCTGCGCTATATCTCTAGATTCCCCCACAGTTATTCTAGCAAGAAAGTCTCTATATTCAGATTTAGGGGGATCCCTGATACTACCCCAAAATGGAATTTTGCAAGAAAGAGTGAAATCCTCTAAGTCCGTGGTATAATATTTGTCATAAAGGTCAAACATGACTGAAGGAGAATTACGCGAAGATGAAAACTCAAACCTCCCCACAAATGAACTTGTGAGATCACGATACTGGGGCATTTATCAGCTTCAAAGTCCTCAAGACCGGCATCACGCAAATATGCGTAGAATTCTTCTTTAATTCCCGCTTGATTCATAAAATTTTCCGAAGGCCATTCACAGGGCCTCACGAGAGCGTCTCTTGGTGGTTCCTCGTCACCATCACGCATTGCAAGCACAGGACCTTGCTTCCTTGAAGAACCACCTTGGAACATCTTCCTAAGCATATTGTTTTCTCTGAAAAATAATTCTGAAATTTTTAGTAACTTCAAACAAAAAGTGAACCAACTTCAATAAAACCGATAGCAACTACTCATACAAGTGCCTAGAGCATATATCAAGCATTAGAACTACTTGGAACCATATAAATTTGTCATGCAAGCTCAAGAACATGGTCACCTATGCAGCACAAATTTGCAATGAATAAAGCACTAGAACAAAAACTAATTGGACCAATGGAGGAGTCACATACCAAGGAACAATCTCCCCAAGCAGTTTTGCGAGAGGTGCTTTGAGCAAGGAGATCGAAAATCACAGCAAAAGCGGCTGGAACACGAGCTTGAGTTGGTTTTTCGGGTTTGTGCGAGACAGACGAAGAAGATGGGTGCAGGGATAAGTGGAGGAGGGCCACCGTGGGCCCACGAGGCAGGGGGGCGCGCCCAGGGGGGTAGGGCGCGCCCTCCACCCTCGTGGCAGTGGCAGCTCCCATGATAATTTTTACACTAAAAATCCTCAAATATTCCCGAAAAAACCATATTAAATTGGCATGGCATTCTGAGGACTTTTATTTTCGGGACATTTTTATATTGCACGGATAAGTCAGGAAACAGACAGAAAAAATACTATTTTCCTTTATTTCTACTAAAGAACAGAGAATATAAAGAGGGTACAGAAGGTCGTGCTTCTAGTTTCATCTGTCTCATGCTCATAAAAAAGAATCCACTAACAAGGTTGATCAAGTCTTGTTAACAAACTCATTCCGATAATCATGGAACCGGAGAAATTTCGAATAACACTATGTTACTTCAACGGGGATATAGACATCCCCAATAATAAGTATATCATATTTCTTCTTGACAGTAGGAAGAGGAAATTCAAAACCTCCAAATATAATCGATGGAATTTTTCCAATAGAGTTGATACTATAAACTTGAGGTTGTTTCCTCGGAAAGTGTACCATGTGCTCATTACCATTAACATGAAAAGTGACACTGCCTTTGTTGCAATCAATAACAGCCCCTGCAGTATTAAGGAAAGGTCTTCCAAGAATAATAGACATACTATCATCCTCGGGAATATCAAGAATAACAAAGTCCGTTAAAATAGTAACGTTTGCAACCACAACAGGCACATCCTCACAAATACCGACAGGTATAGCAGTTGATTTAGCTGCCATTTGCAAAGATATTTCAGTAGGTGTCAACTTATTCAAATCAAGTCTACGATATAAATAGAGAGGCATAACACTCACACCGGCTCCAAGATCACATAAAGCAGTCTTAACATAATTTCTCTTAATGGAGCATGGTATAGTAGGTACTCCTGGATCTCCAAGTTTCTTTGGTATTCCACCCTTAAAAGTATAATTAGCAAGCATGGTGGAAATTTCAGCTTCCGTATCTTTCTTTTATTTGTAACAATATCTTTCATATATTTAGCATAAGGATTCATTTTGAGCATATCACCAATCGCATACGCATAAAAGATGGGTCTAATCATTTCAAAGAAAGCGCTCAAATCCTCATCATCCTTTTTCTTGGACGATTTCGGAGGAAAAGGCATGGGTTTCTGAACCCATGGTTCCCTTTCTTTACCATGTTTCCTAGCAACAAAGTCTCTTTTATCATAACGTTGATTCTTTGATTGTGGGTTATCAAGATCAACAACAGGTTCAACTTCTACATCATTATCATTACTAGGTTGAGCATCATCATGAACATCATCATTAACATTTTCACTAGGTTCATGTTCATTACCAGATTGTGTTTCAGCATCAGACATAGAGATATCATTTGGATTATCTGGTGGTTTAGCAATAGGTTCACTAGAAGTTTGCAAAGTCCTGTCATTTTTCTTTTTCTTCCTCTTAGAAGAGCTAGGTACATCAATATTTTTTCTCTGAGAATCTTGCTTGATTCTCTTAGGGTGGCCTTCAGGATACAAGGGTTCCTGAGTCATTCAACCAGTTCTAGTAGCCACTCTAACAACATAATCATTTTTCTTACTATTCATTTCATTAAGCACTTCTTTTTGAGCTTTAAGTACTTGTTCTACTTGAGTGGTAACCGTAGAAGCATGTTTGCTAACAAGTTTAAGTTCACCTCTAATATTAGCCATATAATCACTCAAGCGTTTAATCATAAAGGTATTCTGTTTTAATTGTCTACCAAAATAAGCATTAAAGTCATCTTGCTTAAACATAAATTCATCAAACTCATCCAAGCACTGACTAGCAATTTTAGTAGGAGGGACTTCAGCTTTATCATATCTGTAGAGAGAATTTACCTTTACTACCTGTGTTGGGATATCGGGAGGTTCTTATGTAAATAAGTAATTGAGATCATATACTTCTTCAACAAAGTGATGAAATTAAGACCATGTATTTCTTCAATAGGAGGTAAATTCTTAACATCTTCATCTTTAATACCTTTTTCTTTCATAGATTTCTTTGCCTCTTGCATATCTTCGGGACTGAGAAATAGAACACCTCTCTTCTTCGGAGTTGGTTTAGGAATAGGCTCAGTGATTGGCTCAGGAGGTGCCCAATTATTTTCATTTGTCAACATATTATTCAATAGAATTTCAGCTTCATCCGAATTTCTTTCCCAGAAAAGAGAACCAGCACAACAATCAAGGTAATCACAGGAAGCATCAGTTAGTCCAATATAAAAGGTATCAAGTATTTCAGGTTTCTTAAGAGGATGATCAGCAAAGCATTAAGTAAATTGAGAAGCCTCCCCAAGCTTGTGGGAGACTCTCTTCTTCAATTTGCACAAAATTATATATATCCCTCAAAGCAGCTTGTTTCTTATGAGCAGGAAATATTTAGCGTAGAAGTAATAAATCATATCACAGGGACTTTGCACACAACCAGGATCAAGAGCATTAAACCATATCTTAGCATCACCCTTTAATGAGAACGGAAATATTTTGAGTAAATAAAGGTAGCGCGATCTCTCATTATTAGTAAACAGGGCAGCTATATCATTTAACTTAGTAAGATGTGCCACAACAGTTTCAGATTCATAGCCATAAAAAGGATCAGATTTAACCAAAGTAATTATATCTGAATCAACAGAAAAATCGTAATAATCCTGACCGGGAACTCAGATAGGTGAAGTAGCAAAAGCAGGGTCGGGTCTCATCCTATCTCTAAAAGATTCTTTACTCCATTTAACTATAAACCTCTTAAGTTCAAGTTTATCCTGGCAAGCAAGAACAGCTGCAGAAGATTCAGCATTAAAAAGATAACCCTCAGGAATAGCAGGCATATTTTCATCATCACTAACATCATCGTATTTAGGTTCAATATTTTATGTTTCTCTAGACCTAGCAATTTGCTCATCAAGAAATTTACCAAGGGGCACATATTATCAAGCATAGAAGTAGTTTCATAATAAGTATCATGCATAGCAGAAGTGGCATCATCAATAACATGCGACATATCGGAACGAATAGCAGAAGTAGGTTTAGGTGTTGCTAGCTTACTCATAACAGAAGGTGAATCAAATGCATAGCTAGATGGCAGTTCCTTACGTCCCCTCGTAGTTGAGGGATAAATTGTGGTCTTAGCGTCTATCAAGTTCTTCATAGTGTCCAAAGATATAAATCCCAAGTGACTCAAAGAATAGAGCTATGCTCCCGACAGCGCCTTGAGAAAAAGGTCTTGATAACCCACAAGTATAGGGATCACAATAGTTTTCGAGGTTAGAGTATTCAACCCAAATTTGTTGATTCGGCACAAGGGGAGCCAAAGAATATTCTCAAGTATTAGCAGCTGAGTTGTTAATTCAACCACACCTGGAAACTTAGTATCTGCAGCAAAGTGTTTAGTAGCAAAGTAATATGATAGTGGTGGTAATGGTAACAAATGAAAGACAGCAAAAGTAATGTTTTTGGTATTTTTGTAGTGATTGTAACAGTAGCAACGGAAAGTAAATAAGCGTAAACCAGTATATGGAAAACTTCAGAGGCACCGGATCGATGATGGATAATTATGCCGGATGTGGTTCGTCATGTAACAGTCATAACATAGGGTGACACAGAACTAGCTCCAATTCATCAATATAATGTAGGCATGTATTCCGTAAATAGTCAGACGTGCTTATGGAAAAGAACTTGCATGACATCTTTTATCCTACCCTCCCGTGGCAGCGGGGTCCTATTGGAAACTAAGGGATATCAAGGCCTCCTTTTAATAGAGAACCGGAACAAAGCATTAGCTCATAGTGAATACATGAACTCCTCAAACTATGGTCATCACCAGGAGTGGTCCCGATTATTGTCACTTCGGGTTCTTGGGATCATAACACATATTAGGTGACTATAGACTTGCAAGATAGGATCAAGAACACACATATATTCATGAAAACATAATAGGTTCAGATCTGAAATCATGGCACTCGGGCCCTAGTGACAAGCATTAAGCATAGCAAAGTCATAGCAACATCAATCTCGAACATAGTGGATACTAGGGATCAAACCCTAACAAAACTAACTCGATTACATGATAAATCTCATCCAACCCATCACCGTCCAGCAAGCCTACAATGCAATTACTCACGCACGGCGGTGAGCATCATGAAATTGGTGATGGAGGATGGTTGATGATGACGGCGACGAATCCCCCTCTCCGGAGCCCAGAACGGACTCCAGATTATCCCTCCCAAGAGAGATTAGGGCTTGGCGGTGGCTCCGTATCATAAAACGCGATGATTTCTTCTCTCTCTTTTTTTCTCCCCGAAAGCCAATATATGGAGTTGGAGTTGGCGTCGGAGGGCATCCAGGGGGCCCACGAGGTAGGGGGGCGCGCTCAGGGGGGAGGGCGCGCCCCCAACCTCGTGAGGAGGGTGTGGGCCCCCTGGTCTTCATCTTTGGCGAGGATTTTTTATTATTTTTTCTAAGGTGTTCCGTGGAGTTTCAGGTCATTCCGAGAACTTTTGTTTTCTGTACATAAAACAACACCATGGCAATTCTGCTGAAAACAGCGTCAGTCCGGGTTAGTTCCATTCAAATCATACAAGTTAGAGTCCAAAACAAGGGCAAAAGTGTTTGGAAAAGTAGATATGACGGAGACGTATCAGCAAGCCGCATTTGCAAATGGCCAGAGGAAAACCTGGTGCCCCTATTTCCGGTGCGGCAATTGGGAAAAGAGGACAGAGGCTGAAATGGGCAAACACCTGTAGAAGAGTGGTTTTACACCCGATTATACGGTGTGGACATATCATGGTGATTCTGCCCAACGTGACCGAGCTGAGGTCGATCGTCGTCGCACCGACGAGCATGGTACCGGGATGGAAAACATGGTGCAAGACTATGATGATGCTCGGGATTCGGACGAGGAGATGGAGGAATCTGCAAAGGCCTTCAATGAAATGTTGGAGTCTTCAAACGTCCGCTCCACGAGCACACCGAGCTTTGTCGGTTGGATGCCATCTCACAAGTAATGGCTCAAGGCTCAGTTCAACTTGGGCGAGAGAATGCTATGACGCAATGATGACAAGATTTGGATGCTTTCTACCCAAAGGCCATGTAATGCCCGCAAATCTGTACCGGTCGGACAAAATCCTCCGTAATCGAAGATGCCCTATGAGAAGATACATGCCTGTGAGAAAGGATGTGCCTTATTTAGGCTTGACTATGCGGACTTGAACTATTGTCCCATTTGCAAGTCTTCCAGGTATGTTGTGGTAGACAACGGTATGGGTGAGAAGACACAGACCAAAATCCCCGTTAGTGTTCTTCGGTATATGCCAATCGTACCAAGACTTCAACGTCTTTTCATGGTCAAAGAGACGGCCAGATAGATGACATGGCACAAAACAGGAAAAAGAACTGAACTAGATGCCGATGGGAATCTGATGATGGTACACACATCGGATGGTGTTGCGTGGAAAAAGTTTGACGAATTACATGCTGACAAAGCGGCAGATCCGAGGCATCCTCGAGTCGGCGTCAGCACGGATGGGTTCAGTGTGTTTGGTATGACGGCAGCCCAATAGAGTTGTTGGCCCGTATTTGTCTTTCCACTCAATCTCCCCCCGGACAGGTAATGCAAAGAAAGAACATTTTCCTGACGTTGATAATTCCAGGGCCCAACTATCCGGGGAAAAATATGAATGTGTACATGCAGCCACTTAAGGACGAATTGCAAGAAGCCTAGGATAATGGGTTCAACACATACGACGCCTATAGAAAACGGAACTTCATAATGCGTGTCTGGTACATGTACTTGATGCATGACATGCCGACGTATGCGCTATTCGTTGGCTGATGTGTGCATGGAAGGTTCCCATGTCCCACATTCAAGGGAGCTCTTGAGTTTCATTGGCTTCAGGCCGGTCGCAAGTTTTCTTGCTTCACATGCATAGACAGTTCCTGGATCTTTGCTATAAGTTCAGGAAAGACAAGAAGAACTTCACCAGAGGTAAAGTTGTCAAAAACTCTGCACCACCTGCGTTGACGGGCCAACAGACCCTGGATTAGTTAAACGCTCTCGAGCCAGATCCAGAGCGTCCAGAGTACTTCAAGGGATATAATTCTGAGCACGCCTGGACTCACAAGACATGCTTATGGGATCTGCCTTACTTCAAAGACCTCCTTTGCCCACACAACATCAACGTGATGCACACTGAGAAGAATATCGCCGAGGCACTTTTTGGTACATTGTTCGGCATTAATGGGAAGTCAAAGGATAATACTAAGGCTAGAGTCGATCTAGATACGCTATGTGATAGGCCGTTACAAAACATGAAAGAACCGAAAGGAAAGCAGAACTGGACGAAGCCGAAGGCATGGTTCAATCTTGGAAGGCCAGCTATGAGGGAAATTATCTTGTGGGTGAAAATGCAGTTGATGTTCCCCGATGGGTATGCAGCGAATCTAAAGAGGGGAGAAAGTCTTGATAAATTGAAGATATTTGGTCTCAAGAGTCATGATTGGCACATATGGATTGAGCAGTGTAATGCCGGTGATGTTGCGTGGCTTCATCCACGAGGATGAATGGCTAGTATCGGCAGAACTCAGCTATTTCTTCCGTGTTCTTTGTGCGAAAGAACTATCGCCTGGCGTGCTAGAAGAAATGGAAGAGTTGGCGCCGGAGTTGATCTGCAAGTTAGAGAAGATCTTTCCACCGGGCTTATTTAATCCAATGCAGCACTTGATTTTGCATCACTCGACCGAGGCAAGATTGGTGGGGGGGCATGCAAAATCGTTGGTGCTACCCAACTGCGAGGATGCAGAAGATGCTTCGATAAAAATGTAAAAATAAACGTAGAATTGAAGCATCGATGACTGAGGCATTCATCACTGAGGAGGCGGCAAACTTCGTGACAGCACACTACGAAGCAAAAAATCGCCATTTGCATAATCCGAAGCCTCGGCACAATGCTGATGACCCTAAGAAGGGTGGATCCAACCTCAGCCTATCCAAAGGGAATCTCGCACCAGCCAGTGTTTCAAATCCAGTATCTTTAGATAACAAAGAATGGCGGACCATTTCGTTGTATATCTTCAACAACCTGATAGAAGTGCGGCCGTACATCGAGTAAGTTCTCGGTACATTGTTTCGCAACTTGTATTTCCTTTGAACTGCTCTTATTCCTGGATATTTCATACAGTCGATACGTTGCCATATTCTCGTATGGAGCGGGGATCCAAAAGGATTCCGTCGAAGAGTATGAGATTCTCGCAAAGCAAGGAGGTGGCTATCCCAGTTTCATCTCTTGGTTCAAACAAACGGTAATTTCTATTAGACAATTTCATTTCATTCGCTAATTTGTGCGTAATGCAACAATCCTTTCAGATAAACTTGTAGGCTAATTCAGAGTCTATGGACGCCGAATTGAGACAAGTCGCTAATGGTTTTGACTATAAGGTCCGTTCATTTGACAAATACGACATCAACGGGTATCGCTTTCGCATCTATGGCAAAGAGCTATCTATGGCCGAATCGAAAGTCTACAAATTGTTGTGTATCTGCTATCGGCGAAGGACGTACCGAGTATTATGGGAGAGTTGAAGCAATTTATGAACTTCTATTCTATGGTGAAAACCCACCGAATGTCGTAGTCTTCAAATGTTATTGGTTTTAGCCGAAGGAGACTAGAAGGACTCATGAACATATAGGGCTAGTTGAAATCAACCAAAGCACCCATTTAGATGTTCCTGATGTCTATATTATGGCTCAACAGGCGACCCAAGTATTCTATCTACCGTGGGCCTGCCAAACTAATCCAAATCTGAAAGGTTGGGATGTCGTTTATGAAGTTCCGCCACATGCTAGACTATCTCCCCCAAAGGAAGAGGATTATGAACCTCACATTAACCTGCATACATATGAAGGAGAATTTTTCCAAGAGACACGTCTTTCCAAAAAGCGCTTCAAGAACCGCTATACTTCACCCCAAGACATTGAAGTAGATAGCGACAGTGAATCCGACATCACCCCAGAGGAGGAATAAGAAGAGCCGGAACAAGAAGAGGTTACTGCTGCAGATGAGTTGTCAATGCTTGACCGATTACGTCAAGGTGGCCTTCCACATGTTGATGCCACTCAACCCTATGAGCCCGTCATTGATTATAGTGATGATGATGATTATGCATTTATTGAGACTGATCGAGATTATTAGTAGTGTCAGGTACTCAATTTTTTTATGTTGTACTTGATGATGATACACTTAAGTGATATACATATTATTATTCATGTCAGTATTTTTTTTATGTTGTACTAATTTCGTTTACTCTTTGTCATGGCAGGTGTTGAAAGATGGAAGGGGAGCCGACTGAGGCCAAGGACAAACGTGCCCAAATTGAAGGTGTGCCACACCATCAAGGCAGCTCCAGCTTATATCAGTTCGGGCGGAACTGGGTATGTGGTTTGCTTCATGATTCATGCAATTCATTCATCATGCTAGCTTGAGTCCTTTAATTACTAATTTACTTCGTTTCTCTCTTTCAGGCATTCTACAATAAGACGGATAAGGTGCCAGAGGGGTACGACCTGTATGCCATGGCCCACACTGCCTCTTACAAGGAAGTCAAGGGGAAGGCGAGGAAAGGGGAGGACTTTAACCCTAGCCAGGGTCCCATTGATCCAGAGCAGGTGATGATATCTGGTGGCGGCAGGTCCCGTGGCTCCATAGCCATTGATCCAGAGATTGCCCCTGAGACCACGATGAGTTTAATTTGAATGGACGTTACTTGCTAGTCTTAACATTTGAGTGTCATCATGCTAATGAAACATTGGAATGATCTTTGGTGCAGCGTAACTCCAGACAAGCATCACACGATCCTTCTCCAGCTACTGGCACGAGCCAGCCCGCTCCTACACCTCCATTGTCGGGGAGGCTGATCGGACCCACGAACACCTATGGGACCGGCGGACCGAGTCCCTTTTGGTTCGGAGGGGGGCGGAGATCGCACGAAGAGCGGATCGAGGCGAAGCACACGAGTAGTTTACCCAGCTTGAGCTCTCCCAGAGATAATACTCCTACCGCTGCTTGTCTGGTTGTATTGTGTTCTTGCTAGGGAGTGATGAGAGCTACAAGACCTAAGCGTGAGTGTTCTCTGTTACGCTGAATCGAACCTCCTCTACGCTATGCATGGGCCTCCTTTTATATGCTCAAGGGTCTCCGACAGTGGCAACATAGATGAGGGTACAAATGGAAAACAGTAGTTGGTACACCTACTTGAACAGGGTACAGTGTACTCTACCTAACCCTGACGGCAAGGGACAAAAGCATTAAATGCCCGTCCCTCGCCTAAACAAAGGCAACAGGACCGTCAGAGCGCCACCGTTCGCCACGATGGCAAGCTTGTCAGCCGCTTATCGCTGCTCCTCACCGGCTGCATGACCTCTTGACGCGCATGCATGGAATGGTCCCATGGCGACACGTTAGTGGATGAGATGGAGCGGAGATGAAGAGAGGTTGCCTGCCGCGGCAAGTGCCTTGCCGCGGCTGAATCCTTGTCGCCTCCACAGGCTTGTCGCTCTCCGAGCCTTCCCGGCAAGCTCCTCTTGCCGGGGTCTTGTCTTCTGCGTGCCTTGAGTGGCCTTCCCGGCAAGCTCCTCTTGCCGGGGCCTTGTCTTGGTTAAATACTTTGTTCTTGAATGGCTCCAAAGGAACCACGGAGGATCTTGTCGGTGACCAGCAAGCCTTGCCGCTGGTGCTGCAATCGCCCGTGCACGAGTTCGGGATACTAGGGTACCCCTACTCTAGTACACCGGCAGAGCCCCCGGCTGGGCCACACACGGTGCCGAAGCGCTGTTGGGCCAGGCCCAAAACAAGCACACGGTCACACGCGCCTTGATCACGCCGTAACTCACCCGGACCCACCACGTCCCTCACGAATGGCACGCACCGAACGTGGCGTCGTGTGAGAGATCGTGGGCAGGTCGTGGGGTTTCTTTATTAGGAAAAGCGGAATGTCCGCCTCTCTCCTCCTTATAAACAGGGGAAACAGGGCAGGTCGCCCACCTTGCCATTGATGTCCTGCCTCGAAACCACCGCCGCTCCCCCCTTCTTCTCTAGTGCGAAGAGAGCAGCGCTCCGCCCCCTTTCGCCACAGCGCCATCAACGCCGTCGGTCTCCTCCACCGCCTCCGCCATGGCTCTGAAAGCCGACAAGGGAAAGGGCGTGAAGTCGGCCGAAGCGCAGCGGCTCGCGACGCTGCGAAAGGAGCGGGCCATCTTCTCCCCCAGCTCGACGCAAAGGAGATGAGGGAGGGCTTCTATCTCTTCTGGTCGACGGAGACGCGTGCGCATCCACGCACGAAGGTACTCCCCGCCACTGCTTCGGAATTAGCCCCAACTGGGTATCCTTTCTTTGCGATTTTCTTCTATTGCGGGCTCTGCCCGCCCTTTTCTGAATTCTTCTGCGACATTATGAACACCTACGGGTTCCGCCTCCTTGAGTTCACCCCAACGCCGTTCTGACCATGGCAGTTTTCGCACACCTTTGCGAAAACTTTGTCGGGATCCACCCAAACGTAGCCCTCTTCCGCCACTTCTTCATGCCCCGCGTTGAGAGAGGGGAGCCGCTGTCGGAGGGATTGCTTGGGTCTCTGTGGTCGGCAAGAAGGAGGCCTATCTGGAAGGAGAGTTCCGCAGCAAATGGGAGGAGTGGAGAGCCAATTGGTGTTGGATCGTTGAGGAGAACCCGCAACCCTTCATCGCTTTGCGCCAAACCCCAATAGTCTTGGCAGCAACGATTGGAGCAACTTGGCGCCGAGGATGCTAGGTTGAAGATAGTCAGTGACCCGGATTTTGCGCCTCGGGCTTGTCGGACTCACCGTAGGCGCGGTTGGCGCAGATTTCCTTCGCCAGCATCGGTCCATTGCAGGAGAGGAGGAGACCTGCTTGGGAGTTCCAAAATGCGGCGGACATCATGAGGCTGCGTCCGGGCCTCAACTGGAATTTCACCGTCTTGGAGTTGGATGCGATGCTGCTAGAGCTGTTCAAGAATGACCCCGATCACCCCGAGTGGTTTAGGTTGCCGAGGGGGGTCGTCCCATTGTACAACAACTCTTCGTTCGACCGCATCCGCGCCATGATGCCGTTGTGCGATTCTCATGGGATCGTTCCAACCTGGCAAGAGCCTTCCGACGACATCGTGCGGCAGTTCTTCGACAGCTTGGAAGAAGTGCCGATCCGCCCCGACGAGCAGAAGAAGCTCACCCGCGACACCACCCACGAAGAGATGGTGCACATCGCCACAAGGTTGCAGGAGGCGGCAGCAGCTGCTGCCGCTGGCGTCTTCGGGTACACCGTGGAGGAGGCAGACGCAGCAGAGGCGGCAAGCCTTGCCAAGCGAAGGGAGTTCGCCGGTGAGGAAGAGCTTGCCGAACCCGAGGCCGAGTCGAGCGAACCAGCCGAGGGCACTTCTTCCCCACCATCTAGCGGCTTGCCGCAAACGGAGCCCCCGGCTCCGCTAAAGAAGCGTCTCCGCAAGGCCGGAGACGAGACGGGGCGGCAGACGGGCCCACAGCCGCAGCGCCGCGCGACGCGCTCTACCGCGGCAAGCGATGTTGCCGCGGGAGCACCCCACACTGCTGCGACAACTGGGGCGGGATCCTCCCAGGCCACCGCCGACGCCTCCGCCAAGCGGCCAAGAGAGCCCACTCCTCCGCCTCGTCGCACCGGAGGCGAGCCGGAGTTTGATCTCTCCGCACTAAGCTCCGACGAGGAAGAAGAGTAAGCTTCAATATTGTGCTTGTATTTCTTCAATTTTGTTGCTTCATCTTGAATCTGATTTGCTTCGTTCTGAACTCTTTCCTTTTCGTGACGCCGCCCGTAGAGCATCGAAGAGAGTTAAGACCCGGTGGTCGCCGTTGAGGACGATCCACCCGTGGCGATAGGAGGCGCGTCTCGAGACCCCTTGCCGGATCCGCAATCCTTCCTCGAGCAGCCCCAGACAGCCCCGCAGTAAGTATGCGGTTTTCTCCTTCTTTGTCAAGTGTGCATGGGTGCTCCTTCTTCATTGATATGTGATTTGTCGGTTTGTGTAGGAGCAGAGCAGCCTCATCGGGAGGGCTCTAAGCCGCCCTGAAATTCTATCTGCTTCGACTACGCCGCCAAGGGAGGATTCTTCGGCAAGGGAGCACCCCCCGGCAAGGGAGACTACTCCGGCGAGGGACAGCACTAGTGATCCTCCAGTGGTCGAGACCATGGCTGCAGATCCCATTGCAGGTAATCCTCTTGCGCCAAAATTTCCCTTGGGCTTGTTTTCTTCTGTTTTTCTTTTTGAACATTTGCTTGACTGTTCTTTCTTTGTCCGCCACAAAGCCGATGGAGACTGAGGTCGCCGGCGAGGAGGACGCACGCGGCAATACTGACGAAGCCGCCGCCGTGGAAGAAGAAGCCGGCACGGACGAGCCTGCCGGCGAAGAGGCCACCGAGGCTGCCGCCGCAGAAGCTGGCGAGGGGTCTGGCGATCGCACTGACGGCCCTGAGGCCGCAGGTGCGCCAGGCGCTACACCGACCGCCGACTTCCCGCCACGCCGCAGCGTCCAGTTCAAGAGCCCCAGCCCGGCGCCTACTTGAAGGCCGGCGACAGCATCTTCATCAAGCTCCCATGGGAGTCGAGCTCCAGGGCGCCGGTCGAAGGAGAGACCTTCGACGGAGAGCTGCTCGCCTCCGTTGGGCTGACGCTGGTGGACGCGCCAAGCAGCAGCGTGGCGAAGTCTGAGGAGGAGCTGAAGAAGCCGCCGTCATCTACCGCCCGGCAAGCCGTGTTGGAGTCCCGGAAGCACTTGTCGCGAGGGCGGAGCGGACATGGAGAAGCGCCGGAGGAGCTCCGGCCGCAACCAGGAAGCTCTCCGGTCCTTGGCGGACGGCGGGAGCAACTTCGCCGAGGAGCGCATGGCCTTCATCCTCGAGAAGGCCGCAATGAGGAGGAGCAGCTTGTCTTGCCGAGAAGCTGTCCGCTGCAGAAAGCGGTGGCGCGAACGGAAGGTCAACCTGGACAGCCACGAGGAAGAGCTTGTCGCGCGCGAGGAGTCACTTGGCGGGGCTCTTAAGGAAGCGAAGGATGTTGCCGCAGCCGCCGAGGCCGCCAAGAAAGAGTTGGAGGCGAAGGTGATGCAGCTGGAGGCTAGTCTCCAGAAGAGCGGCGAGGAGCTTGCTGCGCTCAAGCACGAGCGCGAGAAGGATGCCTATACTCTTGGCGAGCTGCAGGGCCGTCTCGCCGATAGGAGCAAGGAGCTCGACGCCGCCAAGGATTCCAAGGCAGATCTTCAGCTGAAGCTGACCACTCGACGCAGACACCGGACGGGCGCCAAGGAGCGGGAGGTGGGCCTGTTGGAGAAGATCAAGGCCAACGAGGAGCTGTCGGCGAATCGCCGCCGCCACCAGGCGCCTTGAGGGAGAGTGTGGAGCACCGACCGAAGGTCTCGTGGATATCGCTGCCGCCATCCACAACGAGTTGATGGAGCTGGGGATGGTGGACCTTGGATACTCCTCCGACGAGCACCTCCAACCCAGCGCCAAGCTTAGCTTATTCTTCAAGGGCGTGGTGACGGCTCTCCAGCGACTCCGGGAAGAGATCCCAAAGCAGCTGGCCGAGGAATCGCGCCATATCTGTGCAGGAGCCCTCCAGAAGGTGTTGATGAAGGTGGCCTTCCGCAATCCAGGCCTCAACCTCAACGGCGTCCTCAGATCCTTGCCGCCGGATGCTGACATGGAGGCGCTCAAAGCCCTTGTCGCCCCCATTGTGGACAAGGTGGGCAAGATCAAGCGGGTTGATGGCGACCGCGTAGACTAGGCCGCCAATTTTATCTTTCCCTTGTCGCTGTTGATCATGTTTAGAACAATTTATTAGATCTGCGACAAGTTATTTTGTAATATAACTCTATCTTAGGCGATGATTGCAATGTTATTTCCTTTACTTGATTCCTTCCTTTGTAATGCGTTTACGCCTTTACGCTTTTAGGGGACTTGTCGTGGCTGGCACTGAGTCATGAGCGCTGAAAAGTCTTGAACGTCAGCCTATTTGGTGGTGCCGCCTCAGACAAAGCAACCTTGTCGCGACTAGCCGCAGCTCACTTAAGTTGTTGAGCGGACTCGAAACAAAGTAAGGGCGCGACTAGTTGCGAGTTGGTTCCTCCGCGCACAGGTTTTCCATACAAAGTACTATCGTTCGAGGAAGATAACTTGATAATTTAAGAACTGATTGCTCAAACTTGGGCAACTTAGCTTTTCTGTCGTTTGCTTCCCGATAAGGCGAAACTTCCTCGAGCGACGCTTGGTCCATAGTATTATCTTCTCCTTCCCCCCTGGTTAACTTGTGTGCGAGGGAACCTTCCTTTCTTTGAGAAAAGAGAAACAAGAGAAAGTAAAGTTATGGAGCCCAGCGGCTCGATATTGCTTACCGGGTGTGGGTACTGCACAAAGTGTTAGCCGAAAACATGCAATAAAATGATGAAAGCATGAATTTGACAAGTTGTGCGCAACACACTAGCTTTACTGATGCACGGGGTCTGCGCCCGGCTTTGTACAAAGGATTACATGCAACATCGGCAAGACTTGTACAAAAGGTGGTTGCCGGAACAGGTTCCGGCAACCGCGCCTATGAGTAAAACTTACGAAGATGCTCAATGTTCCAGGAGTTGCTCACCGGAATGCCATCTTCGGTCTCGAGGCGGACAGCGCCAGCCTAGTGACTCGTTTCACCCGATAAGGGCCTTCCCACTTCGGTGTCAACTTGTTTGAATTCTTGGCGGACTGAACGCGCCGAAGAACAAGGTCGCCTTCCTCGAGGCTTCTGGCACTTACTTTGCGGCTATGGTAGCGATGCAAAGCTTGCTAGTAACGAGCAGCTCGTACAGCGGCCTGAAGACGATCTTCCTCAAGGAGCAGCGCGTCATCTTGTCGCAGCTACTCTTGCTCAAGCTCATCATAAGCGAGCACTCGAGGCGATCCGTATACGAGTTCCGTGCAGAGAACTGCCTCTGCTCCATAGACTAGAGCAAAAGGTGCCTGGCCAGTGGCTCAATTTGGCGTCGTCCTGATCGACCAAAGAACCACCGGCAGCTCCTCAATCCAGTTTCTTCCGCACTTGTGCAGCCTGTCGAAAGTTCTGGTCTTGAGCCCGCGCTTAGGGATTCCGAAACGGCAAACAATCGACCTGAAGAACTTGACTGCCGACTGTGCCGTCACCTTCCTCACTGCTTCCACTTCCAGCCACTTTGTGAACTTGTCGATTGCGACGTACAAGTACTCAAAGCCCCCGACAGCTCGAGGGAAGGGGCCGAGGATGTCGAGCCCCTGCATCAAAAATGGCCGTGATAAAGGGATCGTCTGGAGAGCTTGAGCTGGCGGGTGTATCTGCTTGGAATGGAACTGCACGCTTCACAATTGGTTACTTGTGCAGTTGCATCCGGAGGGCTGTCGTAAAACAAACCTTGCCGGAAAGCTTTGCCGGCAAGTGCTCTTGCGCCAATGTGGTGACCACATATGCCTCCATGTATCTCTGCCAACAGCTTTTGTCCGTCTTCCTGGTGAATACACTTCAATTTCACTCCGTTGAGTCTTCTTCTGTACAGTGTGTTGTCGACAAACTGGTACATACTTGACTGCCGGGCTACTCTTTCCGCTTCTTCTTGCTCTTCGGGGAAGTTCTCTGTCTCAAGGAAATGGACAATCTGTTGTGCCCATCTTTGGAGCTTGCGGCTCGACAACAAGGACTAAAGGCACATTTGCTGCTGCGGGAACATCAGCTTCCACGGCAAGAACCTGCGGCTCAGCTGGAGCTCGATGCTCCCCAGCAAGCTTGCCGGAGCAAAACTTGTCGGGAGCATCTCCTTCAACGAAACAAACCCTGGGGCTTGTCGGAGCAGACTGCCCCTCTGCTCTGTTGGTGTCGATCTTGGGGACCTTCTTGGCGGCGGCTTAGGGAAGCTCTGCCGGAAAGTAGTCACCAGAGATCAACTTCCTCTTCTTGCTCTGTCCAGTTGATGGTGTTACGGTTGGTTGAGTTAGATTGAGCACAAAAATCCCTGGTTCCACAGGCAACTTAAGTGCAGCGCACTTTGACAGAGCCATCGCATATCATTACGAGCTCTTGGAACATGTTCCATTTGCAGGCCGTCAAAGTGCTCTTCTAGCTTCCTCACTTCATCAACGTAGGCTTCCATCAGTGGACTCTGATAATCTTTGTTCACTTGGCGGACGACAAGTTGTGAATCGCCCCTGACAATAAGCTTCTTGATTCCAAGGTCTACTGCGATCCTGAGACCGGCAAGCAAACCTTCATACTCTGTTGTATTGTTTGTTGCTTGCTCCTTGGGAAAGTGCATCTGGACTATGTACTTGAGGTGCTCTCCGGTGGGTGCTATAAGCAGCACGCCGGCACGGGCGCCTTGCAGCGAGAAGGCACCATCAAAGTACATCAGCCACTCTTTGCTCGCTTCCTTGACGGGGATGCTCGTCTCTGGAATTTCTTCATCTTGCGTTGGGGTCCATTCCGCTATGAACTCTGCCAATGCTCGCTTTGGATAGTTGATGTGCTTTCAAACTTGAGGCCAAAGCTTGACAGCCCAAAGTGCCCACTCGACAATCCTGCCTGTCGCTTCTGGATTTTGCAGTATCCTCTTCAGCGGAAAGCGAGTGACGACTGTTATCTCATGTGCCTGGAAGTAATGGCGCAGCTTTCTCGAGGCCATGAGGAGGCCGAAAAGCAATTTCTGCACACCAGAGTACCTTGACCTAGCCCCCTGCAGGAGGGAACTGACAAAGTAAACTGGGCGCTGCACCATCCTTTTCTGCATCTTCTCGCATGCCTGCGCAGATCCGTCCTTGTCGGGACCAGAGCTTGTCGGTGAAGTGCCTTGCTTGTCGCTGGATGTATCTGCCATGGTTGTCGGCTCATCGCCTGCCTCCCTCTCCGCTACTAACGCAGCATTAACCACTTGATTATTTGCCGCTATATATAGCAACAACTTCTCTTGTGGCTTAGGTGCGACAAGTATTGGAGTGGAGGACAGGTACCTCTTTAAGTCTCGGCAGCAGCCTCCGCTTCGAGTCCATTTCATTGGACCTGCCTTTTTCAAAATCTTGAAAAATGGCGGTATGCGTTCAGCAGACCTAAAGATAAACCTGCCGAGAGCAGCCACGCAACCGCAAGTCTTCGTGACATCCTTGACGCCGCTTTGGTGCTTCAATCTGCTCAATGGCCTTGATCTTGTCGGGATTGGCTTCAATTCCCGCTAAGATTTAAGAACCCGAGAAGCTTGCGGAAGGGACTCGAACACGCACTTCTCGGGGTTGAGCTTGAGGTTGATCTTGCGCAGATTTGCAAAGGTCTCATCCAAATCTTGAACCAGAGTTGCTTTGTCCTTGCTCTTGACCACTATGTCATCCATGTAGGCTTCTACATTTCTGTGCATTTGCGGCTCAAAAGCGTCATGGACTACTCTTGCAAACGTTGAACCAGCATTCTTCAAACCGAAAGGCATCCGTACGAAACAGTATGTGCCACATGGAGTAATGAATGCGGTTTTCTCCTCATCCTCTTCTACCATGAAGATCTGATGATATCCTGAGTATGCATCAAGAAATGAAAGCAAATCACATCCAGCCGTGGAGTCAACAATCTGGTCGATGATAGGCAAGGGAAACGGGTCTTTTGGACAAGCTTTATTAACATCCGTGAAGTCAATACAAAGTCTCCATTTCCCATTTGCCTTGCGCACAACTGTGGATTGGCCAAACACGTAGGATGGATCTCTCCTCTGACAAGGCCTGCTGCTTCCATTTTCTTGATCTCTTCTGCGATGAATTCTTGGCGCCCACCGCACGCTTCGACTTTCGCGCTTGACGGGCGCGCGATGAGGACAAAGCGGCAAGACGGTGCTCAATTACTTTCACAGGAACACCGGGATGTCAGACGGTTGCCATGCAAACACGTCGACGTTCGCCCGCAGGAAAGCAACGAGCGCGCCTTCCTATTTGGGGTCGAGAGAGGCGCTAATGGTGAAGGTACCACCAGTGCCATCCTCCTTGGCGGACACCTTCTTGGTCTTTGGCGGAGCTACCATCGTCTTCTTGTACTTGTCGGTGGAGCTCGATGGTGCGTCCTCGACGGTAGAGCAGCACTCCGAAGAGGTGCACTTGCCGGAGTGGGCATCAGAGCTCTTACCGGACTTGGTCTTCTTCCCCCCGGGAGCTTCAGCGGCAAGTGGCTTGCAGTCTGTCGCGGCTGCTGCATCCCGGTAAATCTTTTCGGCACAGATAAGAGCATCCTTCTTGTTGCCATGGACTGAGATGATGCTTATCGGGCCTGGCATCTTGAGTAAGTTATATGCATAATGACAGGCTGCCATGAACTTGGCGAGTGATGGACGGCCAAGTATCCCATTGTAAGGCAATGGGAAATCAGCAACGTCGAATGTGACCCTCTCAGTCCTAAAGTTCAGCTCGCTGCCAAATGTTACCGGCAACGTGATCTTCCCCTTTGGCTTGCTCCTTCCCGGATTGATTCCTTGGAATGTGCCAGTCTCTTCGAGCTCGCTGTCAGGGATCTGAAGCTTCTGGAGCACCGCGGAGGAGATCAGGTTTAAGCCGGCCCCACCGTCAACTAGCATCTTGGTGACCTTGAGGTTGCGGATGGTTGGTGAGACCAACATCGGCAAGCACCCGACCGCAGTTATCACGATCGTGGTGGTCCTCAATATCAAAAGATGATAGGCGTCCGACCACTTCAGAGGCTTGCGTGACTCTACGGATGGTTCAGCTGCATTAACTTCCCGCATCCACTACTTGAGTTGGCGGTGGGAAGTATGCAGGGAAGCACCTCCGTCAATGCAGAGGACCTCTGTAGCTTTCTGAAACTCCTGCTCATCGGCCTCGTTGTCTTCCATATCTTCTTCGTCGTCGTCATCTTCATCCTTGTCGCGGCCGCGGGGAGGTCTGTCTCCTTGCCGCTGCTTGGCCTTGCCGCGGCGTCCTCCCCGGCCGGGACGTTTCTTGCTGGCTCCCCCAGCACCTTCCTGGGCCTTCTCCTTGTCGCGCCGCTCGTACTCAGCCTTCTGCTGTTCAACAAGCTGCTCTACCTTCTTGCAGCTCTGGAGGTCATGGCCCTTGGTGCGGTGGATCTTGCAGTACTGCTTGCCGGAGCCGTCCTGCTTGTCGGCGGCCGCCACAGACTGGTGGTTGGCGCCAACGGCAACCTCCTTGCCGGAGCCCCCAGCCTTGGCGTTCTTGTCGCCACCTCCGTTGCCGGACTGCTCAACAGCTAGCACTTCTCTGCATTTCTTCTTCCTGTTGCCCCGCCGCCGGCTCTTCTTTCTTGGGCCCGGTTTCCTCCTGTCGAGATCCTGTACGCATTCTCTCCAGGAGTCTCCTCTCTTCCTCAAGACGTGCACACTTGTTGGCCAAGGCATACAGCTCATCGACGTCCTTGACTTTGCACATCGCCATCTCCTCCCTCATCCTGCGGTTCCGCATGTTACGATGAAACGCACCGATCACCTTGGCGGGGTGGACATCTGGGATGTTGTAGTGCACACGGCCGAATCTCTGAATGAACTTGCGCAGGGACTCTCCTTCCTTCTGGGCGAGCAGATGAAGGTCACTTTCTTGGCCATGAGGCTTGTGGCTGCCTGTGAAGGCGCCAACAAACTGATGGCATAAATCTGCCCAAGAGGATATGGAGTTGTCCGGCAAGTGCATGAGCCAGGACCTGACGTTGGACTTGAGTACCAGCGGGAAGTAGTTGGCGAGGATCTTGTCATCTCGCCCCCCGGCAGCTTGCACCGCGATGGTGTAGATGCTGAGGAACTCCGACGGATGCGTCCTGCCATCGTACTTCTCTGGCACGTCTGGCTTGAAGTTCTTTTTGCTGGGCCACTGGACTTGCCGCAGCTCACGAGTGAACGCAGGGCAACCTACCGCGTACGGCAAGTCGCCTGGTTCCTCTGGCGCGTGCATGTCAACAGAGGGCCCGGCGCGCTTGTCGGATTGACGTCGCGCTTCTCATCTGCGCTCGATGCGAGTTCGAGCTTCTTCTTGTTGTCGTTCATGAAGAACTTGGCGCTGATCGCGGCGAGCTCATGGATCCGATGATGCAGTGGAGTCGCTGTCAAGGTGGATCCGGCGAGTCGGCGATCTTGGCCTTCGGGGTGGAGAGTGCATGGTGGTTGCACCTCCACAAGTCTCGTCGCCACCGGCTCGTGCCTTGTCGTCTTGCCGCGGCAATGATGTAGTTGGTTGCCGTGGAGCGTCGCCGTTGGCAAAGCCGATGAGACTCTGGATGGTGGCCCTCCATTCGTCGACCTTGTCAGCCGTTGGAGGGTAGTCGAGGAGCAGTTGAGCTCTCGCCAGAGCTTCTGCTGGAGTAGTGGGTGGCAGTGGCGAACGGCGCGAGGAGCGGGATATGCTCGGACTTCTATCTATGTTAGAAGGAGCAGTATCCCGTTCGAGCAACCGTGCCTCGCTTGTGCCAGCATGTTGGCGCGCATGCTGGTCTTGAACGTCCCGAGATCCTCCAGCTCGATCTCGGTCCAACGAGCGTATGGCATTGTGAATGCCATGACGCTGTCGGTCCCGCGCCTCCTGAGACGGGCGCGGTACATGTACGGACGCCGAGGTCTGCGCGGCCTTGTCCTTGGCCTTGGCAGCAGCGTGAGCGCCCCCGTCGTCGTCCGTCCTCCCGCCGGCGTCTACCCCACCACCTGTTTGCTCCGGTGGCGGTGGGTTCGACGCGGACGGGGCTTCTGCCGCCGAAGCCTTCTTCTTCGGTGGCATGTTGATGAAGATGTTGAAGATCATGAAGATGTTGCTCGTGTGAACGCCGGATCAGGTTCACAGCCTCGACGCCTTTACCGGGCGCGCCAAAGATGTCGGGAGGTTGATCGGACCCACGAACACCTATGGGACCGCGGACCGAGTCCCTTTTGGTTCGGAGGGGGCGGAGATTGCACGAAGAGCGGATCGAGGCGGTTAACACGAGCAGTTTACCCAGCTTCGAGCTCTCCGGAGAGATAATACTCCTACCGCTGCTTGTCCGGTTGTATTGTGTTCTTGCTAGGGAGCGATGAGAGCTACAAGACCTAGCGTGAGTGTTCTCTCGTCACGCTGAATCGAACCTCCTCTACGCTATGCATGGGCCTCCTTTTCTATGCTCAAGGGTCTCCGGCGGTGGCAACATAGATGAGGGTACAAATGGAAAAAGCGATGGTTGGTACACCTACTTGAGCAGGTACGATGTACTCTACCTAACCCCGACGGCAAGGGACAAAGCATTAAATGCCCGTCCCTGTCGCCTAAACAGTGCAACAGGGACCGTCAGGAGCGCTACCGTTCGCCATGATGGCAAGCTTGTCAGCGCCGCTTATCGCTGCTCCCCGCTGGCTGCACAGCCTCTTGACACGCGCGCATGGAATGGTCCCATGGCGACACGTTAGTGGATGAGCTGGAGCGGAGATGAAGAGAGTTACTGCCGGCAAGTGCCTTGCCGCGGCTGAATCCTTGTCGCGTCCGGAGGCTTGTCGCTCTCCGAGCCTTCCCGGCAAGCTCCTCTTGCCGGGGTCTTGTCTTCTGCGTGCCTTGAGTGACCTTCCCGGCAAGCTCCTCTTGCCGGGGCCTTGTCTTGGTTAAATACTCTGTTCTTGAATGGCTCCAAAGGAACCACGGAGGATCTTGGCGGTGACCAGGCAAGCCTTGCCGCTGGTGTCAGAATCGCCTGCAGGCACGAGTTCGGGATACTAGGGTACCCCTACTCTAGTACACCGACATCCATGATCACGGTAAGTTTCTCTAGTTTTTTGCTTAACAAATGCATAAAGACCTAGACTTAGCTTTATTTCCTCCAATATGCTTACCTTAATGACCTAGAGTTAGCTTCTTTTCCTCCAAAATGACTTAATAAGCTTATCGACCTCCAAAACCAGCCATTTTGCCTAAGTTAGCTCTAAAACGATCTATACTTAGCTTTGTTTCCTCCAAAATGACCTAAGTTAGTTGTAATATGCTTAGTTAACTAGGTTTGCTCAATAATGACATGTACTTAGCTTACTTATGTAAAAAAAAACGGCATAATTAGCTTAGTTAGCTCATAAACGATCCATTTTACCTAAGTTAGCTTTAAAATGACCCATTTTACCTAGATTATCTCCAAAATGATCCATTTTACCTACGTTAGCTCTAAAATGACCCATTTTACCTATGTTAGCTCTAAAATGACCCATTTTTCCTATGTTAGCTCCAAAATGACCCATCTTACCTACGTTAGCTCTAAAATGATGCATTTTACCTAAGTTAGCTCATAAACGATCCATTTCACCTAAGTTACCTCACAAACGATGGAGTGCTTCTTCTTCTAGTCTTCTTCTTCTAGTCACCTTTTCCTAACTTTCTTATTTGCCATTTTGCAGATTTCATTCACTTCTCGGAAGCTAGCTTGCTATGATAGAGTGCTTGTTTTTTATTTCATTCTCTTCTAGTATTCTTCTAGCTTGCTACGATGGAACTTGCTATCTTGATGAAACTTCGCATTGTAATATGTATGTGCAACTTCCTAATGGTTGCAACTTATGTGTATGTGCAACTTGCTATGTATGAATGGATGGAACTACATATGTATGTACGATGAAACTTATGTGCTGGATATGTCATATATATTTGCTCTGAAATTTGTTGGATTAAAAAAACAGAAAAAAAGAGGCAATGCATGATCTTTGCCGTCCGCCGCTGATGGCAAAGGACCCTTTGCCGTCCGCCGCGGACGGTAAAGAAGACACGTGGTGGCCACCTATTCTCCCTGGGAGCTGACCTATTTGGCCAGTTTGCCTACAGTGGTAGACGGCAAAGGACCACCATGTTTGCCTACAATGGCGGACGGCAAAGAATAGGTGGGCAGCGACGTCTAGCTGACGTCACCAGGCGGACGGCAAAGGCCAGATAATTTTTGCCATAAGCAGCTGACGGCAAAGGCTGCCGTTAGCCATCTAACGGACTAACAGCGTATTTATTTCCGTCAGCTTTCTTTGCCGTCCGCTGCTTATGGCAAAGGACCCTTTGCCGTCAGCCTCGGAAGCAGACGGCAAAGTAGCTCTTTGCAAATCCTTACTTTGCTGATCCTTACTTTGCCGGAGCCTATTATCGTCCGTGGCAGACGGCAAAGGCCTTTGCCGTCCGCCGTTCCTGCCTTTGCCGACCGCCCCGGCGGACGGCAAAGTAGCTGATTCCTGTAGTGACACCACCAACGATCTAAAAGCGCTCAAGGTTTCGGACTTGAAATTCTCGAATCTTGTCAACATCTAGCACCACTACAAGGTCTGGGCTAGCGACAAAAACAAACTGAACTCCCTGGTTGACCTCGCGTCGGCCATCATCGACCCCTACTACGCGAAGATGAAGGAAGAGAGTAATAAGGACAAGAACGTCTGGCCCAGTGTGTGGCATGAGAGACTGGATGAACAACATGTCAAGTATGCGGCCATGGACGTGTACACAAGCTACGAGAAGCACAGGCGGATCGTTGACATGAGGAACTGTCTTCTTCCTAACCCAGACGAGGGATCGAGCCACATAGCAGTGGCGGGAGCGTCACAAGAAGTAGATATCTAGACGATCATTTCTCCTATTTTAGAATGCATGCAATTGTGTATTGAGGTGTGTGTGAATGATCTGTATAGTCACTTATGTAATTCAATGTTTATTTCAGTTATATATATACATGTTATTGTACTGTAGACAGAGCAATTCACACGGCTTATTAGCAGTAATCGTCTCTGTTATTATTGGTCTTCGCACACATTTCTTATTACGGACCAGTTTGCCGCGTATCACACACATCTTGTTCAGTTGAACCGTTTTCATTGTGTTGCCTAATCACACACAGTTCATCCTAGTGAACCGTATGTTGTATATCGCACACGCCGTCATCTGGCTGCCTGTTTCTTTTGTTCCTCCTCATCCCAAACAGTTAATTGAACTGAACCGTATGCCCTGCATCACGCACTCAACTAATATCTGAGCCGTGTTTGATGCGTCATCACAAACGTTTTGCAAAATTTTTGACGGTTTTTTACACCATCGTTTGCGATTATGGCATCACACACAGTTTCGTCGGAGGGTCTGTGATCGTAGTGTCGCGTTTGGACCATCCTGCAGTAGTGAGTAGACTCCATCAACGCAAGCTTCCGTGATCTGAAGAAAATCTGCAAATTGCGAAAGAAGAAAGTTAGAAGAAGAAGACTAGAAGAAGAAGAAGACTAGAAGAAGAAGAATTTTTCTTCTCTTTCTTTCTCTCCTCTTCTTTATCTTCTTCTTCTTCTAACTAAGGTAACCTAGGTAATTATGCCATTTTAGCTAACTAAGCATATTAAGTCATTTTGGAGGAAAAAATGCTAAGTGTAGGTCATTTTAGAGGTAACCTAGGTAAATAGGTCATTTTGGAGCTAAGTAAGGTTATTATGTCATTTTCGAGGAAAATAAGCTAAGGATATGTCATTTTGGAGGTAACCAAGATTATTATGCCATTTTTTTACCTAAGTATGCTAAGTATGTCGTAAATGAACTAAATAAGCTAAGTATAGGTCATTATTGAGCTAACGTAGGTAGTTATGCCATTTTGAGCTAACTAAGCATATTAAGTCATTTCGTAGGAAAAATGGTAAGTGTAGGTCATTTTAGAGCTATCCTAGGTAAAATCGGTCATTTTTTATCTAGGTAAGGTTATTATGTCATTTTGGAGGAAAATAAGCTAAGTACATGACAGTTTGGAGGTAAACCAAGGTTATTATGCCATTTTTACCTAAGTAAGCTCATTATGTCATAAATGAACTAGCTAAGCTAAGTTTCAGTCATTATTGAGCTATCCTAGGTAGTTATGCCATTTTTAGCTAACTAAGCATATTAAGTCATTGTGGAGGAAAAATGCCAAGTATAGGTCATTTTAGAGCTAACCTAGGTAAAATAGGTCATTTTGGAGCTAAGTAAGGTTAATATGTAATCTTCGAGGAAAATAAGCTAAGTATAGGCCATTTTGGAGCTAAATAGTTCATTTCTTAAGCTAAATATGCATTTGTTAAGCAAAACACTTGGGAAAACTTACCACCATCACGGAGGTGAAGGACCGGTCGCGCCAGAGGCAGACGGAGAAGGATCGGTCGATGCTTGTCGGGAGGCACGCAGCACCAAAGATCATTTGCAATGTCTCGTTAGCATGATGAAACTCAAATGTGAATACTAGTTACTAATGACCATTCAAATGAAACTCACCGTGGTCGCCGGAGCAATCTGGGGCATCGGCGGAGGGGTCTGACCATTGGCCTGACACAGAGACTGCACATTTGGTTTTCACGAGTCGGTCATATTAGTAAGTAATGAAACGAACATTATGTGCATGATTTGGCTAATAAGCAGGAGAAACTTACCACGAGGAGCTCGTATAGGGCCTGGTGAGACACGTCGTTATGGTTCCTCTCCCCCTCCAACAGGCTAGCCATCCTCTCCTCCAGGTCCCTCTCCCTCTCCGCCAGAAGCGCCTGCATTTTCAATCTCTCTTTCTCAAGAACAGCCTGCAACACCACTCCTCGTTAGCATTGTAATCATCAATGGACGCACACACAATGTAATGGAGGAAAGGTATCTGAGTCTGTATAACTAACCTCGATGGCGAGCTCCATCGGCCGTGGACGAGGCCTCATCTCAGGATCGGAGCCCGTCTGGTGCTTCTTGATCTCCCGGAGAGTGCTAGGACAACACAGTCCATCCCTAATGGCTATCTAGCCATGGGACCTCCCGCCACCAGATATCATCACCGGCTCTAGATCAAAAGGACACTGGCTCAGGTTAAAATCCTCCCATTTCCTCGTCTTCCCCTCGTTTCTGTACTTCACAAGCTTGTGGTGGGAGGAGATGTTGGTGAAGCCCTCTTGATGATCGAGGTCAGACTTAGAGAATGCCTTGGCCTTCTTGTACGGAGCAGTATGGGCCATGGCATAGAGGTCGAACACCCCTGGCACCTCCTTCTTGTTGTATCGCGCCTAAAAGAGATGAACACAATATTAGTTAAGGGCTCAAGATAGCATGAAGAATCAAATTTCATGAATCATGAAGCAAAGAACATACCCAGTTATCCACGTACTCACATAGGTTGGAGCTCCCTTGATGGTGTGGCACACCAACTATTTGGGCACGCTTATCCTTGGCCTTCTTGTGGACGGCTAGCCATTGGGGAGAGCACCACTCATCCACCAACGCCTCCCAACAGTCCATCCTATCCGCACACCATCTCGGGGGCACCTAAGTTAGTCAAGAGAAATTCCAGCGCTACGCCTACGAATCAAATCAGGGAAACTAAGTACAAGGCCTTAAGAATAGGTAGTTACCTTTATGTACTTCTCCTTACTCAGAAACTTGCCATGGCACTTCATCTTGGGCCTCTTAATACCGGTCGAGGCGTAGTAGTCTCGAACAGCCTACACCCGAGCCACGTGTCGTAAGTTCTGAAGTAGGCGCTTGCAGTCGGCTTCGATAACCATAGCCGCGGCCTCCTCCTGTCCCTCAAGACACCTGTAGAAGGTTTGCATTCAAACAATACAACACTGATTAGTACAATCACTACGTACTATTGATTTTTAATTCTATAAAGGAGTAATTACCCAAAACGTCTGGATCACAATGTCAGCCACCGTCTCGCACAAGACACCGTCGACCCTCTCCTCCGGCGGGGCCGGGGCAGCCAAGTACAGCTCCCAGCTCAGTGCTAGCTGTGGAACCTGAGCCTCACCGGGCAAGTTGACCAGCCCCGGGAAGTTCTGCCGGCAAATCATACCAATGACCTGGTTGGGCTTGCGGACACCAGGGCTGTGTTTCCAACCTCTGCAGTATGACAAGGCCAATGCATTAGATATTAATTTGAATAAACATGAAGGCAAAATGTTAAAAAAGAGTATATGCACTTACTTCTCCCCATTAGGCGTAATCAACCACCTCTTCTCATGGGTCGTCGGCACGGGTGGGAGCTTTGTACCATCACGCTGGTAGACCATACCCACCTCAACCAGCTCGCCCTCGCTATAGCTATCATCAGAAAAGTGGTCCTCGCCACCATCAGCATGGCCACTAGCCTCTGGAATCTCATGGGACGAAGACTCTGGGACCGGAGTCTCGTGGGGCGAAGGCTCAGCGACCCGAGGCTCGTGGACCGGAGTTCGAGATGGGTCCACCTCAGACGGAGCAGTCCTGTGGTCAGGTGAATCAGCTGGGGGTGGCGGCGAGGAAGGCGTAGCAGCCTTCCTACTTCTCCCGCCGCCACGTCCACCCCTAGTACCCCTCTTCGTCCTCCCCTAACCTCTCCCGGCCGAATAAGAAGCACCCACCAGTGGTGTCTACATACTGTCTATCGGTGCTCTCCGGAGGTGCTGGGGTGGAATGGAAGCACCCCCTCCAAGCACGCGCCGAGGAAGGAGTCTCGTAGCGCTCTCGACCCGCGCCCACCATCTGCCAACACCTGCAATGACAAAGAGTAAACGAAATTAGTACAACATAAAAAAATTGAATACCTGACATGAATAATATGTATATAATTTAAGTGTATCATCATCATGAACATAATAAAAAAAATGAATACCTAATAACATGAACTAATTAATAATATATATGTACATAATAATAATTGAATACCTAATAACATGAACTAATTAATAATATACCGGCTCAGGGGTGAAGTCGGTTTCATTATCGTTGTCTACTTCAATGTTCTGGGGTGAAGTAGAGCGGTTCTTGAAACGTTTTTTGGAAAGACGTGTTTCTTGGAAGAATTCTCCTTCATATGTGTCTAGGTTAATGTGAGGTTCATAATCCTCTTCATTGGGGGGAGGTGGTCTAACACATGGCGGCACTTCATAAACGACATCCCAACCATTGAGATTTGGATCACTTTGATAGGCCCAAGGTAGATAGTAAACTTGGGTGGCCTGTTGAGCCGTAATATAGACATCGAGAACATCCAAATGGGTGCTTTTTTTTATTTCGACTAGCCCTATATGTTCATGAGTCCTAGTCTCCTCCGGCTGGAACCAATAACATTTGAAGACTACGACATTTGGTGGGTTTGCACCATAGAATAGAAGTTCATAAATTGCTTCAACTCTTCCATAATACTCGGTATCTCCTTCGTTGATAGCAGAGACACAACAATTTGTAGACTTTCGGTGGGCCATAGATAGTTCTTTGCCATAGGTACGAAAGCGATACCCGTTGATGTCGCATTTGTCAAATGAACGGACCTTAAAGTCAAAACCATTAGTGACTTGTCTCAATTCGGCGTCCATAAACTCTGAATTAGCCTACAAGTTTAATACGAAAGGATTGTTACATTAGCCGCAAATTACACGAAGAAATGAAATGGTCTAATGGAAATTACCGTTTGTTATAACCAAGAGATGAAACAGGGATAGCCGCCTCCATGCTTTGCCAGAAGCTGATACTCTTTGACGGAATCCTTTTGGATCACCGCTCCATACGAGAATTTGGCGACGTATTGACTGTATCAAATATCCGGGAATAAGAGTAGCTCAAAGGAATTAGAAGTTGCAAAACAATGTACCAAGAACTTCCTCGATGTACGGCCACGCTTCTGTTAGGTTGTTCAAGATATACAACGAAATGGTCTGCCATTCTTCGACATCCAATGATAAGGAATTAGAAGCACTGACTAGTGATAGCAGATGGAAGCCATCAGCCAGCTCTTTGCCGTCTATTTTTTGAAAGCTCACAGCAAAGCCATCCTTTGTCGTTTGCTAGCAGATGGCAAAGAAGTGGCTGATGTCAAATCTTCTGATTCCAGTAGTGTATTTTGGAAGAGGTTTCAATTGATTTTGACAACAAAATTTCTATCTATGATTATTATGGTGATGACATGTATGCTATAAAGAATTATGATTACCTTGAAACTTGTCATCATGGTTTTAATTTTCAATCTCATGATAGTTATTTTGTTGAGTTTGCTCCCAATACTATTCATGAGAATAAGTTTGCTTATGTGGAGAGTAGTAAAATTTCTATACTTTTGGATCATGAAAAGAATGCATTATGTGATAGTTGTATTGTTGAATATATTCATGATGCTACTGAAAATTATTACGAGAGAGGAACATATGCTTTTACATATCTCAATAATCTCAAGTTTCCTCTGTAGTGTTGAAAGTTTTGAAGTATTGCTTGATATGCCTTCCTATGCTAGATGATTCTTGTTCCCATGAATTATTTGCTCACAAAATACCTATGCATAGGAAGTGTGTTAGGCTTAAATATGCTTTCCATGTGATTCCTGATGCTCTCTTGCATGTTTCAATTCATATCTTTTATGCGAGCATCATTGAAATCATCATGCCTAGCTAAAAGGCATTAAAGAAAAGCGCTTGTTGCAAAACACCCAACATTTACCCCTACTATTTTTAGGGGTTCACATGATTAGGCAATTGTAGTAATCATGTTTTATATCTTTTGTTTCAATAAAGTACCAAGTAAAGCCTTTGGGATAGTGTGGATGATAGTTGACTTGGTTATGTGCAAAAACAGAAACTTTTGCGCTCAGTCCATGAATTTTAAAAAAATCACTGGTACTTCCTTTTAATCTCAATTTTTTATAGGTGATATACATACAAATTACCTATGTTTTCCTAATTTTTCAGAATTTTTGGGGTAGCAGAAGTATGGTAGTTGCCCAGATCATTACAGACTGTTCTGTTTTTGACAGATTCTGTTTACAATGCATAGTTTGCTTGTTTTATAGTTTCCGTGGCTTATATTGATCAATATAAATTGTAGAAATGGTATGATACAGTAGGAATTATGTGTAAAAAATTATGACTCTTATATTGACAGTACCAAAGTGAATGGTTTGTCTTTATCATACTAACCTATGTCACAAAGTTCTGTTAAGTTTTGTGTGATTGAAGTTTTCAAGTTTTGGGTGAAATATAGATGTGAGGAGAGTAAGGAGTGACAAGACCCTAAGCTTGGGGATGCCCAAGGCACCCCCAAGGTAATTTCAAGGAAGATCCAAGCTAGTAAGCTTGGGGATGCCCCGGAAGGCATCCCCTCTTTCGTCTCCAACATTATCGGTAACCTCACTTGGAGCTATATTTTCATTCCCCACATGATATGTGTTTTGCTTGGAGCGTCATTTTCTTTTGTTAGGATTTCTTGATGTTATTTACAGTAGTGTTTTGTATCTTTTAATTCAATAAAAATGTCAAGTATAGCCTTTACCATGCTTATTTTGCAAGTCTACATGTTGCTGTTTAAAAACAGAAAGTTTGCTATCATTGTCTGAATTCTTCTGGAATATTAGAACATGATAAAATCTTGAAATGTTTACACAATATGTTACGATACATTTACTACAGTGTGGTAATTTTTCCGAATTTTTGGAGTTAAAGAAGTATGAATATTCTTGCATTCTTTACAGACTATACTGTTTTGACAGATTGCTGTTATGTTTGCATATGTTTGCTTATTTAATGATTCTATTTGAGGATGGGACTATTAAATATGCAGAGGTATTTAGTATGCATTGTTAAATAATAATTTTAGTGATTTGCTACAGTAGAGAATGGTAAGGTTATTGCATTGATTTATACTAACTTATCTCAGAGTTCTTGTTGAGTTTTGTGTGGATGAAGTTTTTAAGATTTAGGGAAACTGTGATATAAAAGGAATTGAGGAGACACAAAAGCTCAAGATTGGGGATGCCCATGGAATCCCAATATAATATTTCAACAAGTCTCAAGCATCTAAGCTTGGGGATGCCCCGGTAGGCATCCCACCTTTGTTCTTCAACAATTATCGGTTAGTATCGGTTGAGCCTAAGTTTTTGCTTTTTTACATGATGTGTGCTATTCTTGGAATGTCAATTTATTTTGTTTTGCTTTCTGTTTTAATAAAATACTTAGATTTGAAAGTTTTTAAATAAAAGAGATTCTTGAAATAGCTACCCATTTACATAACTACTCGCTTGATCTTCACTTATGACTTTTTGGAGTAGTTTGTCATTTACTCTCGTTCTTCACTTATATACTATGAGTAAATTGTTGAATGAATTGAATATCATGAAATTGAAATTATATGTTCATATTATTCCTAGTAGTAGCTTCACACTGGGTTTATAAAGTGAAATCTTTTGAAGCTTGACAATCACAATATTGGTCATACAAGCAATTCATGAATGATTAGTATAAGGAAGATAACTTTCACATGCAAATATATTATCTTGGACATCTTCTATGATTTTGAACACCCATTAATTATTTTCAAACTTGAGAAAATTAGTTGAAGTTGAACAAGAAAGACAACCTAATGATTTATGGTAGTGTATATTTGCATAGAAATTATATTCTCTTGGATCCTCCAACATGTGGTGTTTGCCTAGGATCTGGCAAAAAATTCGTACTAAGTAGAGATACTACTTGTGCATCCAAAAACCCTTAAACCCAGTTACTTGCCATGAGTGCCACCATACCTACCTATGGGTTGAATAAGATCCTTCAAGTAAGTTGTCATCGGTGCATAAAGCAATAAAAATTGCTCCTAGATATGTTTGATCTTTTATTGTAAGGGAAAATTGAGCGTTGTATGAACTTGTGATGGCAAAGTAATAAAATGGATGGCTGCATAATAAAGGTTGCTATCATAAGGGGAAATATAACGTGACGTTCCTTTGCATTAAGAGCTTGGGCATCCAAATAAAAAGCACATGACAACCTTTGCTTCCCTCTACGAAGGGCCTATCTTTTAGTTTTCAATATTTACTTTTATACAAGAGTCAATAGAATGCATTCTCATTTCAACCTCAATTATTCTATAGTTGGCAAGCATCATGTGGTGGGGAAAGATCTAGGCACGCATGGCCAGTCAAATATATTTGATCATGATTTATTATTGTTGACAATTATCTCTATGATAAATGAGTTGGGAGGTGAAATATTAGGCCCCTATCTTTCTCTATGTTCGATGGATACCATTTGTTCTAAGAATATGCTTTGAGTACTAGAAATCATAGAAGACTATATGATGATTGAGTATGTGGAGCTCTTATTTAGACTCTGTTGAATAAGTTGAATTGCAATTGCTCGGTGACTGAGAACATAGGTTGTTAAGTTTCAAGAGAATGCGTTGTTTGAACCTTAACATGTGAATTGGTTGCTACTTTAACATGAGCAGCTTTATGAGAAATAATTGTTGGTATGATGCTTGGAAAAGTGATTGAAATTATCATTGATCAAGCCTGTGCACTTTACTAGCATTCACACTTCATAAATTATTTCTTTTATCATTTACCTACTCAAGGCGAGTAGGAATTAATCTTGGGGATGCTGATGCATATCCAACGTATCTATTATTTATGAAGTATTCATGCTGTTATATTATCATTCTTGGATGTTTTACAATCATTTTATAGCAACTTTATATCATTTCTTGGGAATAACCTATTGAAATAGTGCTCAATGCCAGATGTTGTTTTTTGCTTGTTTTTTACATCGATAAAAAATAATACGTCGGTATTTTGCCAAAGAGGAAGGGATGATGCAGCACAATTATGGTAGGTATTTCCCTCAGTTATGAAACCAAGGTATCAATCCAGTAGGAGAACCAAGCAACACTATGTAAACGGTACCTACACACAGGAACAAATACTTGCAACCAGATGCGCATAAGGGGTTGTCAATCCCTTCTTTGGGTAACGACGCCAGAAATTGTCAAGTTGACGGGATAAAATAGTGATAGATTGGATAAATAGATCAACGCGAACTAAAATATGCAAATAAAAAGTGCAGCAAGGTATTTTTGGGTTTTTGGAATAATAGATCTGAAAATAAAAGCGAATAAAAATAGATCTCAAAGCAAATATGATAAAGAATATACCCGAGGGTAGTAGATTTCACTAGTGGCTTTTCTCAAGAAAAAATAGCATACGGCTGGTAAACAAATTACTGTTGGGCGATTGATAGAACTTCAAATAATTATGACAATTCCAGGCAATGATCATTATATAGGCATCATGTCCAAGATTAGTAAACCGACTCCTGCCTGCATCTACTACTATTACTCCGCTAATCGATCTGTATCCAACATGCATCTAGTGTATTAAGTTCATGGAGAGACCGAGTAATGCAATAAGAACGATGACATGATGTAGACAAGATATATTCATGTAGAAATAGAACCCATCTTGTTATCCTTAATAGCAACGATACATACGTGTCATGTCCCCTTCTGTCACTGGGATTGAGCATCGTAAGTTTGAACCCATCACAAAGCAACTCTTCCCATGGCAAGAAAAATTGATCTAGTTGGCCTAACTAAACCAAAGATTCGAAGAAGAAATACAAGGATATAAGCAATCATGCATATAAGAGATCAGAACTCAATAACTTTCATGGATAAAATAGATCTGATCATAAACTCAAAGTTCATCAGATCCCAACAAACACACCGCAAAAAGAGTTACGTCAAATAGATCTCCAAGAGACCATTGTATTGAGAATCAAAAGAGAGAGAGGAAGCCATCTAGCTACTAACTATGGACCCGAAGGTCTACAATGAACTACTCACAATCATCAGAGAGGCACCAATGAGGATGATGAACCCCTCCGTGATGGTGTCTAGATTGGATCTGGTGTTTCTGGAACTTGCGGCGGCTGGAATTGTGTTTCATCGACTCCCCTAGGGTTTTTGGATTTGGAGTATTTGTAGAGCAAAGGGGCGGTGCGGGAGGTGGCCAAGGTGGGCACAACCCACCAGGGCGCGCCTGGGCCCCCAGGCGCACCCAGGTGCGTTGTGCTCCCCATGGAGCCCCCTATAGTACTTCCTTGGCCCATCGTGTGTCTTCTGGTACAGAAAAATTCTCCAAAAAGTTTCGCTGCGTTTGGACTCCGTCTGGTATTGATATTCTGTGAAGTAAAACACAAGCAAAAAATAGCAACTTGCACTTGGCACTATGTCAATAGGTTAGTCACAAAAACATCGAAGAATGATAATATAACAGCATGGAACAATAAAAAATTATAGATACGTTGGAGATGTATCAGGGAGCCCCGAGGGGGGTACAACCCTCCAGGCGCGCCTAGGTGGGTTGTGCCCACCTCGATGGCCTCCCGCACCGCCTCTTCGCCCTATAAATTCTCAATTATTCCAAAAACCCTAGGGGATTCGATAGATCAGATGTTCCGCCGCGGCAAGGCTCTGTAGCCACGAAAAACCAATCTAGACCCTGTTCCGGCACTCCACCGGAGCGGGAAATCATCACCGGAGGCCATCTTCATCATCCCTAAGGTCTCCATGATGTGGATGGAGTATTCCACCCTCGGGGCTGAGGCTTTGTACCAGTAGCTATGTATTTAATCTCTCTCTTTCTCGTGTTCTTGAGATGTCATGATCTTGATGTATCGCGGGCTTTGTTAATATAGTTGGATCATATGGTGTTTTCCCCTCTCTATCTTGTTGTGAATTGAGTTTTTCCCTTTGAGATCTCGTTTTATCGGATTGAATAGTTTTATGGATTTGAGAGCACTTGATGTATGTCTTGCTATGAATACCCGTGGTGACAATGGGGTGTCATATCGATTCACTTGATATGTGTTTTGGCACTCAACTCGCGGATTCGCGAGGTGACATTGGGGTAATATATGCATAGGGGTTGATGCATGTTCTCGTCTTAGTTTCTCTGGTAGAAATCTTGGGGCACTATTTGAAGTTCTTTGTTTGAAATTGTTTGATGCATATTGTATAATCAAATCGCGGATACTCGCGGTGACATTGGAGTATCTAGGTGACATTAGAGTTGGTTGATGTGTATCACATGGTGTTATTTTAGTACAAACTCTTGGTTAGATCAATCGGAAAGAATAGCTTGGTGTTGTTTTAGTACGAACTCTAGGATAGATTGATCGGAAAGAATAGCTTTGAGGTGGTTTCATACCCTACGAACAATTTATTCTTATGTTCTCCGCTAGATAGGAACTTTGGAATGATTCTTCATCGCACGTTGAGGGATGGTTATATGATCCAATTATATTAGCATTGTTGAAAGATTGTACTAGCGAAAGTATGAACCCTAGGCCTCATTTTCAAGCATTGCAATACCGTTTGTGCTCACTTTTATTACTTTCTACCTTGCTATTTTTTATTGTTACTATTACAAAAATCAATATCTACTATCCTTATTACACTTTTATCACCATCTCTTTGCCGAACTAGTGCACCTAGACAATTTACCATTGTATTTACTGTGTTGGGGACACAAGAGTCTCTTTGTTATTTGGTTGCAGGGTTGTTTGAGAGAGACCATCTTCATCCTACGCCTCCCACAGATTGATAAACCTTAGGTCATCCACTTGAGGGAAAATTGCTATTGTCCTCAAAACTCTACGCTTGGAGGACCAACACGAGTCTACAAGAATAAAGTTGCATAGTAGACATCATGAAGGAGGCCTCAATCTCGCCCTTTGATCTCTCTGTCCTGGCCTGAAAAGCAACTGTGGCCATCCCCACTATCTGCAGCTGCCCGTCTGCCTCCTAGATCCGACCTGTGCTGCTTCTCCATCGGACAGACCAAGAAGACCGACCATGAGGTATTTGAAGAGGACGGATTCTAGAACGATCGGGATGGTGAGGGAGGTCGATCTCTCAGTGAAGGTGGCACCCGCCTCGATAGGGCCTACGAGCTGGCTGCGCCAATGTGGCTGGCGTGTGTGCTGAGTGTCGCGGTCGACTGCATGCATGTCTCTGGGAACTAAGGGAGTCCTAAACTAAGGGGTCCTCGGGCGTCCGGCCTGTTAGCCGTGGGCTAGACTGATGGGCTGTGAAGATACAAAGACCGAAGACTTTACCCGTGTCCAGATGGGACTCTCCTTGGCGTGGAAGGCAAGCTTGGCGATCAAATATGTAGATTCCTTTCTTTGTAAACCGACCTTGTGTAACCCTAGAACCTCCCGGTGTCTATATAAACCGAAGGGCTTAGTCCCGAGGGGGATACTGATTACCATAGTCATACAAGCTAGACTTTTAGGTTTTAGCCATTACGATCTCGTGGTATATCAACTCTTGTAATACTCATATTCATCAAGATCAATCAAGGAGGAAGTAGGGTATTACCTCCATAGAGAGGGCCTGAACCTGGGTAAACATCGTGCCCCCTGCCTCCTGTTACCATCGACCTTAGACGCACAGTTTGGGACCCCCTACCTGAGATCCGCCGGTTTTGACACCGACAGGCAACATGGGTTGCGTTGTGAGGTCCCGAGAAATGTCAAGTAAGTCACCGTCCTTGGTAGGATGGGTTTAGCAGGCCTGTGCATTGGCACTCTGGCCTCCGGCGAAGTAGCAGATGGGTTTGTACATCTTCTCTGTCGAGGCTGGTTTTTTTATTTTCCAAGAGAACTGTTGGGGATGGGCAAAGCTGATTTAGTGGGGTCGCGATGGGTTAAATGAGATAGCCCATTTAAATTTTTTGATGTCCCACGGATGTCCGCTAAAGAGTTTGAGTGGGATGGGGTAAGTTAGTCCCACTATTATCCACTGCCACCTATAGCCTGACAAAGTACAAAGAAACCAATACGGCGCGTACACATCAAGAGGGTGAACTTATGGGTTACAAGGGTGTGACGCCCCCGATTCAATCATACACTAATCATGCACGCAAATGTGTACGATCAAGATCAGGGACTCACGGGAAGATATCACAACACAACTCTAAAAATAAAATGAGTCATACAAGCATCATAATACAAGCCAGGGGCCTCGAGGGCTCGAATACAAGTGCTCGATCATAGACGAGTCAGCGGAAGCAACAATATCTGAGTACAGACATAAGTTAAACAAGTTGCCATAAGATGGCTAGCACAAACCGGGATACAGATCGAAAGAGGCGCCGGCCTCCTGCCTGGAATCCTCCTAACTACTCCTGGTCGTCGTCAGCGGGCTGCACGAAGTAGTAGGCACCTCCGGTGTAGTCGTCATCGGCCAGTGGCGTCGCTCCTGGGCTCCATCGTGCAGTCGCAGCAACCGGGTAAAGAAAAGGGAAAAGGGGGAACAAGGCAATCGTGAGTACTCATCCAAAGTACTACGCAAGCAAGGAGCTACACTACATATGCATGGATATATGTGTAAAGGGCCATATCGATTGGACTGAACTGCAGAATGCCGTAATAAGAGGGATAGCTAATCCTGTCAAGACTACGCTTCCGCAGCCTCCGCCTTGCAGCATGTAGAAGAGAGTAGACTGAAGTCCTTCAAGTAGCATCGCATAGCATAATCCTACCCGGCGATCCCTCCTCGTAACCACGAGAGAGAGCGACCACCGGGTTGTATCCGCACTTGGAAGGGTGTGTTTTATTAAGTATCCGGTTCTAGTTGTCATAAGGTCAAGGTACAACTCCAAGTCGTCACATTATCAAGATCACGGCTATTCAATAGATTAACTTCCTGCAGGGTGCACCACATAACCCAACACGCTTGATCCCATTTGGCGGACACACTTTTACGGGTCATGCCCGGCCGCGGAAGATCAACACGTCGCAGCCCCACCTAGGCTCAACAGAGAGGTCAAGACGCCGGTCTAAACCTAAGCGCCGCAGGGTGCAGGCCCATCGCCTTAGCACACCTACATGTTGCGTCTGTGACGGAAGCAGACCTAGCCTACAGGCGTTCCAGTCCAATCCGGCGCGCGCCACTCAGTCGCTGACGTCACGAAGTGCTTCGGCTGATACCACGACGCCGAGTGCCCATATCTTTCCCACGTAGTTGGTTAGTGCGTATAGGCCCGTAGCCAACTCAGATCAAATACCAAGATCTCGTTAAGCGTGTTAAGTATCCGCTGAAGCGGCGAGCGAGGCCAGGCCCACCTCTCTCCTAGGCGGTCTCAACCTGCCTGCCGCTCCGCCACAAAGATCCATCCAGAGGGCCGTCGGGACAAAGGTCCTTTCAGCCCCCAATCCGTGAATCACTCATGGTGCTCCACAAGCCGACCCGACTTTAGTCACCACATGTATCATGTATAAGTATAAGTATATACCCGTGATCACCTCCCGAGTGATCACGGCCCGATAGTATAGCACAGCAGACGGACAAGAATGTAGGGCCACAGATGGAATACTAGCATCCTATACTAAGCGGTAGGATTGCGGGTAAAGGTAACAATGAGTAGCAAGGACGGGCTATGCATCGTGATAGGTATAACGGAAGCGATAACATGCTACACTACTCAAATGAAAGCAGAATAGAGTACAATAGGCGATATCTGGTGAACAAGGGGGTGGGCATGCCTGGTTGCTCTGGCAAGAGAGAGTGGTCGTCAACTCCGTAGTCGAACTGGGCAGCAGCAGCGTCGGTCTTGTAGTCTACCAGAGATAAGAGGGGGAAGAAACAATGAATACAATGCAAACATAAACACGACGATGCGTGATGCGACAATGAGCGATGCTAGGTGTGCCCTAACGTGGTATGAGGTGGTACCGGTTAAGGGGGGAAACATCCGGGAAGTATTCCCGGTGTTTCACGTTTTCGGGCAGAGGAGCCGGAGGGGGAAATTTGCGAGTTCGATAGGTTAGGGGGGTGTGGCGGACGAACGGGTTGCGTATCCGGAATCGTCTCGTCGTTCTGAGCAACTTTCATGTTGAAAATAATTTAATCCGAGTTAAGGATTAAAAGATACGATTTTCTAAAGATTTACTAATTTCTGGAATTTATTAAATTATTTAAATTAATTCGAAAAATGGATTAATGACATCAGCATGATGTCATGCTGATGTCGGCGATCAGCAGGGTTGGTAGTCAACTCGACAAGTGGGTCCCACTGGTCAGTGACACATGTTAATTAACAGATTAATTAAACTAATCCTAATTAATTAGGGGGGTGGGCCCCACTGTCATTGTTTGATTAATTAACTAACAGTTAATTAGGTTAATTTAATTGTGATTAATTAACTTAATTAATTCGTTAATTAGTTAATTAATTTAATTATTATTATCTATTTATTATTATTATTATTATTATTATTATTATTATTATTATTATTATTATTCTTTTTATTATTTCATTTTACGTTCTGGGGCGTGGGTCCCCCTAGTCAGTAGCCCAGAGGGCCACAGCGATTCGGGCATCGCTGGTATGCTTGGCTGCATGGTTACGGGCGCAGCACCTACCCGATTGGGAAAATGCCCAGATCGACAGGGGGCCACCACGGGCACCAAGCCCGGACGGCGCGGTGGGCGAAAGCACGGCACATGAGCCGCAGCCAGGAGGCTGTATGGGGTTGTAGGGGAGCGTCCGGCGGCCATGGGCGACCGAAGGGCGAAAGGCCACGACAGGCCCGGCCTCGTGACGAGTAGGGGAAGCGCCGAGGCGCCGTGGGCCGACGCACGCTGCCAACGTGAGGGAGTGGCGGACGGTGGCCGCACGGGAGTAGGGGAAGGAGGATAGGAGGGGGGTTCCTCACAGGGGAGCTGCAGGGGGAAGGCAATGGGCTCGGTGGAGCCGTCGAGGACGGGGCGACGGACGAGGCGGAGGAGCTCCGGGCTGCGGCGACGAGCAGCAACGGCGGGTGGTCCGGCGATGGGGAGGCCTTCTGAGCGAGGGGCGGCGATGTAGTCCAATGAGGAGGTGGACGAAGAGGCGGCGACGGGAGCACCGGCGACGGGCAGGCGGCCAGCACGTGGGGCTGGCGAGGTGGCACCGGCGAGGTGGTCCTCCAGGCGATGGTGACGGCAAGGGGGTGACGGGGTGGCTCCGGTGAGGCTCGCGGAGCTCCAGGCGGCGGTGGACGGCGACGGGCAGGCGCCCGGCGACGGGGCCGATCCCGATCCAGATCGGTGGGGGGAGGAGAAGGGGATCGTGGGGGGGGGGGGATGTGGGGTGCAGCTAGGGTTTCGGTCGAGTGGACCGTGGGGTTAATGGGGAGTGGGTGGCGGTGGGCACTGGGGTTGCGGTTGGGCCACGGCCCGTAGGGGGTTTCTCCTTTTTACGCTAGTTTTAGGTTTTAGTTTTTCTGTTTTGTTTTTATTTATTTTCTTTTCTGTTTTAAATCAGTTTAAATTATTTAGACATCTTCTAAAAACGTGATTGCTGTACCATAGCTACCCTTGTAATATTTGGCACCCAATTTAACATTTTTGTTTCTACTTTGAAAACTTTTATTGTCGACGTTAATTTTAGATTTTAATTTGACGCGGTTTGAACTAACGGACGTTTAGCATCAGTAATCGGGATGACGTGGCTTGATTAGCGTGGGATTATTTTAGGAAGATTATCCGGGCGTCACAAGGGTTACCTCTCAGGCAGTATAGGTGACCAGTTCTTGTGCCCCACTATGTGCCCATAGGTGCCCCTCGTCGCGGATGGTCTGAGTGAGACTAGCAACGAATGTCAGTTGGGCATCCAAGACGCATGCGTTTTGGGCCATCCAAATACACCAAGACGTGAGGATCACGAGAGAACAGAGGCCCTTGCGCTAGCTAGTTGGTGACATGTCGACAACAGTGGCCCACCAATTGGCTAACATGTCATTGGCATCATGTGGGTGTGTGGTTGACCTACACCATGCAAGCATGTCATGCACTTGGTATCCAACGAGATGATGATTCTTGGTCACCGTCTGCTGATCACAGACTTTGCAATAGGGGGTGTGGGGAAGCTGTCGTGTACCAAGCGATCAGAAGTTCAACATCGGTCCTGGCGGGCAAGCCGAGCATCTATAGCTAGCACTACAAAAAAAAGACACATCCGTGACATTTTGGGCCGAACGAATTTTTTTTCTGTCATACTTATGACACTTCTATGACGATAATTGTGACAAAACCCGGTATCATCATAGATGTGGTGGGGTCCTACTTCTATGAAAAAAATCATGACAAAAATTGGGCTTTTCGTCCTGGGCGGGCTGGAGACGCAACTGCATGACATTCTTTGGGCCGTCCATGACGGAAAAAACCGTGGTAGAAGCGACGGCGAGGAAAATATCGGGGTGTTCCTGGTTACGGTGGGTGGTCGGGGCCGAGACAAGCGTGTTTCTCTCGTACACGCACGTGCGTGGGTGCGAGGCGTTGGGCTCTAATCAACTCGCTGAAGCGTTGGGCTCTAATCGAACCCGGCGATTACCGCGAGCTACGTGTTACTGAACCGAGCGATCGATCGATGGCTGTTAACTGAACCCGATCGAGCGATTCGTTCCCTACTGCTGCTAACTAAAGCCGATGGATGCTGCCTCTGGATGAATAGTGAGTTTAGCTGGGGGGGTTTGGATGAACAGTTCCTGGTGGGGGTGGATGAACATGACCTCGTGGTGTTGCCTCTGGATGAACAGTGAGCGTTGCTGGGGGGGTTTGGATGAACAGTTCCCGGTGGGGGTGGATGAACAGGACCCCGATCGATCGAGTCGGTTGGGGCTGGATGAATAGGACCCCGTGGAGGGTAGGATGAACAGGACCACCCCGTGGAGGGCATGATGAACAATAGATGGTGGAGGGCTGGATGAACAGTAGCCCGTGGAGGGATGGTTGAACAGGAGCCCGTTGAGAGGGCTGGTTGAATAGTAGCCGGTGGAGTAGCGCACGGTGGAGGCTAGATGAACAGGAGCCCGTGGATGAACAGTCATAGGTGGAGGCTGGAGGAGGTTGACGGTGGATGAACAGTAGCCCGTCGAGGCTGGAGGGGGTCGACGGTGGAGATGAACAGTATCCCGTGGAGTCCCGTTTTGTGGTACGCCACACCTCTGCCGATGAACAGGACCCCTGTTTCAACCATAGCGCTCCAACACAAGTCCGTTTCCTCTGTTTTGCGGTACGCCACACCCCTCCCGATCAACAGGACCCCCGTTTCAACCGTAGGAGGTCCGTTTCCTCCCTTTTGTGGTACGCCAGACCCCTCCCGTCGAACAAAAGGCCGTTTCCTCCGTTCTGCGGTACGCTAGGCCTCGTTTCCATCGGCTATTTCGTCCAAGCCCTCCCGATGAACACGACGACGCATTCTGTTCCGACCCAGCCGGTTGGCTCCCCATGAACATGACGACGACGTTGTTTCTCCGTTCCGACCCAGCCATGTACACGAGCCCCGCCGTGCGTATGCGCGAGTAGGCGTTCGAGACCTGCCCGTATGTAATGCGTACATGGATGTATTTACTTTCTTGCACATCGGCGGTATGCGTGACGGCGTACATGCTACGTGCGCGCCTCTACTACGGCACATGTGCGCCTCTACATCGACCAGTATGTATGTACACGTTCGCGACCAGAATGACAATGCTATGTACGCTTCGATCAGGTGGGTCCCGACTGTCAGGCACTTCCTTGCCTGCGAAGATGTAGCTGGCGGGTCCCAAATGATCGAGGAGGCGAATCGTTTTTTTGCGGACGCACTTCCTGCGTGCGAAGATGTAACTGGTATGTCCCAGCGATCGAGAAACGTTTTTCGTGAAATACAGATTTGCCCGTCCGGTGGGTCCCTCAGCCGGTGGAGGAATAATTATTTTGCGCGTAATAAGGAGGCACTTCCTTGCGGCCGTCGTGGACCCAGCTGTCAGCCTCTCCACGTACAGTACTCTTCCGATGGAAGTCGTTCCTTGACCACGTTGACCACGCCGTGCCGAGAGCACCAGGGCGGTGGACGATGGTGAGGCCTAGGAAGGGGACGATGTGGAGCTGGGGAAGACGCGGCAGTGGAAGCCCGCGCGGAGAGTAGTACGAGGGTTCACTGGTTCGGCTGCGGTGTGAGCCTGCCATCGCCGCAGGGCATGGCCAGCGGTGGGAATAGTAGGGGGCTGTGAGGCCTCTGCGGCAGCACAGCCGGCCAAGGGAGGCAGGAGCATGCGGCATGACCGGCGCTGCTTTAGGCGGCTGGAGCAAGAAGACCAGAGGTTGAAGAAGCACTACCGCCGTTGGATGGACATCGTACGGTCACTGGAGCTAGAATCATTCATATTGACTAAGTTGACGAAGCACTCCGTCCCCGTCAACTTAGTTGGCCCACAAGTCAGCCTCCCGCCAAGGTGGGTCCCAACTAGCAGGGGGAGTATTCATTTTTTTTGTGTAATAAGGAGGCACCTCCGGTGGGTCCGAGCTGACAGCGGGGGGAATGTTTTTTTTCGCAAAATACGTTGGCCCATCCGATGGGTCCCAATGATCGGGGAAAGCGTTTTTCGCCAAATCACGGTGGCCCGTCGGTGGGTCCCTGCTGCCGGTGGAGGAATAATTATTTTCAGCGTAATAAGGAGGCACTTCCTTGCGGCTGCCGTGGACCCGGTATCAGCCTCTCCACGTCTGATACTCTTCTGATGGAAGTCGTTCCTTGACCACGTTGACCACGCCGCGCTGAGAGCACCAGGGCGGTGGACGACGGCGAGGCCTAGGAAGGGGACGACGCAGAGCCAGGGAAGACGCGGCAGTGGATGCCCATGCGGAGAGGAGTACGTGGGTTCAATGGTTTGGCTGCGGTGTGAGGCTGCAGTAGCCGCAGAATAACAGGGGGTGTGGGTGAGTGGAGGGATGCCCTGGCCAGCGGTGGGAGTAGTAGGGGGCGGTGAAGCCTGCTGGCGGCAAAGACAGCCCGGCCACGAGGCAGGAAGCAAAGGCACGACCGGCGCTGCTTTGGGCGGCTCAAGCAAGAAGACCAGAGGTTGAAGAAGCATGACGGCCGTTGTATGGACATCGTACGGTCACTGCAGCTAGAATCATTTATATTGACTAAGTTGACAAAGCCCTTGGTACGCGTCAACTTAGTAGGCCCACAGGCCAGCTTCCGAAACGGTGCGCCCCAGATGGCAGGGGGAGGAATCATTGTTTGGGCGGGTGAAGCTAGAAAATCTGAGATTGAAGAAGAAGCACGTCATCCGTTGGATGGACATCCAACGGCCACTGCTGCTAGAACCGTGTGTTGACTATAAGTTGACAAAGCCTTGCATACGCGTCAACTCTCTTTTTTTTAGGGGACGCGTCAACTTAGTAAGGCCACAAGTGAGTGGTAGAGAACTTATAGCACATTTGATATTTGTAAGAATGTGCAGCCAATTTTTGAATTCTAATGAAATTTACTACACCCATTTACAGTTTGTTAAAAGTACAGCCCATTTCAACCAACCGTTCAAAACAGAATTCAATAAAATTTCCCACATTTTGATGGGATACGAAATATTTTTATCCCGAAATTTCTAGTCGGATTAAATACAATTTCAATATAAATTTATATTACATAAAAATCCAACGAAATATTGCGCTCGCAACAATTAATGAAATTAAAAATTTCAATATCCAAAAATAATATTTTATAAAGTAATTACGTGTTTGGTGCATTTTTTATAGTTAGTGCTCAGTTTTTATAATTACATCCCATTTATTATTTCTTAAAGCCCATTTTCTTGTTAAGCCTAATGCATCCCTCCTAGGAAAGATTTGCAGCCCAACGGGGCGGAGAATAACAACTTGACCTTGCCTGGGTATTCCTAAAAAATAGTATAGCTGGGCTAGCCATTTTCATCTTGAAAAAAATTAATATCTGGGCTGGATATCTGGCATAGGCTAGACGGGCCACAGCCCGCCCAGTTAATAGCTGCAGCGATGTTTATGTTGTTGTTCAGAGGAGAAAAATTAATATTTGGGCTAAACATCGCTCAAGAAGAACTCTGCAGTGCTCACACCTCAAAAACACAAATAATGCACGAGCTGCTTGGCGAGGGAGTCCTGGATTTGGGGGTCCTCGGACAGCCGGACTATATGCTTTAGCCGGACTGTTGGACTATGAAGATACAAGATTGAAGACTTCGTCCCGTGTCCGGATGGAACTCTCCTTGGCGTGGAAGGCAAGCTTAGCAATATGGATATGTAGATCTCCTCCCTTGTAACCGACTCTGTGTAACCCTAGCCCCCTCCGGTTTCTATATAAACCGGAGGGTTTAGTCCGTAGGACGACAACAATCATACAATACGCCAGCCTCTAGGGTTTAGCCTCTATGATCTCGTGGTAGATCAACTCTTGTAATACTCATATCATCAAGATCAATCAAGCAGGAAGTAGGGTATTACCTCCATCGAGAGGGCCCAAACCTGGGTAAACATTGTGTCCCCCGCCTCCTGTTACCATCCGCCTTAGACGCACAGTTCGGGACCCCCTACCGAGATCCGCCAGTTTTGACACCGACACTTGGTCCCAGCTGTCGGCCGCTTCTTGTGCAATTCTCTTGTATATTGACTACATAGGTTGACAATGGCGTGGGACCGTGATGTCAGGAAACCAGGAGGAAGCAAAAAAAAATATAGTTTTATATACTAATAAGGAGGCACTTGCGTACGTGCGACTATGGCCCTAGTGGGTCCCCACTGTCATCCTCTCTAAGTAAAGTCATCTCCTCATCCTCATGTCCGTTGACCATGTTGACAACGCGAGACGGCGGCGCCACGGCAAGCGCAACAACTCGAAGTACGACGGAGAGGGCCTCATGAGCCCCTACGGATGGTCCGATCTGATTGCCGCTGCTCATTCGGGAAGCCAGGATCATAGGGCCACATGTCCGTGACGGCATTGTCGCGGCGCTTTGTTCACGGTGCTCGTTGAGGAGGCGGAGGTTGCAGACAGGTCCTCTGTGCCGGGTAGCTCTTCCGCCATTAGGGCGTCGAAGTGCGGCCGCACCTGCTCTATGGTGAACACGGCATGAACCGGCTTGGACAGTGGCGCCGGCTCCTGGTTGGAAGCTACGCCCATCGTCTGATTTGTCGTTGCTTAGCTCGGCGAGGTAGCTGGCGAGCCAGCATGTCCGGCTGCTGGACCGACCCGCTGCCAAGCACGAGTCTGACTGCCCTGGCCCACCTAGACCGCCTCCCTCGCTTCGCTGCTTCACTTAAACGGTCAGCTGCCGCCCCACTTCCTAGTGCATGTGATTGCTCCGCCTTCAAACGACACAAGTGCCGTCCGTCTGTCCTTCTGCCACCCACATTAATGATACGCGGTTGCTGAGGCGCCTACTCTGGTGCCACACATCCGTCCATCCGCCACCCACCATTGCTATATAAACTGCTGCGCCGGCCATAGCCGCAGTCATCCGCATCCGTTCCTATTCTCCTGTCCACACCACTACTGCCCACCATGCATGGCTTCCTCGCGCTCCAGCGCTCTTCGGGACGGGAGGACGACGGACCACAAGGAGATGGCAGCCATTGTTGCCGACTGGCTAGCCGGCAGGCAGCCGGAGGACGACGACGTCCCAATGGAGAACATGGTAGTCGATGATCCGGCGCCAACCCCCTCCTTCGCGCCATCCTCGCCGGTGCATTGCACCATGACCATCTGCGAGGCCCGTGCCCAATATATGGACACGATGAGGCAGAAGCGTGAGTAGCAGTTCCGGGAGCACCTACAGGCGGAGGAGCACCTACAGGCGGAGGAGCAGATCGCCGCGGAACGGGTGGAGCTGGAGGCGCTGCTCGACTCGTACCGCTCCACCCGCGAGGGCCGCCTCGAGCGCTGGCGGTAACGCATGCGGGTGGCGGAGGCTGCGACCGCCTACAAAGAGGGCGATGAAGCAGGTGAGGCGTTGTTTGGCGAGACCGAGGACGAGGCAAAGGACAATGCCGGCTCCAACGAGTCCCCGTTCCGCTGGCGTCGACGAGGCCCTGCTCCGCCGAGGCCCCGCGGCGCCAACAACGAGGCAGAGGACACCGCCGGATCCGCTGAGGCCCACCCTGCCGGCAACGAGGGGGAGGATTTCCCCTGCTCCGCTGAGGCGCCGCCGGCAACAAGACAGAGGACATCGCCGGCTCCGCTGAGGCCCCGCCCCGCTGCCAACGAGACCGCGCCACACAAAAAACGAGGAAGAGTAGAACACGGTAGGTCGCCGCCGCTCGGGTCCAAGTAAGGCCACTGCTGCTACCCTCCGGTTGCTGGCACTGAGTTGTACATCATGGAGCAATTCTATGATTACAGGATGATTGAACAGTGCTCCGTGGTTGATCAAACTCATGAGATACAGTCATTTGCTAGAGAACTTGAGCACTTCAGTTGTATGCTACCGGACAAGTTTGTTGCCGGAGGTATCATCACTAAGCTTCCTCCTTCGTGGATCTCATTGGCACTCTTGATGTGTAAGAAAAGGCGAGAGCAAAGGACACACGTGCTCGAGGAATTGAGGGAGGGTCTAGTGCCAATCTGGTATAGAAGAAGAACTTCCAGCCCTACAAGTTCTAGAGCAAGGGCAAGTTTGATGGTAAAGAAAAGTTTGATGGGAAGAACAAGGTTGTGCAACACACGAACTTCAAGAAGAAGAATGACAATAAGAAAGATGTTTGTCATGTGGGGATCCTCATCATTGGGCTCCTAGTTGCCCTAATCGCTATGACAAGCTAGGCGGGTTGACCACTGACAGCCGGTTAGCTTCTTGGCGGCGACATGGAGTCGGAGAGCTATGTTGGAGAAGGACGCTGCTTCTACTTAACTGCTGGTGCAGTTGGCCGACTGACACGTGGGCCCAACAGGCATCTGGGCCACATGTCAGTTATGCAACTGCACCTGCAGTTAAGTCACTGAAGCTTCTGTTCGGCTCAGCCGGACACAGTCGGCTAGGAAACAGTTTCTCCACACACAAATTGTCTCTGCTACCACCAAATGTACCAGCAAGTTCCAGCAATTATCTCCGGCAGTTCAATTGGGTCTGAGTACATACGCTGATGAGCTTCATCACAGAGAAGATACTCTATTATCCCTGCTCCAGAACGTTCTATCCATATGGCGTCCCTGATAAGCTTGCCAATGCCCAAAGCTTCCCAAACTGCTAGAGCACGTGGACATGAAAAAACTACACGATGTATATCTTCCACCCCTAGCTTGCAAATAGGACATTGGGAGATACTACCGATATGCTGATTGGTTAGAATGTTGAAGCATTGTAGCACATTGTGCAAACACCTCCAAATAAAGATCTTAATCTTTCCTGGCAGTTTGAGCTTCCAGACCTTCTTCCATACTGGATGTGGCCTAGAACCAGAACGGTGGCTCCCCATCAAATCTTCCTGGACATAAATCTCTTCCCAATGTTTATAATCCTCTGTATGTTGCCGAATCAAAGGGATTTCCAGTATCCGATCAGCATCTATAGGCCACAAAGTATCCCTTATCAACTGTTCATCCCACTCGCCCGAGGAGGGGTCGATGAGGTCACTGACCTTAGTGTGCAATTGGTTCCCGTGGACGGTAACAATTTTCCTTGATGCACTACTGCGAATCCAATAATCACTCCATATGTCTATCTTTGCACCATCTCCAACTCTCCAAATGCACCCTTTTTTGAATGTTTGTATTCCTGCCCAAATACTTTGCCACACAAAGGATGAACCCTTCTTCTTCAATTCGCAGTTCAAAATATCCCCAGAAGGACAGTATCTTGCCCTTAAGACACTTGCACAAAGTGAGTCATAATTCCCAATGGGTCTCCAGCATTGTTTAGCCAACGTGGCCATATTAAAACTATGAATGTCTGGGAAACCCATGCCCCCTCTTCCCTTTGGTACACACATCTTCCACCAAGCGAACCAATGCATCCTTTTATGGTTTTCTTTGTCACCCCACTAATATTGCGACATTGCATCAGTGATCTCCTTACAGATTTTTTTCCGGAATTTAAATACACTCATCGCATACGTTGGAATGGCTTGGGCCACCGCTTTAATCAAAGCCTCTTTTCCACCAAAAGAAAGTGTTCTCTCCTTCCATCCGTTCACCAACATCTTAATCCTCTCTATCAGATGTTTAAAGCACGTTACCTTTTCAACCCCAATCATGGAGGGAAGACCAAGTATTTATCCGATAAAGACCGTCATTATATTTAGAATTTGGCATACCTCCACCTTAACTTCCACCTCTGTATTAGGACTGAAAAAGATAGAGAATTTTGCCTCGCTCGCCAATTGGCCCGATGCCGCATAGTAATCATCCAATATTGATCTTAACGTGTGAGCATTTTGCTGATCTGTCCTCATCAAGACAAGGGAATCGTCAGCAAAAAGTAAGTGGGAAAATGGGGGAGTCTCGATAGTCCTTGACACCATTTAAGTTCCCCACTGCCTTCTCATGGGCTATCAACACCGATAAGCCATCAGCACAGAGCAAAAACAAGTACGGCAACAGGGGATCACCCTGTCTAAGGCCCCTCGTAGGTGAGAAGGGCAACGTTTCATTGGAGTTGAACCAAACTTTATATTCCACTGATGTAACGCATGCCATGATCAGCTTGACCCATCTAGGATCAAAACCTAGCTTAGTTAATATTGCTTCCAAGAACACCCACTCGACCCTATCATAAGCTTTATGCATGTCAAGTTTCACTGCACATGTGCCCGCTTTTCCGTTCTTCCTCTTCTTGATTGTATGCAAACACTCGTACGCCACTATGACATTATCAGTTATAATCCGTCCAGGAACAGATGCGCTTTGAGTTTCACTAATAATATCTGGAAGCAACAATTTCAACCGAGAGGCAAGCATCTTCAAAATTACCTTGTAGACCACGTTACACAAACTTATTGGTCTAAATTGTGTGATCTTCTTTGCATTATCTACCTTCGGAATGAGGACGATGGTTGTAGTGTTCCAACCTTCAGGAATAATGCCACTGTTTACTGCTTGCAAGACCTCTCGCACCAGGTCCTCCCCCAAAATTGGCCAACACTTCTTATAGAATATCACATGAAGTCCGTTCGGCCCCGGCGATTTTAAGTCTCCTATAGAGAAAAGAGCTCTCCCCACCTCTTCTGCAGTATATGGAGCTATCAGGGAATCATTCATATAACCCGAGACACAAGGTTTTACTTTATTCAATACATCTGCATGTGGTACACTAACTTCCAAAGAAAAAAGTTGTTGAAAGTATTCTGTTATCTATGTTCCCATTGCTTCATTATCTTCTACCCAATTCCCACTATCATCCAACAAGCGCCTAATGTGGTTCCTCTTCTTACGTGTTGTAGCAAAGTTGTTGAAGAAATTTGTATTCCTATCTCCGAATTTAAGCCAATTGTCTCTACTCCATTGCACCCAGTATATCTCCTCCTTTTCTAAGTTTTCCTCAATTTCTATAAGAACGACACGCTTCCGGTCTATTGCCTCATCAGTAAGAGGGCCCAACCACAGCTTTTCAAGCTCCGCTTTGAGTTCCTTCAGCCGCTTGTGTGGCGCCTTGAGGATCTCATGATACCAGATATGCATCTCCGTGTGCACTGCAGCAGTGCAATCCAGAAGTGATGAACCAGGACTGGTCCTTTCCCATGCCTCTGATACAAGTCGTTCGACATCATCTTCTCTGAGCCGTCTGGCCTCGAATTGCTTGATCCTTGCTCTGAAGTTATCTCTGACCACATCGCCCTCTGTATCTAATAGAATAGGTGGATGATCAGACTTCGTGTGCTCCGCATTGGTGACCTTGGCATACGGAAACATGGAGTGGAATGTCCATTGCAAACAGCCCGGTCTAGCCTCTCCCTTAGTCTCCGCCTTCTCCAAGTAAATTGGTCACCCGAGTACCCCATATCCTCGAGTTCACAATCAACCAAGGCCTCATTAAAGTTCTGCATCATGCTCATAGGACGTGGGGCTCCACCCTCCTTCTCATGCGAGTACAAGATCTCATTGAAATCACCAGCCACAACCCAAGGGAGACGGTCTTGCTGATATAAACCTCTCAAATAACCCCAGGAGAGATGTTTGTCCTCCCATCGTGGTTCACCATAAAATCCAGTAATCTCCATTCCTCCTCTTCCGCTGTTTCCACCGACACATCAATAAAGTTCTTTGTGCTTCCACGGACTTGCAAGACAATGGGATTGCGCCAGAACAATAGCAAACCCCCACTGCTGCCAACGCTCTCTACCACCTCCACTCTGTCCATCTTTATTTTTTTCCTTAATTTCTTTGCCCTAACAGTATTCAAATGTGTTTCGGACAAGAAAAACACATCCGGCCCCCATTGCTTCTGGACCTCCAGAAGCGCTCTTTCTGTCGTGGTACCAGCCATACCGCGACAGTTCCAGCATAGGATTTTCATTGCTCCCGGCGAACACCCTCGAGGGGAGTCACCGATGTACTTGAGGATGCATTAACATCATCTGACGTAGCCTTAAACCTCTTCTGATCGTGAATCTTTTGTGGGGTGCTGAGCTGTGTCTTGTCTTCTGGTTCATTACACTACAAAAAAAGACACATTGTGACATTTTGGGCCGAACGAAAAAAAATTGTCATGCTTATGACACTTCTATGACAATAATTGTGACAAAACCCATTATCATCATAGATGTGGTGGGCTCCTACTTCTATGGCAGAAAATGGGCTTTTCGTCCTGCGTGGGCCGGAGATGCAGCTGCATGACATTCTTTGGGCCGTCCATGATGGAAAAATCATGGTAGAAGGGAGGGCGAGGAAAATATCGGGGGAGTTCCCGGTTACGGTGGGTGGTCGAGGGCCGAGCGATGCGCGTTTCTCTCATACATACGCGTGTGTGTGCAAGGCATTGCGCTCTAAGTGAACCCGAGCGAGGGATTGGGCTCTAACTGAACTCGAGCGATTGCACTGCAGGCTACGTGTTACTGAACCCGAGCGATCGATCGATCCCTTGCTGTTAACTGAACCCGAGTGATTCCTTCGCTACTACTGCTAACTGAAGCCGATCGATGCTGCCTCTGTATGAACAGTGAGCGTTGTTGGGGGGTGGATGAATAGTTCCCGATGGGGGTGGATGAACTGGACCCGATCGATCGAGCCGATGGATGGGTGGATGAACAGGACCCCGTGGAGGGCTGGATGAACAGGACGGCCCTGTGGAGGGCTGGTTGAACAGTAGCCGGTGGAGGGCTGGATAAATAGTAGCCCGTGGAGGGGTGGTTGAACAGGACCCTGTGGAGAGGGCTAACTAAACAGTAGCCGGTGGAGGAGCGCGCGGTGAAGGCTGGATGAACAGGAGCCCGTGGATGAACAGTCGCAGGTGGAGGCTGGAGGAGGTCGACGGTGGATGAGTAGTAGCCCATGGAAGCTGGAGGAGGTCGACGGTGGAGATGAACAGTATCCCGTGGAGTCCCGTTTTGCGGTACGCCACACCCCTCCCGATGAACATGACCCCCTTTTCCTCCGTTTTGCGGTACGCCACACCCTCCCAATCAACAGGACCCCATTTCGACCGTAGGAGGTATGTTTCCTCCATTTTGCGGTACGCCGGACCCCTCCCGATGAACAGGATCCCGTTTCGACCATGGCCGGTCGAACACAAGGCCGTTTCCTCCGTTCTGTGGTACGCGAGTCCTCGCTTCCATCAGCTGTTCCGTCCAAGCCGGTTGGCTCCCGATGAATAGCACGCGTTCCGTTGCCTCCCGATGAACACAACGCATTCTGTTGCCTCCCCATGAACACGACGATGACACAGTTTCTCCGTTCCAACCCAGCCATGTACACGAGCCCTGGCCGTACATATGCACGAGTAGGCGTTCGAGACCCCGCCCGTATGTATGTACGTGAACGTATTTACTTTCTTGCACCCTGGTTGTACATACGTGTACATGCTACATGCGCGGCTCTACTACGACACGTGCGCGTCTCTACATTGACCAGTATGTACGTACACGTTCGCGACCAGAATGACAATGCTACGTACGCTTCGACCAGGTGGGTCCCGACTGTCAGGCACTTGCATGCGAAGATGTAGTTGGTGGGTCCCAACAGTCAGGGGGCGAATCATTTTTTTGCCTGTAATATGGACTCACTTCCTTGCGTGCGAAGATGTAGCTGGTGGGTCCCAGCAGCCAGGGGGGAAACGTTTTTTCACGAAATATGGTGGGCCGTCCGATGGGTCCCTGCTGTCAGGTGGAGGAATCATTATTTTCCGCGTAATAAGGAGGCACTTCCTTTCTGCGGCCGTGGACCCAGCTGTCAGCCTCTCCACAAACAGTACTCTTCCGATGGAAGTCGGTCGTTGACCACATTGACCACGCCTTGGCGCCGAGCACCAAAGGCGATGGACGACGGCGAGGCCTAGGAAGGGGATGATGCGGGCCCGGGAAGACGCAGCGGTGGATGCCCGTGCAGACAGGAGTACGAGGGTTCACCTTTGGTTATTCGGTGGGGAGGCTGCCGTCATGCAGTCTGACCATGATGGGAGTAGTAGAAGCGGTGAGGCCTCCGTGGCAGCACAGCCGACCATGGAAGGTAGGAGCAGGCGGCACGACCGACGCTACTTTGGGCGGCTGGAGCAAGAAGACTAATGGTTGAAGAAGCACTACGGCCGTTGGATGGACATCGTACGGTCACAGGAGCTAGAATCGTTCATATTAACTAAGTTGACAAAGCCCTCCGTCCCCGTCAACTTAGTAGGCCTACAAGTCAGCCTCCCATTATGCTGGGTCCCAGCTAGCAGGGGGAGTATTAATTTTTTTGTGCGTAATAAGGAGGCACTTCCTTGGATGCGGAGATATAGCTGGTGGGTCTAAGCTGTCAGCGATGGGAATGTTTTTTCGCAAGATACAGAGGCCCTTTCGGTGGGTCCCAGAAGTTAGGTGGAGGAATCATTATCTTGCGTGTAATAAGGAGGCATTTCCTTGCCTGCGGCCATGGACCCAGCTGTCAGCCTCTCCACGTACAGTCCACTTCAGATGCATGTCAGTTTTTGACCACGTTGACTAGGTCGTGATGAGAGCACCATGGCGGTGGACGATGGCGAGGCCTAGGAAGGGAACGACACGGAGCCAGGGAAGACTCGGCAGTTGTTTCCCATGGGAGGGGAAGTACAAGGGTTTACTGGTTCGTCTGTCGTTGCTGGAGAATAACAGCAGGTGTGGGTGAGTAGAGGGATGGCTAGGCCAGCGATGGGAGTACGGTGGGGCGATGAGGCTGCTGTGGCAAAGACTGTCTGTGGGAGGAAGGAGCAGCAGTCCATGGCGCTTGTTTGAGCGGCTGGATCAAGAAGAGCGTAGATTGAAGAAGACGATGGCCGTTGGATGGACATCCAACGATCCGCTTGTCGTCAACCATTTTTTAGGAAAGCCTCAAATCTGTGGAAAACAGCATACAGCCCATCTACCATTATTTCTAATAATTTACAGCCCATTTGCTAATTCTTAAGGTTTTTTTGGAGTCCATATTCTTTTTGTTAGCATTACAGCCCATATTGTGGCAACGGCTAAAAAATTATACGAAATTTTGCATATTTCGGTGCGGTCCGAACTGTTTTTAATCCTGAATTTTTGAGTCACATTCAAACTGATTTTAAAAATAAATGTATATCAATATAAAATCCAAAAAAATTTCCACGCATAAAAATCAATGCAATTTAAGATCTCGAATAGAAAAAATAGAAATTTGAAACTAATTGCCGATTTGATGTGTTTTAAAAATGTACAGCCCATTTCTCATTGCTGATAGGCCATTTTCTGGGCCAGCCAAATGAAGCTCTCCTCGTCTTGAAAGATTTGCAGCCCAACAAGCCTGACAAAGCGACATACTTGACAAATCACAAAAAACTGGGCTAGCCATTTTCATAAAGAAAAAAACTACTGGGCTGGTGTGTGGTAAACATAAAAGAAAAGGCTGTCTAGACAGGCCAGAGTGCTCCGCACAGCCTAGTTGACACCCTGCTTCCGTCTCAAAAACAAATTAGATAAATGCCACTCCAATTATGGCGATTCATAAAAATGCTAATGCAATTTCCAAACTTTGAAAAATGCCACTGCAATTTTTGCAAACTTTGAAAAACGCCACTCCAGACTTCGAAAAATGCCACTGTAAATGGCATGAAATGTCATTTTTCAAATTTTGGAAATTGCAGTGGCATTTCTCGGAATCACCAGATTTGGAGTGGCATTTATCAAATTAACTCAAAACAAAAATAAGCTGGCGGACTCTTTGGGTCCCAGTGTCGACCACTCGTTGTGCAATTCTCTCGTTTATTGACTACGTTGACAATGGCATGGGACCCAGATGTCAGAAATCCATTACGAGGAGCCATTTTTTATTGGCCTGAAATAAGGAGGCACTTGCTTGCGTACTGCCATGACATTGGTGGGTCCCTGCTGTCATCATCTCCACGTATAATCATCTCCTGATTGTGTACGCATCAACCTGGTAGGCCCACAAGTCAGCCTCTAAACCCGTGGCGTACAAATACAACCCATTTAAAAAATAGCCCATTCCATACATTCAAACAGAAAGTTCAACATTCAGAGCAAAGTAACAGGTTTGATCCAGATATAGAGTACTGAACTTCCACCTTGACAACCATCATAGACAAGTTAACTATCTACTCCCACTAATACTCTAGTAGTGTACAAGTACTAACTTACTCTTAGCTAACTAGACGATGTCAGCCGCCATCTGCAGTACACGCTAAACGCCGGCACCGGCGTCCTACGCCTTGCCTCGGACTTGCCAGAGGTGTGATAGGGCGCGTTGCTCGCGCGCGTTGGCCCTTTCCATACCGGCGTGGTCCACCGAAGCTTTGGCTTCTAAGCGGGAAACCCAGTTGATGAGCTTGTAGTAAAATTCGGCGTCGCGAAGGCGTGCGTGCTCGACAGCCTCCAAGGCTATTTGCCGGGCGCCGTCCTTCACGTAGTCAGCCCAGTTGCGGGCGCTCTGCTCACAGCTCAGAGCGTCAGTGCGCTGCTGCTCTATGTCCCGCTGGCGGCGCAAATCGGCGATACGCTGCTCCTTCGGCAGGCGGTCGCGCTCCAAGAACTCCTCATACTCCGCATTGCCATCTAAACACCGATAGAATGCCTCCTCCCTCCGTCTGCCTTCTGGTGAAAAACCGAACACTAGTTCTGGCGGTGACAGCCTCTAGAGTCGCCTATCGCGGACGGGCGGGGGCATGGCGGATGTGGCGAGAGCGAGGATAAGTGGCGAGCGACGTCGGGCCAGTGGGGGCTTATGAGGATAGGGCGAGTTGGGTGATGGTGCCACCGGAGAAGCCCGGGAAATAGTAATTATAGGCGGAAGGTAGGCGAACCAGCGTGTCGCGAGAAACACGACGGTCGTCGTGGTCATCGGAATTCAATGCACAAGCAGGCATGGCTTAGCGCGCCAGCTTGTTGTGGAAAACTAGAAAAACTGAAATTATGACTGTGTCGTCTCGTCTCGTTAGTGGTGCGTCCCGTCCGTGCTGGGTCGCACGCCAACATGATGGTCAAATGAGTGCACTTGAATCATCCAGATGTGGTACTCCCTCCTTGTCAAAAATGATTCCACCACTCATCATCTACCTTGGTTGGTGAAATTTTTGAATTAAGACCTGCAAACCGGAAAGGAGGTAGTACGTGTGTGATCTGCTATTTGTTCGTGTAGGATCGAGTAGGTCGTTTTTTAAATTGAGCCCTGCAAACCGGAAAGGAGGTAGTACGTGCGTGATCCGCTATTTATCCATGTAGGATCAAGTAGGTCGGATAGTGTACGTGTAAGATCGAGTAGGTCGGATGGTGTACGTGTACGATCGCATTAGCTGATGAACGTTCGCTGGGAGATAAGGCATTTACGAATGTTTTTGCTGGCAGTTTCTTCAGATTCGCATGGCATTTTCTTCAGAGCAGCTTGTCAGTTTCTTCAGAGGTAGGCATTTTTATTCAAAAAACTTCCACTTCGGATCTTGCGCCGCAACTAAAACTGCCAGGAGCGCATTAGTAGGCTAGCTAGTGACCGATCAGTAACTTGTAAACACTGAGCGGATAGAAATAAGGAACTGTTAGTAACTTGTAAACACTGAGAACACAGAAATAAGGATCATGTTGTGCACAGTAGTAAGAGTCGATCCGTTCGAAATGTTCACACGAGACTCACAGGCCTGGCATTGTAATATGTTCACATTAGTAATTCAAAACCAACTAGTACGATTCCCATACATAAGATCAACATGTTAATGCATCTCAATGATTCACAGATCATATAAAAATATGTAGCTCCAAAAGCAAAGATCTAGAAAAAACATTTGTTCTTCCTACTAACATGGATGCTGCTCTTGGCCAACATTCAGTACAGAGTGAAAGACAAATTTGTTTGTGAAGTCTACAATTCCTCTTGCAAACGTAACTAGTTTCGCCAACAACTGGAACCATGAGAATGAACCACGCATGATGGAGTAACATCCACTGCAATATGATTTGGTCTTCTCTCGATCACAAGGCGAGACTATTTTCGGAATACAAACTTTAACTTAGGCAAAATGATGCCCATTGTATAATCATACCAAAGCAATTAAGCACCTAGTGTTGGCCAATAAATAGTATAGTACTACTTTTCTGCAGTCCATGAAGTGACTATCCAATCTTTCTGTGTCTATTTTCAAATGGCACTACATGCAGTGACTATACTATTCTCTTGTGTAGTTCAACCAAAATTGCGGTCACTTTGTTTGTTTGCCAAATAGCAACGGGAAGACATCTCTGTCTGCACAAATATCAAGCAGCTAGTAAACATATACCCCACCTTGTATTTTCGGTTTAAACACGTCTCTTCCGCTTAGCATCTGTCATGTTTTGCACTAGACAATTTGATACAGTCATGTTTTGCCCAGGACAATTTCATACTGAATTGACTTGCTGGTTCAGAGTAGAAATATAGCGCCTATTCTTCATTAGACCAAGGATATCTATGTTCGCAGTGATGGAAGAGGTGAAATCGATACAACCGAAATTGAGCATCCAATCATTGAATCATGTCCTGCACCTCCAATGTAGGTCCAACCTGCCAATAAATTCACATGCAAACCACTAGTATTACTATCTAATGACAGTACAAAAAGAGTAGCAAGATAGTAGTGATACGTCTCCAACGTATCTATAATTTTTTATTGTTCCATGCTATTATATTACCTGTTTTGGATGTTTAATGGGCTTTAATATGCTCTTTTATATTATTTTTGGTACAAACCTATTAACCGGAGGCCCAGTGCCGGTTGCTGTTTTTTTGCCTATTTCAGTGTTCGCAGAAAAGAAATATCAAACGGAATCCAAACGGAACGAAACCTTCGCGAGGATCTTTCTTGGAACAAACGCAATCCAGGAGACTTGGAGTGGAAGTCAGATACACAACGAGGTGGCCACGAGGAAGGAGGCGCGCCCGAGTGGCGCGCCCCCCCACCTCGTGGGCCCCTCGTAACTCCTGAACCTACTTCTTTCGCCTATATATACTCTTATACCCTGAAAACATCCAAGGGAGCCACGAAACCACTTTTCCACCGCCGCAACCTTCTGTACCCGTGAGATCCCATCTTGGGGCCTTTTTCGGCGATCCGCCGGAGGGGATTCGATTACGGAGGGCTTCTACATCAACTCCATAGCCTCTCCGATGATGTGTGAGTAGTTTACCACAGAACTTCGGGTCCATAGTTATTATCTAGATGGCTTCATCTCTCTCTTTGGCTCTCAAAACAAAGTTCTCCTCGATGTTCTTGGAGACCTCTTCTATGTAATACTTTTTGTGGTGTGTATGTCGAGATCCAATGAATTGTGGGTTTATGATCAAGATTATCTATGAAAAATATTTGGTTCTTCTCTGAATTCTTATATGCATGATTTGATATCTTTGCAAGTCTCTTCGAATTATCGGTTTAGTTTGGCCTACTAGATTGATCTTTCTTGCAATTGGAGAAGTGCTTAGCTTTGCGTTCAATCTTGCGGTGCTCGGTCCCAGTGACAGAAAGGGAACCGACACGTATTGTATTGTTTACATCGAGGATAAAAAGATGGGCTTTATATCATATTGCTTGAGTTTATCCCTCTACATCATGCCATCTTGCTTAATGCGTTACTCTGTTCTTATGAACTTAATACTCTAGATGCATGCTGGATAGCAGTCGATGTGTGGACTAATAGTAGGTCTACTTGACACGGACGTAATGCCTATGTTCATGACCATGCCTAGATATTCTCATAACTATGCACTTTTCTATCAATTGCTCGACAGTAATTTGTTCACCCACCGTAATATATGCTATCATGAGAGAAGCCACTAGTGAAACCTATGGCCCTCGGGTCTATTTTACATCATATTAGTTTATCTTCAACTTGCCAATTTCTATCGCCATTTATTTTGCAATCTTTACTTTTCAATCTATACAACAAAAATACCAAAAATATTTATCTTATTATCTTTATCAGATCTCACTTTTGCAAGTGGCCGTGAAGGGATTGACAACCCCTTTATCGCGTTGGTTGCAAGGTTCTTGATTGTTTGTGCAGGTACTAGGCGATTTACGTGTAGTCTCCTACTGGATTGATACCTTGGTTCTCAAAAACTAAGGGAAATACTTATGCTACTTTGCTGCATCACCCTTTCCTCTTCAAGGGAAAACCAACGCATTCTCAAGAGGTAGCAAGAAGGATTTCTGGCGCCGTTGTCGGGGAGATCTACGCCCAAGTCAAGACATACCAAGTACCCATCACAAACTCTTCTCCCTCGCATTACATTATTTGCCATTCGCCTCTCATTTTCCTCTCCCCCACTTCTATAACGATTTTCGAAAACCTTTGCCTTTTCTTCGCCTCTCTTCCGTTCGTCTTTTTATTTTTCTTGTGTTGCCATGTGCCTTCTATGTGCTTGCATATTCGCTTGCTAAAAAACTATTGACATGGATCCTCATCCCCTTGCTAATATTTTTAAGAGATCCAATTATGATGAACCAATTGCTAGTGAGTTGTGTGCACTAGATTATCTTTATGAGGTTTTGCTTGAAATTCAAGAATCTAAAAATTGTGATGAAATGTTGAAAGAAGAAATTTATGAAGTGATTCACGATAGCTCCTTGAATGAAAAGAATGATTGCAATGATATTATTATAAATTCTGTTATTGTCAATTGTGCTAATAATATGCAAAACCCTAAGCTTGAGGATGCTAGTTTTGCTATGTCCACTACTTGTTGCAATGATCATGATTGGGGTGATTCTTCTTACAATCTTGAAAATTTGTTTAAGCCCCATGATGAATATGAGATTGATAATAATTTTTGCAATAATAATGAAACTGGGTTTGGAAGGGTGTCAACTTTAGATCCCACATATTTGGAGAATGTTCAATCTTATGAAGTTTTTAATAAAAGTGGGTTTGGAGAGGTCATGACTTTAGTTAATGTTAATCCCACTATTTTGGAAGAGTGTCAACTTTGCATACATGTGGATCATGTTAATAATATGTTTTGTGATAGCTATATCGTTGAATTTGCTTATGATATGCTACCTCTTGAGCACTGCGTTGGTTTTCCCTTGAAGAGGAAAGGGTGATGCAGCAAAGTAGCATAAGTATTTCCCTCAGTTTTTGAGAACCAAGGTATCAATCCAGTAGGAGGCTACGCGTGAGTCCCTCGCACCTACACAAACAAATAAGTCCTCGCAACCAACGCGATAAGGGGTTGGCAATCCCTACACGGTCACTTATGAGAGTGAGATCTGATAGATATGATAGGATAGTATTTTTGGTATTTTGTGATAAAGATGCAAAGTAAAATAAAAGGAAAGTAAAAAAGCAAAGGAAATAACTAAGTGTTGGGAGATTAATATGATGAAGATAGACCCGGGGGCCATAGGTTTCACTAGTGGCTTCTCTCAAGAACATAAGTAGTTTACGGTGGGTGAACAAATTACTGTTGAGCAATTGACAGAATTGAGCATAGTTATGAGAATATCTAGGCAAGATCATGTATGTAGGCATCACGTCCGAGACAAGTAGACCGACTCATGCCTGCATCTACTACTATTACTCCACTCATCGACCGCTATCCAGCATGCATCTAGAGTACCAAGTTCATAAAAACAGAGTAACGCCTTAAGCAAGATAACATGATGCACAGGGATAAATTCATGCAATATGATAAAAACCCCATCTTGTTATCCTCGATGGCAACAATACAATACGTGCCTTGCTGACCCTACTGTCACTTGGAAAGGACACCGCAAGATTGAACCCAAAGGTAAGCACTTCTCCCATTGCAAGAAAGATCAATCTAGTAGGCCAAACCAAACTGATAATTCGAAGAGACTTGCAAAGATAACCAATCACACATAAAAGAATTAAGAGAAGATTCAAATATTGTTCATAGATAAACTTGATCATAAACCCACAATTCATCGGTCTCAACAAACACACCGCAAAAGAAGATTACATCGATTAGATCTCCATGAGAGAGGGGGAGAACATTGTATTGAGATCCAAAAAGAGAGAGGAAGCCATCTAGCTAATAACTATGGACCCGAAGGTCTGAGGTAAACTACTCACACTTCATCGGAGGGGCTATGGTGATGATGTAGAAGCCCTCCGTGATCGATGCCCCTTCCGGCGGAGCTCCAGAACAGGCCCCAAGATGGGATCTCGTGGGTACAGAAGGTTGCGGCGGTGGAATTAGGGTTTTGGCTCCGTATCTGATCGTTTGGGGGTACGTAGGTATATATAGGAGGAAGGAGTACGTCGGTGGGGCAACATGGGGCCCACGAGGGTGGAGGGCGCGCCCTGGGGGATTAGGCGCCCCCTACCTCGTGGCCTTCTCCTTTGTTTCTTGGAGTAGGGTCCAAGTCTCCTGGACCTTGTTCGTTCCAAAAATCACGTTCCCGAAGGTTTCATTCCGTTTGGACTCTGTTTGATATTCTTTTTCTGCAAAACTCTGAAATAGGCAAAAAACAGCAATTCTGCGCTGGGCCTCCGGTTAATAGGTTAGTCCCAAAAATTATAGAAAAGTGAATAATAAAGCCCAATAATGTCCAAAACAGAAGATAATATAGCATGGATGTAAGTGCATCTAGTGCCCCTTAGTGATTTTGGTGTATTGAAGACTTATAGGTTAAGTAACTAATGCGTTTGTGAGTGTACACAGGTCTATAAGTCTATGAGGAGTTTCATATTTGCAGAGAAAGTCGACCCTAAAAATGAAGTTCTTCATCGAAGACTTTGATATTCTCAAGACTTTCTCAAGACTTTGAAAGTGAAGAAATTGGTGTGACCTTGAAGACTTGGTATTCATTTGAGGAACATGAAGCGTGAAGACTTTTGTTTTCGTAGTTTCATTTTCTCTTTCTTGAGTCATAGGAAACACCGTCTTTGTTAAAGGGGTCGAGGAAATACTAAGGAAAAATTTCCATTTGATGCTCAACTCAAAATCCTACACCTACCAATCCCTTCGAGTGAAGCTTTTGGAAATCTCATACAGATTCAGTCAATTTCTTCAAAGGATGTGAGACGAAGCTCTTCTGATCGCTGAGGAATTTGTTCTGACTGAGGAGTTAGGAATTCGCCAGTGTGAATTGCTTCACAGTGAGGAACATGATGGCCCTGAGGAATTTGAGAGTCAAATTTCCGACCGTTCTTTGTCTTCTTGCCGCCACTATCCCAAAATATCTTATCCACCTAACGGTCATATCATTGAAGGGCATTTATGTCTTATCATGCCGGGCTGCTCCCTAGGCTATAAATGGCCGCCCCCTACAACCACTAGCTGGTTGGCTGCTCCGAGAGAACTTGACACTTGTCATTTGAGAGCAACCCATCCTCCGAGGACTTTGAGCGAAAATCATCGAGTGAGGAAAAACCCCAAAACCAAACCCCTACAAACCCAAAGTGATTGAGCATCACTGAAGAAATTGATCCTGCGTGGATCCGACGCTTGTTACCTTTGAAGACTGTGCTTCTTCCAGACGGTTAGGCGTCATGGTCTAGAAACATCCAAGAGGAATTGTGGATCGCCGAGTGACCAAGTCTATGAAGGTTTGGAAGTCGCCTGAAGACTTACCATGAGTGATTGGACGAGGTGTGTGTGACCTTAGTTCAAGGAGAATACGGTGAGGACTTGGTGTCCTGAGCTGCGTGCTCAGTGACTGGGTGTCCGGACTGTGTGTCCTCGAGTTTAAATACTCGGCCGCTCCAACCAGACGTACAACCGAGACAGCAGCTTGAACTGGTCTACCAAATCATTGTCTTCACCAACCTAACTGGTTCTATTTCCTCAACCCTTTCATTTCCTCATTCTGTGTTGAGTATTTGTTCATATATGTGTTTGAAGACTTTGGTGAAGACTTTCTCAATTTCCTCAGCTCAATTTCTTGATCTGCTTGTCTTCATCCTGTGTTATCCTGTGATTACGCTTTCTGTACTCTGTGATTGTCTTCATTTCATCATGATGACTATGCTTGAAATCTGTTATGCTTACTTCTGAGTACTTATTCCGCTGCAAGTAGTTCTTCGCTAAGGAATTTCCTCACCGGCAAATTCCTCAGAGAAGAATTCATAAAAATCGCCTATTCACCCCCCTCTAGTCGATATAACGCACTTTCAATTGGTATCAGAGCAAGGTACTCCCTTGTTCTGTGTGATTTTGATTTAACCACCTGGAGTTTTAGTTATGTCGACCGCAGGTATGATCAAGGTCTCAACAGGGTGTCCTACCTTCGATGGGACGGACTACCCCTCTTGGAAGAACAAAATGCAAATGCATCTTGAAGCAATTGACAACGATCTACGGTATGTTGTGACAAAAGGTGTTTCCTCACCACACCTTCTCCGAATGATGCTGATGTGAAGAGATTCAAGCAACTCGATTCTCAAGCGAAGAATATCATATGTGGCCATCCGAGCAAAGGTCAATATGGAAGAGTGAGTGCTTTGGAATCTGCCAAACTCATCCGGGACGGGCTGTCCAAAGTAAATGAAGGTGTTTCAACTCAGCGTGACTCTCGAGTTGATGTTCTTCGGAATCTCTTCAACCGCTTCAAAAGACTCGACAACGAAAATGTTCAACAAACCTTCGATCGCCTCACTGACATCTCAAATGAGCTTCAAGCACTGGGTGCCACTGACATCACCGACCATGGGGTGCTGAAGAAATTGCTAAGATCGCTTGATTCCTCATTTGATACTCTGGCACTAATGATACAAGAAAGAACTGACTACAAGTCTCTTGATCCTGCTGATATCCTCGAAAGGCTAAATACTCACGAGTTCCAGCTTGCTGAAAAGAGAGATCTCTATGGTTACGGCTATGGAAAAACACGTGCCACGAAGGCCAAAGGCGTGTCCGAATCGAGAGTGAAGACTCGGTAGTAGCCTAGGAGATCCTGAAGAATTTGGCCAGGAGCTAGTATCGCTCGTGAAGAAATTCCAGAAATTCTCAAGACGTGGTCGCTTTGGAAAATCCTCAAGAAGCGGTGATTCCTCATCTAGTGACTATAAGAGAAGACTTTGTCACAAATGCAAGAAACCTGGTCACTATATCCAAGATTGTCCTCGATGGGAAAAGGAATTAAGAAAGAAGAAACACAAGGATTATAGTTCTGATGACGTGAAGAAGAAAAAGAAATCATCAAAATCTTCATCATCAAAATCCTCAAAACCTTCTTCTCACAAGAAGAGCAGCTCAAAAAAGGCTCGGGCATTCATTGGCAAGGAAATGGACTCGAGGCGATTACGAGGAAAATGAGGAAGAGGAGGAGTCCAAGAATCCGAATCTGGTGTGGCTAGTCTGGCTCTTGCTCTTTGCTTTTGTTAGCAAGTCCATCTTCAACACTCAAGAAAGCTGACTCCGCCGACAAGCCTGATGAGGATGATGATGACTACGCTCCCACCTATTGCTTCATGGCAAAAGGTGCTAAGGTACTAAATTTCACCTCCTCTGAATCTAGTGAAAATGAATCTGATGAGGATCTCAAGCCCAGCTAATCTAAACTTGCTAAGATTGCTATAAAACAACAAAGGGCTTTTGAGAAGGTTCAAAACATGCTAGATAAGAGTGATGATATGTTAGGTGAAGAAATGGATCGCACTAAGCCCTGACTGAAAATCTTCAGAGACTTTAGTCTAGGCTTGACAACCTTCAAGGTCATCATAACACTCTCTTATCTGATCATGAGAAACTTTCTTATGAATTTCTTCAAAGAAAGCAAGATCTTGAGAAGCTAAGAGTGAGTTATGAAGATCTTGAAGGAGCGCGATTCATTACTTGCTCAACAAATCAGCGCTTCTCAATAAGAATTTTTTCCTCCATGCTTAAAGTGCATTGAACGTGAAACTGCTAATTCTTCACCTGAATGTTCAAATGCTTCAACTGTTACAAATTCTTCACCTGCCTCTGCTATCACTAATTCCTCATCTAAGGACATTGCTAGTATCACTGACGATGCAGGACTGAAGGAATTGTACATGACAGGCATGTACAAAAGCCTCAAAGGGCATCGAGACTCTTTGTGATGTGCTTAAAAAGCGAGATCCTCAATAGGAACCCTAGGAAAGAGGGCATTGCCTTTGAGAGGAAACTCAATGCTGATGGAACATATTGGAAGCCCGAGCGGTATCCCAAAACCTCATGGGTTCTTTGCAAAGGGACCTCCAGTTGATCCATCTACCTTATCTGGTTTTACGTGCGAATTTCCTCATTCTGGCGATGAGTCATTTGACTCCAACTATAAACTGTTCAAAAATCAGAATGGTGAAGTATTTGCTAGATATGTTGGCACTAATCTGCGAGAACGGTTCCCCTATGAAGAAAATCTGGGTTCCCAAGAAGTGCCTTGAAATTCTTCAGTGAATGTCCTCATGACACCACCGGTGAAGAATAGGAACCCAGATCAAATTCTTCATATGGACCAAATTCTTCATATGGATCCAAGTCCTCATACGGACCAAATTCCTCACGTGGATCAAATTCCTCAAAAGGATCAAAGTCCTCATATGATTATCATCGTGCTAACAACTCTGTTTCGCAGGGTAGAGCTAGGAGCTATGAATATGTGCATTATTCTTCAAACCAATATGTTCATAAGTCCTTGAAGAATTTCTCTGCTTATTCATATGCTTACCCTAACCCCTCTTATGTGAAACGAAATGGTTTGGCCTCTATGCCACCATTCTCGTATGGTGCTTTCATGAGAATGATGAACTCTTTGCCACCCCTTCAGATGTGGGTGGTGAAGAAAAAGAACTAATCTCTTCTGCGAAGTCAGGTCTCCGGGCGTGCCTAAACGTCTGAAGAATTTCTTGGGGCCCGACAAAATGCACGAAAGGACGCAGGCTAATCATGATGAAATGAACTTTCATTTCACACGTCCTCCTACCGCTTATCTGAATCTTGTTGATGAAATTCATCGATGAACTTGATATCATATTCTTCAGCGATGAAGTATATGAGATCGTAAGTTGTACTAATTCATCCGGAGGATGATCAACCCAAAGCCACCGAAAGTGGGTTCTCGATAGTGGATGTACAAATCACATGACCGGTGACAAAAATCTATTGATGGATGCTACCTTATCACCGTCACATCTCAAGCATATCATCTTTGGCGACAAAGGCAAAAGTCGGTATTGGGACTTGGTAAGGTTGCTATCTCTAAGGACATGCACATGGACAAAGTCATGCTTGTTGAGTCTTTAGGATATAACCTCATGTCGATCTCAATGCTTTGTGATCTTGATATGGTTGTTATCTTTGGCAAGTACCGTTGTGTTGTGATTATGGAAGCTGAAAATTCCAAAGTCTTGAAGGCTTTAGGAGAGGAGACTTGTATATTGTTGACTTCTCTGAGGACCACAACCAGCCGTGTGCCTACTTGCAAAAGCTTGAGAAGGCTGGCTATGGCATCGACGACTTGGTCACGCAGGCATGAGGAATTTGCACTGCGCTTGCTGAAGAAGCATGTCATTGGCATTGAGAATGTCAAATTCCTCAAGGATCACCTATGCGGAGCCTGTGAAGCTGGAAAAATGACCAAGGCCAAGCATCCAATAAGACTATCATGACCACTACTCGTCCTTCGAATTGCTTCACATGGACCTCTTTGGTCCCAATCATTATTCAGCTGTCGTTAATGAAGCATCACTATATGGCTTTGTTATTGTTGTTGATTACTCTCGTTACACATGGGTACACATTGTTACTTACAAAAATGAAGTGCAGGAAGTCTTCAAACGATTTTCCTCGAGGGCTTCAACTAACTTTGGTGTGAAGATCAAGCACATCAGGAGTGACAATGGAACTGAGTTCAAGAATTCGGTCTTGATGACTATCTTGATGAACTTGGTATCACTCATGAGTTATGTGCTCCTTATACTCCTCGACAAAATGGCATCATGGAGCGCAAGAACGAACTCTTGTTGAGATGGCTCGCACTATGCTTGATGAATACAAAACGCCTAGTCGTTTACGGATTGAAGCAATTGACAACTGCGTGCCACATCATCAACAGTATATCTTCACAAATTCTTCAAGAAGACTGCCTATGAACTCCTCACTAACAAGAAACCTAATGTAAGTTATTTCAAAGTCTTGATTGCTAAATGTTGGATTAGAGATCCTCACCACAACTCTAAATTTGCACTTTGAAAGCACATGAAGGTTTTATGCTTGGTTACGGAAAGGACTCGCACACCTACAGAGTCTTCAACATCGCTCTTCACAAGATAGTAGACACGGTAGATGTGCGGTTCGATGAAACTAATGGCTCGCAAAGAGAGCACCTACCTTACGTGTTAGACGAACCCAGCACCGAGGATACTATCGGAGTTCAAGGCAACCGAGGATGTCATTCCTCTTTGAAGAAACTCTTGAAGAATTCATTCACAGTATGTGAAGAACGTCGAGCTGATGCACGAAGATAATCTTTGAAGAAAATGGTGCCGAGGAAAATGATCAAATTCCTCGACGACAACCAGCTCATCCTCGCGTTGCAAAAAGAAGTGCAAGTTGACAAGATCATCGATGACATTGAAGCGCCAGGTCCTCTCACGCTCAAAAGCTTCACATTTATCTAACTTTTGTGGGCACTATGCTTTTGTCTCTATCACAGAGCCCTCTAAGGTAGATGAAGCATTTCGAGCCGGAGTGGATTCAGGCCATGCAAGAAGAATTACATCTGTTCGAGCTCAACTTCGTCTGGTAACTGGTCAAACGTCCAGATCGTAGCTAGCATATTATCATTGGCAAAAAGTGGATCTAACGAAACAAGCTAGACGCAAATGGTCTTGTGGTGAGGTTTAAGGCACGACTAGTAGCTCAAGGCTACACGCGAGTTGAAGGAATTGACTTGATGAAACTTTTGCACTGTCGCTAGACTTGAGTCTATTCGCATATTACTCGCCTATGCTAACCATCACAATATCACTTTATATCAAATGGATGTGAAAAGTGCATTCCTCAATGGTAAGCTTGAGGAAGAAGTATATGTTGCTCAACCCCGGGTTTTGAAGATCCAAAGAATCGACAAAGTCTTGAGACTCAATAAGGCCCTCTATGGCCTCAAGCAAGCCCCTCGGGCGTGGTATGATACATTGAAGGAATTCTTCGTGAAGAATGGCTTCACACCTGGTTCACTCGATCCTACTCTCTTTACTAAATCTTATGATGGTGAACTTTTTGTGTGCCAAATATATGTTGATGATATTATCTTTGGCTGTACTGACCAACGCTATAGTGATGAATTTGCCTACATGATGAGTGAAGAATATCAAATGTCTATGATGGGAGACTTGAAATTCTTCTTAGGTCTTCAAATTCGTCAACAACACAATGGCATATTCATATCTCAGGAGAAATACCTCAAAGATGTCCTGAAGAAATTCGCATGCAAAGGCGCAAAGGTGTCAAAATTCATATGCCCACAAATGGCCATCTATGCATCGATGAAAATGGTATTGAATTCGATCACAAGGTATACCGCTCCATGATTGGTTCGTTATTGTACTTATGTGCATCTAGGCCGGATATAATGCTTAGTGTTTGCATGTGTGCCCGATTTCAAGCTACACCGAAGGAATCACACCATAAGGCTGTGAAGCATATTCTTCGATATCTAGCTCACACACCAACACTAGGATTATGGTACCCCAAGGGCTCTACTTTTGATTGGATATTCTGACTCTGACTATGCTGGTGATCGTGTGGACCGCAAGTCAACTTCTGGCACTTGTCATTTCCTCGGACGATCTTTGGTATGTTGGTCCTCGAAGAAATAGAACTGCGTATCACTGTCTACTGCGGAAGCGGAATACATTGCTGCTGGCTCGTGTTGTGCTCAATTGCTATGGATCAAGCAAACCCTCAAGGACTACGGCATCAACATGAAGAATGTGCCTCTCTATTGTGACAATGAGAGTGCCATCAAGATTTCTCACAACCCAGTTCAGCACTCGAAGACAAAGCACATTCAAATTCGTCATCATTTTCTTCGTGATCATGTGTTGAAGGGCGACATCTCCATCGAAAGCACGTGAAGGCGAAGAACAGCTAGCTGATATCTTCACTAAGCCCTTGGATGAGAAGAAATTTAGCAAGTTGCGGTGTGAGCTAAATATCTTAGAATCTTGAATGTTCTTTTAAAGGACACACATCCTAACACTTATGAAAAATTGATGACTTAGATGTGCAACACATGAAGAAAGCGTTTTTCTTCAATCAATGAAGAATAACACTCTAAGTGTGAAGAAATTGATTCTCGAGAACCCTACGACAATTATGCAGCGGTGTCTGAAATCATCATTCTTATCTGATTGGGTCACGCCACCACCAAAGTTGAAATCTTCAATTTGAGTTTTTCCTCGGTTTGAAATTCTTGATTTTCAAATTCTTCAACTTTGCAAATTCTTCACTATTTCCGTCGTCTTTCTTCATTGGCTATATATATATATGGGTTTATGTCCTCTACTGACATTCACTTATGGCTATTTCCTCAAGTCGCTTTTTATGCTAAGTGAATGTGATCGGACCCTTCCCCTCTATGCTATACTCAACCCAATCCATTCACAAAATTCTTCATGTGCGTTCTACTTTGAAACTTCGTTCAAAATCTTCCTTGTGTCCTTGACATTTGAAGAAATTGCGAATGGAACTTTAAAGCGAATCTTATCCAAACCTTCGCTTTTTGCCGCTCAAACCGTTCCGCATCCCATGATGCATTACTTTATTCACCCACGATCGTACACGATCTCCACTACACAAGACGTGGGTGACACATGTCGTGAGAAGGAAATGGTCAGGCATGTTCGTCCCTAAATCTTGAGGCGACCCGTTTTCACAGCGTTTATAAATATCCCTCTCCCTTCCTCACTCTTTTACTCTGCTCGACCTCTCTCTCCCGCTCGAGCTCCTCAAACCCTAAGCGCCGCCGCTTCTCCATCGTCGTCGGTGAGGAAAAGCTTCATCGCCTTGACCTCGTCACGACGTACTCGCGCCGACATGAAATCTTCACTCCGTCGTCGCCGTAGTAGCTGTCTTCCTCTGCCAAGTTAGGGCGTGGAAGATCTGAGCAGACGAACTTCCCAACTGTTCTTCTCGGTTAAATCGTGTTCTTCACTTCGGGTAATTAAAAGTTACTCTTATTACTCGCTTTGATTCTCGAATTTTCTTCAAATTCTTCAAAGGTGTTTATTCCTCAAATCTTCACACATATGAACACCTCAAATCTCTTGACTCGTTTCTCTAAGCTATGATTTTCTTCAAGATTCCTCAATTGTGTGGATCCTCGATCTATACAACTCTAGAACCTAAGACAAAGAACGCTTAGTAAAATTCTTCAAGGCTCATCTGGTCAAATCCTCAAAACTTTTTTTTTAAAACCTTCTGAGAACGCATATGACCTCTCCAAATTCCTCGCACCTATACTCTGTTCACGGTACAAATGTCATTCTTTGAATCCCTAGGTTCTCATCAACTTAACTCATTTTGCAGCATTTCTCGAAGAAAAACTGCACACTTCTTGAGAGAACTCAATTGTTCAATTTCCTCAACCGAAGAAAATGGCGGATGGTAAGAAGCCACGAGAAGGGAGGAAAGAAACCTGAGGTTATGACTGCGTTTGAAATCCCCGAGGAAATATATGCTGACTCACTGCACCGGATGAAGAAAGCAAAAATCAACGCAAAGGTGCGTATTCAAGATTGAGCGGAGATGGGCACGGAATGGAGAGAATATAGATATGTAACTCCTAAGTACATGAAGAAATTCGCTCTTAATCCTCCATGCCCAAGAGCTCCTTTGGCACTGGCCAAATAGCTGATCCCACAAGCATCAAGCGAGGTGAGGACTTTCACGATGAATGGGCTAAGCGCCAAGCAAAATTGGCAAAGCAAGCAAAGGAGGCGGTGAAGAAATTCAATGAGGATTCTGCTGCTGCTCTTGCCCACAGAGGTCTCGGTCAAACCGAGGAAATCAATGCAAAGAAGCCTGCTCATAAGCCAAGTGCTTCATCATCTGCGCCCTCACGGCCAAGTTCCTCAAGACACCTTCCAAGCAAATTCCTCAAACTGCTGCTGCTCCACCAAAGTCCTCAACAGCTCCGTCAAAACCTTGAGTTCTGTGCACCTAGCTACATGTCAAAGGACTGCTGGCTTTTCAATTGCCTCGAGCATCTCTGCAAGTTCCTCGGCAGCTCCCATTTCTTCAACTGGTGCGACTCATTTGAAGACCAAAGCAACTTTTGGGCCGAGGTCCTCGGCCTAGCCCAAAGAAGAAAATGGTTGCATTCCATGTGCCATCGATGATGAGGCATCGATGAAGAACTTCATGAAATCATCGAGAGACCGTCAAGTAAGGGCCGCTAGAGCCAAAGGTACATCTGTACATCGCTATTGGACCGAAGATAGTTCTCGACTTTATTGATCTCGGCACAATGATCCCAATACCCCTCTGCTGACCTTCATTTGACACCTGGACAAAGTCATATGTTGACTCACTTCATAGCTGAAGAAAAATGGAAGTATGAAAAGGCGAGGGAAATCAAAAAGGCTCAATACAGAAGGAGAAGTTCACGAAGAAAAACATTGTCAAGATGACACACGAGGAGCTTCTCCGGATCCAGGTGAAATTCAAAACCTCGGCAAAAACTTGATTCATACAATGCTGATTGGCAAGGAGCCAAGGTCGATTCGTCAACTGACGAAGAAACTCACAAATGTTCTTTGTCCCAATGCAACATGAAATTCCTCAGTGAAGCCTCGGCTCAGCCCTCTTGAAGAAAATGCCAAAGACCGGCGATGACGTTCAACCTGCTGATGAAAGCGTTGATTCGGGCTGATGATCCCATTCCGGCCCGAAGAAATTGCGGGGCACCCACTAGTGGTGCGCTGAAGAAATTGCTCAAGGCAGAGGAACTGCATCGGTTGCTCTGAAGAAAGCTGAACCAAATTCCTCGGCTCCTCCTGCCAACTCCAACTCCAATTCTTCCATCCGCTTCGATGTGAAGAAAACCAAGGCTGCAGAGCGAGCTGCTGTGAAGAAAAGGAAAGCATCAACTGCGTCAGATTCTTGGTGTGAAGAAAATGAAGCCAATGACCAGCTCATTCGAAAATCAATTGATGCTTTGTTCCAATTTCCTCCATACCATCAAAGGAAGTTGTTCCTTTTGGAGAAGACTATGAGATCCCAATCGGATCCGATGAAGAACATCGGTCTGCCGCTTCGTCGAGCAGCTTGATGAAGAAATTGAAGTGGATGCCATCCCTTCAACCCCGATTATTCCCTCATCGGACTATGAAATTCCTCGGTGGTCTGAGGAAATTGAATATGAAGATGTGGATTTTGGGTGCACCACTCCTGTGATGAATGATGTCTTTTGGGTGTGTCTGCATTCCAATTCTCCTCTCTTCACCCCGCTCCTACTGATTCCTCTGTCCCTGCACAAACAGTCTGAATCGACTCGAAGAAAATCAACCCCTTTGGTTACGTGCATGAAGAAATTCCAGCCACTAGTCTTTGATGAAGCTGCTTCTTCTTGCTAATCCTCGGCGCACCTGTTGAGGAACAAGAAATTCCGCAGCCTGAAGAACCTGAACTTACGATTCCTGAGATGGTGATGCAACTCACTGACACACCTCTGCCCAAGCAAAAGAATCCGTTCTCAACCAAGCAAAAGTTCAAGGCTGAAGAATTCTTTGCCGAGCACGTATTCTTCACTGAATATAATCCTTATGATTACGCTGCATTAGGAAGAGGCGCTTACGGACTGCCAGCCAAGCCAACTTCTATTCCTCGGTGCTCTTCAACAAGGATAAAATCTTCGATCATGCTCATATTCCTCATGTGGATATGGAGTCCTTTGCCGAGCTTTGAGCCAGTCCTCGGTGTTCTTCACGACGCAGGACTTCTAAATTTCTGCTGACCGATATCTCGTGGCTGGAATGAAGAGCTAATTCTTGATTTTATGCAACATTGCACATCATCGGAGACGTCAAGACGTGAACTCATGGGTCTTAGATTGGATGACCGAAAATACTCACTACAAGGCACCAAAGAATCGAATTGCTTCGTGCCCTACCACTCGATCCTCCACTTGATGGTGCACGTCGTATCTATGACGAACCGTAACTTACAAATCACTATATGCAAGTCTTGATGAAGCCTTTGAAGCCAAGGCAGGCCCCAAGAACCAAATTCCTCGTCAAGGAATTATTATATGTGCCTCGGACGGTCTATCGTATTACGGCGAAGACAATGAGTCCAATCAAAGGTCACGACTCGAATGATGAAGAAGTCGTTGGCATCATGAAGAATATGCTTTTCAACATCATCCATGGCGTTCCCGTCAACTTCCATGATTTCTTCATGAGGACTCTGGCAAACATTGCTATGCCACACATGACTCAGCCGCAAATACCTCAGTCAAGCAAAATCCTCAAGCTACTGCACCCAGGGTGATGACTGATCGTGAGTTACTCCTCAGTCTTCATCAGAAGGTTGATCGTAATCATAAGTGGGTCAAGCGTCAGTTTGGTTCAATTCTTCACAACATGACCTCAACACACAATGCAGTGAAGAAAAACCACTACTACCTTCATGAAACCTTCAAGCGCACCTGGTCTGTTCTTTCACATGTCTACAAAGAAAGAAGAACTGACTTCAATGGGTCTCAAGGAAGAATTTGACTGGTCTGCACCTCCTCGAAGAAATTCAAGAAGGTCAAAGTTCCTTCCTTGGTGGCCAGCTCCTATTCTTCATCTCGCGACACCGATGAAAATGAAGACTTGGAAGACACCATGGTGGTCCTACTTCAACAAACAACCCCGACAATCTTTGGCGCTCCGTCTTCAACTTGAAATTCTTCAAGAGCGTTAGTCCTCAGTTTCGATCCTTTTGGTCATTCGATGACAAAGGCGGAGAAATTTGAGTTAGTCTTCAAGCGGGTCTAGTTTTTGTCTATATACCGTATTTTTTTTGTTAAGTTACAACTCTCGTTCTTCTGAAACTTTTATTGGATCCAGTTGTAATCTTAAACCCTATGGTGCTTTGATACTTTTGATGCATTATGATTTTGCACTATGCTTCATAGCAAATCTACTTGTGCTCTGATACTTTATGTGCTATAATTCCTCATGCTGAATTTCATCAAGCACCATATTTCATCATGCATTTCAAATTCTTCATATTATATGTCAAATGCGTGTATGAATTACAAGATATAGGGGAGATCTCCATGATTCAATTCTTCAAATGTGCATTGCCTCAAAAGCAAATTCCTCACTATGCACATCTTCAGGGGGAGTTCTACTATATCCTGCAATCAAATTCCTCATTATCAGTATTTACAATTCATATGTTTATCCCCGTTGAAAACTTAACCCATATTGTCATCAATCACCAAAAGGGGAGATTGTAAGTGCATCTAGTGCCCCTTAGTGATTTTGGTGTATTGAAGACTTATAGGTTAAGTAACTAATGCATTTGTGAGTGTACACAGGTCTATAAGTCTATGAGGAGTTTGATATTTACGGAGAAAGTCGACCCCTAAAAATGAAGTTCTTCATCCGAAGACTTTGATATTACGAAGACTTTCTGAAGACTTTGAAAGTGCAGAAATTGGTGTGACCTTGAAGACTTGGTATTCATTTGAGGAACATGAAGCGTGAAGACTTTTGTTTTCGTAGTTTCATTTTCTCTTTCTTGAGTCATAGGAAACACCGTCTTTGTTAAAGGGGTCGAGGAAATACTAAGGAAAAATTTCCATTTGATGCTCAACTCAAAATCCTACACCTACCAATCCCTTGAGTGAAGCTTTTGGAAATCTCATACAGTTCAGTCAATTTCTTGATGTGAGGCGAAGCTCTTCCGTCATTGAGGAATTTGTTCGATCGAGGAGTTAGGAATTGACAGGCGAATTGCCTACGTGAGGAACATGATGGCCTGAGGAATTTGAGAGTCAAATTTCCGACTGCTTGTCTTCAGCGCGCCACTGTCCCAAAATATCTTATCCACCTAACGGTCATATCATTGAGGGCATTTATGTGTTATCATGCCGGGCTGCTCCCTAGGCTATAAATAGCCGCCCCCTACAACCACTAGCTGGTTGGCTGCTCCGAGAGAACTTGACACTTGTCATTTGAGAGCAACCCATCCTCCGAGGACTTTGAGCGAAAATCATCGAGTGAGGAAAAACCCCAAAACCAAACCCTACAAACCCAAAGTGATTGAGCATCATCAAGAAATTGATCCTGCGTGGATCCGACGCTTGTTACCTTTGAAGACTGTGCTTCTTCCAGACGGTTAGGCGTCATGGTCTAGAGCATCCAAGAGGAATTGTGGATCGCCGAGTGACCAAGTCTGTGAAGGTTTGGAAGTCGCTCAAGACTTACCACGAGTGATTGGGCGAGGTCTGCATGTGACCTTAGTTCAAGGAGAATACTGATGAGGACTTGGTGTCCTGAGCTGCGTGCTCGATGATCGGGTGTCCCGGGACTGTGTGTCCTCGAGTTTAAATACTCAGCCGCTCCAACCAGACGCATAACCGAGACAGCAGTTGGAACTGGTCTACCAAATCATTGTCTTCACCAACCTAACGGTTCTATTTCCTCAACCCTTTCATTTCCTCATTCTTTGTGTTGAGTATTTGTTCATATCTGTGTTTGAAGACTTTGATCAAGACTTTCTCAATTTCCTCAGCTCAATTTCTTGATCTGTTTGTCTTCATCCTGTGTTATCCTGTGATTACGCTTTTCAGTACTCTGTGATTGTCTTCATTTCATCATGATGACTATGCTTGAAATCTGTTATGCTTACTCGAGTACTTATTCCGCTGCAAGTAGTTCTTCGCTAAGGAATTTCCTCACCGGCAAATTCCTCAGTGAAGAATTCATAAAAATCGCCTATTCACCCCCCCTCTAGTCGATATAACGCACTTTCAATGGATCAATCAAAAATTATAGATACGTTGGATACGTATCAAGCATCCCCAAGCTTAATTCCTGCTCGTCCTTGAGTAGGTAAATGATAAAAACAGAATTTTTGATGCGGAGTGCTACTTGGCATAATTTCAATATAATTCTTCTCATTGTGGCATGAATGTTCAGATTTGATATGATTCAAGATAAAAGTTTAATTTTGACATAAAAACAATAATATTTCAAGCATACTAACTAAGCAATTATGTCTTACTAGAATAACATAGCCAAAGCAAGTTATCCCTACAAAATCATATAGTCTGGCTATGCTCCATCTTCCCCACACAAAATATTCATATCATGTACGACCCCAGTTTTAGCCAAGCAATTGGTTCATACTTTTAATGCGCTTCGACCTTTTCAACTCTTATGCAATACATGAGCGCAAGCCATGGATATAGCACTCTGGTGGAATAAGGTATAATGGTAGGTGTTATGTGGGAAGACAAAAAGGAGAAAGTCTCACATCAACGAGGCTAATCAACGGGCTATGGAGATGCCCATCAATTGATGTTAATGCGAGGAGTAGGGATTGGCATGCAACGGATGCACTAGAGCTATAAGTGTATGAAAGCTTAAAAAGAAACTAAGTGGGTGTGCATCCAACTTGCTTGCTCACGAAGACCTCGGGCATTTGAGGAAGCCCGCCATTGGAATATACAAGCCAAGTTCTATAATGAAATTTCCCAGTAGTATATGAAAGTGACAAAATGAGAGACTCTCTATCATGAAGATCACGGTGCTACTTTGAAGCACAAGTGTGGTAAAAGGATAGTAACATTGTCCCTTCTCTCCTTTTCTTTCATTTTTTTATTTGGGCCTTTTCTCTTTTTTATGGCCTTTTTTTTAGTCCGGAGTCTCATCCCGACTTGTGGGGGAATCATAGTCTCCATCATCCTTTCCTCACTTGGTACAATGCTCTAATAATGATGATCATCACACTTATATTTACTTACAACTCATGAATTACAACTCAATACTTAGAACAAAATATGACTATATGAATGCCTCCGGCGGTGTACCGGGATATGCAATGAATCAAGAGCGACATGTATGAAAGATTATGAATGGTGGCTTTGCCACAAATACAATGTCAACTACATGATCATGCAAAGCAATATGACAATGATGGAGCATGTCATGGTAAATGAAACGGTGGAAAGTTGCATGGCAATATATCTCAGAATGACTATGGAAATGCCATGATAGGTAGGTATGGTGGCTGTTTTGAGGAAGATATAAGGAGGTTTATGTGTGAAAGAGCGTATCATATCACGGGGTTTGGATGCACCAGCGAAGTTTGCACCAACTCTAAAGGTGAGAAAGGGCAATGCGCGGTACCGAAGAGGCTACAAAATTGCGGAAAGGTAAGTGTACGTATAATCCATGGACTCACATTAGTCATAAAGAACTCATATACTTATTGCAAAAATTTATTAGCCCTCGAAGCAAAGTACTACTACGCATGCTCCTAGAGGAAGGGTTGGTAGGAGTTAACCATCGCGCGATCCCGACCGCCACACAAAGGAAGACAATCAACAAATACTTCATGCTCCGACTTCTTTACATAACGGTTCACCATACGTGCATGCTACGGGAATCACAAACTCCAAAACATGTATTTTTCAGTTCCACAATTACTCAACTAGCACAACTATGATATTACCACCTTTATATCTCAAAACAATTATCAAGCATCAATTTTATCATGATATTAATTAAATAAAATTGCCATGCTATTTTAAGTCTCTCAAAATAATCTAAGTGAAGCACGAGAGATAAATAGTTTCTATAAAACGAATCCACCACCGTGCTCTAAAAGATATAGTGAAGCACTAGAGCAAAACTATATAACTCAAAAGATATAAGTGAAGCACATAGAGTATTCTAATAATTTCTGAATCATGTGTGTCTCTCTCAAAAGGTGTGTACAGCAAAGATGATTGTGGTAAACTAACAAACAAAGACTCAAATAATACAAGACGCTCCAAGCAAAACACATATCATGTGGTGAATAAAAATATAGCTCCAAGTAAAGTTACCGATGGAAGTAGATGAAAGAGGGGATGCCTTCCGGGGCATCCCCAAGCTTTGGCTTTATGGTGTCTTTAGATTATCTTAGGGGTGCCATGGGCATCCCCAAGCTTAGGCTTTTTCCACTCCTTGTTCCATAATCCATCAAATCTTTCACCCAAAACTTGAAAACTTCACAAGACAAAACTTAGCAGAAAATCTCGTGAGCTCCGTTAGCGAAAGAAAACAAAAGACCACTTCAAGGTACTGTAATGAACTCATTCTTTATTTATATTGGTGTTTAACCTACTTTAATCCAACTTCTCTATGGTTTATAAACTATTTTACTAGCCATAGATTCATCAAAATAAGCAAACAACACACGAAAAACAGAATCTGTCAAAAACGGAACAGTCTGTAGTAATCTGTAACTAACGCAAACTTCTGGAACTCCAAAAAATCAGCCAAAATTGGAAGACCTAGATAATTTGTTCATTGATCATCAGCAATTGGAATAATTATTTTATCACGTTCTGGTGATTTTTAACAATTATTTTCGTGAACAGAAAGTTTCTGGAAATTACAGCAAGATCAAATAACTATCATCCAAGAAGATCCTATAGATTTAACTTGGCACAAGCACTAATTAAAACATAAAAACACATCTAACCAGAGGCTAGAACAAATATTTATTCCTAAACAGAAGCAAAAAGCAAAAAAACTAAAAATAAAATTGGGTTGCCTCCCAACAAGCGCTATCGTTTAACGCCCCTAGCTAGGCATATAGATTTCAATGATGCTCACATGAAAGACAAGAATTGAAGCACAAAAAGAGCATCATAAAACATGTGACAAACACATCTAAGTCTAACATACTTCCTATGCATAGGCATATTGTAGGCAAACAAATTATCAAGGCAAGCAAAAACTAGCATATGCAAGGAAGCGGAAAGAAACAATAGCAATCTCAACATAATGAGAGGTAATTTAGTGACATGAAAATTTCTACAACCATATTTTCCTCTCTCATAATAATTACATGTGGGATCATAAGAAAATTCAACAAAATAGCTATCACACAAAATATTTTCAACATGATCCACATGCATGCAAAGTTGACACTCTTCCAAAATAGTGGGATTAACATTAACTAAAGTCATGACCTCTCCAAACCCACTTTTATGAAAAACTTCATAAGATTGAATATTCTCCAAATATGTGGGATATAAAGTTTACACTCTTCTAAACCCACTTTCAATATTATTTCAAACAATATTATCAATCTCATATTCATCATGGGGCTTAAATAAATTTTCAAGATCATAAGAAGAATCACCCCAATCATGATCATTGCAACAAGTAGTAGACATAGCAAAACTAGCATCCCCAAGCTTAGGGTTTTGCATATTATTAGCACAATTGACATCAAGAGAATTTATAGTAAAATCATTGAAATCATGCTTTTCATGGAGGGAGCTATCAAGCATGGGTGCAATAGCAACAATCTCATTTTTAACATAAGGAACTATAGCAAATTCGTCTTCATAACTATTGGCATCATGGCCACAAGAATAGCAAGCATCATGTTCATCAAGGGATATTTCAACCAAATCACCGGAATCATCATTATCTATAGATTCATGCATATCATTATTTCTTCCAAAGCAACGGTCATTCTTTTAATAAATTCTTGGACATAGACATTATGAGCAAGGTTTTCATTGCAATATTTAAGTATGACGGAATTTTCAGATTTGTTGATAGTAAAATCATACTTTTCAATCAAAGAAGCAACTTCATGAGCACCCTTAAAAACGACAAATTCTTCAATTTGTTCGATATCATAGTAACTATAAACACCCCTTGCATAAGAAGATAAGATTTCATTATCATTGAACTCACATAGGTAGGGAAGGTGTTTTTTAGGGTTCTTAGAGCAACAAGTAAAATCACACATTTCACAAAGATTCCAAGCATAGCATAGCAAAATATTTATATGATACCATAAGAGTCTCCCTTTTTCAGACAAACGATGACGCACAAAATGAGCATGCTCATCTAAAGATTTCCCATCAACTAGGCTAGTTGGGGTTTCAAAGACGAAAGATAAGGATCGAAGATGATCCAAGTAGAACACTTTAAGTGGATCCATATCAATAGATTTTTAGCAAGCAAAGATGCAAGCAAATAGAAGGCACGTGGAAACACAAACAAAGATACATACGGGAAGAAGGCGAACGGAAAAGAGAGAGCGAATAAAACGGCAAGGGTGAAGTGGGGTAGAGGAAAACGAGAGGCAAATGGCAAATAATGTAATGCGGGAGATAAGGGTTGTGATGGGTACTTGGTATGTTGACTTCTTCGTAGACCTCCCCGGCAACGGCGCTAGAAATGGCTCGTTGTCGGGAGTCCAAATCTTGTCTTGACTTTTGCGTAAGCCTCCCCGGCAACAGCGCCAGAAATCCTTCTTGCTACCTCTTGAGCACTACGTTGGTTTTCCCTTGAAGATGAAAGGGTGATGCAGCAAAGTAGCATAAGTATTTCCCTCAGTTTTTGAGAACCAAGGTATCAATCCAGTAGGGGGCTACGTGCGAGTCCCTCGCACCTACACAAACAAATAAGTCCTCGCAACCAACTGTCGGTGGGAACGACACCTATGGGATCACAAGAATCCCTACTACGGTCGTGGGCGTGGGGTCGTGAGAAGAGCGGAACAAACAGATAGCACACGGTTTCCTTATCCAGGTTCGGGCCGCGAGGATGCGTAAAACCCTACTCCTGCTTTGGTGGTTTGTTTATCTGTGTTCTTGAACTAGCAATGGGGCGTGAGGAGCTCCAAAAAGCCGAATCCTCCTCCTGGTCGCCTCGGGCCTCCTTTTATAGGGAAAGGGGTTGCCACAGTGGCACATGGGGAGGTGGAAAGGCTCTGATGATGCGAGTTTATCCTCGCATTACATGACAAGGCGCCTTTAATGCGTATTGCTTAGGTGTCCTTGCTTTATCGGGACGGGGAGAGCCTGTCTCGTCCGTCGCCGCTCCCTTTCGTGTTGACACGGCATACAGCCAGCGATGCCCGTGGTGCCATGTGGCGGCGGCGGTGAGATGGCGCGCGATGGTGGGTCTCCATGAAGATTCGCTTGCCGCCATGCAGGTGCCTACCCAACTGGTTGGGTTGGCAGCTACATGCGAACGGTGGTGGAGGTTTGATTGGCGTGGGCCTGATGGTGGCCCTACGGGTGTTCTTGGCAAGGGCCTCATCGTAGCCCCGGCAAGGGTCTTGCCGTGGCGCCTACTGTCATCCCCGGCAAGGCTCTTGCCGGGGGCCTTGTGGTCCTCCTTGGCTGGGATCCCGCCAAGGGTCGTCATCTTCTATAGTGTGTATCTGATCTTGAATGTCTTCACAAAGATCTACATGCCACCACGGGATGTCTCCGAATCCTTGCCCCATGGGGGCAGTGGACTCAAAGGTGATTCGCTCCATAGGTGTGGGGCGAGCTGCCACGGCAAGGGTCTTGCCGGGTTTGCTAAAACCGCCTCCCGGCAAGGATCTTGCCGGGGGAGTCCGCTTCGTCCCCTTTGCTCTTTGTGGTCTTGGTCTTGGCGTCATTCTGCTCCTTTCGAGCTTCGGCCTTACCTTGGCTCACCTCCCTTGCCTTGCTCAGTGCGGTGGTGCCCGCGGCTCGGTCGCCTGCAGTGCAGTTATATGGGTACAAAAGAGTACCCCTCTTTTGTACACCGGCAGAGCCCGGGCCTGGGCCTGCGTAAGCGCAATCGCGTCGTTGGGCTAGGCCCAAAAATGGTGCTTGTGAGCGGGGTGGTTTTACCGCGGTAAGTCCCTTCGCCTTTGCTCTTACCACGCCTCCAGCGCGTGGCTCGGCGTGGGGGCGTGCGTGGCGTGGGCGGCATGCGTGGGGCTGAGCTCTGCTGGCGCATGCGTGTCGTTGTAGTAAAGGCGGTTCGCGCCTTCCCCATAAACGGAGGGAGGCGTGGAGGCGCGGCCCATTCTTGAACGGGCCGAGGCGTGGTCTTCAAAGCGTCCACTCCCCACGATCACGGGGTGGGGAGAGGTCGCCTCACCCGTCGCCTTGGTCCCGCACGCCTGCCACGTGGTTCTCATGTGCTTGGGGTGGCGAACGGTGGAGGCGGGAAACCGTCACGGGCTGGGGCAGCGGGTTGGTCCCAGTTCCCTGCGCCTTCCGCGTCTTTATTGGCTGAGCGGGGCAGCCGAGCCCCCACCCCGTTCCTTTATAAAGAGCGGGAGGGGGGATGGCGTCCCGCATTCTTCCATCTCCTCCTTCCTTGACCGCTCCCCCCTCCATCCGCCATGGAGAGAGGGAATCCTGTCCCTTCAATAGTGGCGGCGAGGGTCGCCGCTCGACAACGCGTCCTTCCTTCTCCTACACCTGCGGTGGCAGAGCCAGCCGCGAGGGGAAGGGGGAGGGGGCGAGGCCGTGGGCGAGGCCGAGGCGCTCGGGGAAGAGGAGGGCAGGCGGCGCACTGATGTCGCCTCCGCCAAGAGTTCCTCCCCCATGGAGGGCCATGTTGGGGATGACCCTTGCGAGTTCTTCGTCAGTTACGCCCGGCCGCCTCGGCGCCGTCGCCGTCTCCCGACTCCATTCACGCGGAGATGGAGCTGGATCCGCCGAGTCATTGCGGCTGCACATGAGGGGCTGTGGGATCAGCGATGCGAAGTTCGCGTCGACTTCCCAGCCCCTCACGTGATGTATCTTCGTCGGGGATGGAAGACGGTCGCTCATATCCACCGCTTGACGGAGAGGCTCACTCTCCATTTCAAGCTGATGGAGGGCGGCCCCCTCTCTCTCAAGGTCTTCGGGCTCTTCGGGACTCGGGCAAGGTGCTGCGTGGAGAGCTCTTCTGATAGCGAAGACCCCTCCTCGGGCGGGAGTGGCAAGGAGGACAGCGGCAGCGACGACGAGGGTAGAAGGCGGCAGGATGACGGGTCCGACTAGGTGTCGGGTGCCGCTCCGTGCGGCACCGGCGACCCCACCATCCATGTCGCCGACTCCCTGAACTTCTCGGGGTCGTCTCCTTGGGCGGCTGGCGTTGGGAGGCTGCGGAAGAGGAAGAGGGCGGGCGGCAAGGCCGTCAAATCGAATGCGTGGGCACCGGCGCCTTGACGTCTTGGCGTCCTGCCGCCTCGTCTTGAGCTCTGCTTCCGGCGCCGCCATCACCATCCAGCCTTCGGACGGCCACCGAGATGTTCTCTTGGTGTCTCCTGCCACCCGTAGCTCGCCTAGGCACCCCTTCTGCACTTTTCGCCTCCTTGACCTACCTCCTGAGGAGAGGGACAAGAAAGGGATTACGGGCACCTTATCTCTTTTTAGCTTGTAAGCCTTTGGGCCTTGGCTGAATTTAAAACTTGTAATCCCATCATTCATATTTTCATTCCCCATGGGCTGTACCTGAGTGGAATGTTTTTAGTGAAAAAGGGATGCTTGCCGGGTCATTTGTTTGCGGGTAGAACCCACGACAAGGAGTAAATCCTTGATATCCCTAAGATAAACATTTCCTTGCCCGACAACAGGCCCTGCCGTCTTCCCACTTCGCTCGACCTTTCTCACGCTTTTGGCGGAGGCAAAGATGAGGTGGGTTTAGGCTCCTCGTTTCATCCTTTTGCTACCGCGACTACGACCAAACCTGGACCCAGGAACGAGCCCTAGGGCCTAGAGTTTTAGGGGAGCACGGTAGCTTTGGGAAAAAACGAGGTTTCACATACCTCAGTCCATAAGGGAATGCATGATAAGGGATGAAGAACTTATCTGAAGCTGTAGCCCCCGGCAACTCTGGTTTGCTGTGGGTGAATCTTTACTGCGATGCAGCCCCGGCAATATTGGCTTGCGGGGTGTAGATGCCGGTCTGTCCCTCTTCTCTTTTCGTCCTCAAGTGATCCGGCAAGGATATCTGTGAGTCCTGCGAACCAAAGAAGACAAAAGAACGGCAAAGAGACGCACACTCGACCTCTAAGCTAGGGGTTAGTCGCCGCTAAGCACTATCAACCCTAACCAAGGACGAGACTTGACCTAGCATGCATGTTATAACTTAGGCGCCCGGCGCTTCATTTATTTATGCTCGAGTCTGCTACCGCTTTGTACAAAGGGTTACATGCATCATCGGCAATGCTTGTACAAAAGGTGGCTTGCCGGGGGCTCCGCAAGCCGCCTCACGGGTAAAAATTGCGAAGATGCTCAATGTTCCGGGAGTTACTCACCGAGCGGCATCTTGGTCTCCACGCGACTGCGTCGGGCCTGGTGACTCGTATTACCCGATAAGGGCCTTCCCACTTTGGTGTCAACTTGTTGTAATTCTTGACCGATTGAACGCGCCAAAGGACAAGGTCGCCTTCCTCAAGGCTTCGGGCATGAACCTTGTGGCTATGGTAGCGGCGCAAGGCTTGCTGGTAGCGTCTGCTCTCACTGACCGCTCGAAGGCGATCTTCCTCAAGGAGCATTGCGTCATCTTGGCGCCAATTGCTCTTGCTCGAGCTTCGTCATAAGCAAGCACTCGAGGTGACCCGTATATGAGTTCGATGGGGAGAACTGCTTACGCCCGTGATACTAGGGAAAAAGGTGTCTGGCTGGTGGCTCGATTTGGCGTCGTCCTGATCGACCAAAGAACTGGCGGCAACTCATCAATCCAGCGCCTTCCACTCTTGTGCAGCCTGTCAAAGGTCTTGGTCCTTAAGCCTAGCAGTACTTCAGCATTTTCCCTCTCAGCTTGACCATTCGCTTCGCGGGTGAGCAACGGAAGCGAAACAGACTTTGCTGCCGAGGTCTTGGGTCTATTGCATGAAGGTGCGGCTTGTGAACTGTGTGCTGTTGTCGGTGATAACCCTGTTGGGTACACCAAAATGGCACACTAGTTCCTTGAAGAACTTGACGGTGGCCGAGCTGTGACCTTCCTCATCGCCTCCACCTCCGGCCACTTTGTGAACTTGTCGATTGCAATGTACAAGTACTCAAAGCCCCGATAGCACGGGGAAAGGGCCCAAGATGTCGAGCCCCAGACCAAGAAGGGCCAGAGAGAGGAATGGTTTGAAGGGCTTGAGCTGGCTGATGAAGCTTTTTGAATGGGCCGACACACTTCACACTGGTGACTAGTGTAAATGCATCCTGGAGGGCGGTGGGCCAGAAGAAGCCTTGCCGAAATGCCTTGCCGGCAAGGGCCCTTGACCCAATGTGGGATCCACATATGCCTCCATGTATCTCCGCCAACAGCTCCAGTCCTTCCTCTCGAGGGACACACTTCAATTTCACACCGTTCGGGCTCTTTACATGCAGGGGCGTCATCGGCGAACTGGTACATGGTAGAGCGACGGGCTACTTTTTCCGCTTCTTCCTGCTCCTCAGGAAGTTCCCCTGTTTGGAGGAATCGGACGGTATGATGTGCCCACGCTGGAGCCTGGGGCTCGACGGCGAGGACTAAATGCATTTCCTCCACTATAGGAGCAGCTGTCTCAACGGTAAGAGCTTGACGCTCCGCCGGAGCCAGTCGTCCCGTGGCGGGCTCAGTATCCCCGGCAACATCCTTGCCGGCGGCTCCGGGGAGCTCGGCGGGAAAGTACTTGCCGGGCCCTGATTTCCTCCTCTTATTCTCCTCTATTAATGGATCAACGGATGGCTGAGTGAGCCGAAGCACAAAGGTACCTGGCTCCACAGGTAGCTTGAGGGCAGCGCGTTTTGACAGGTAATCGGCGATATCGTTCTCCGCTCGGGGAACATGTTCAGCCTGTATACCGTCGAAACGCTCTTCCAGCTTTCTCACTTCATCGACGTAGGCCTTCATCAACGGGCTCTGGTAATCCTTGTTGACTTGCTTGACGACAAGCTGCGAGCCTCCCCTGACGATGAGTTTCTTGATTCCGAGGTCCGCCCATGATCCTAAGACCGGCAAGCAGCCCTTCGTACTCTGCCGTATTGTTTGTTGACACCTCCACAGGGAAGTGCATCCGGATCACGCGTGCTTGAGGTGCTCTCCGTGGTAGCGACAAGCGACGCCAGCCCCGGCGCCTTGTAAGGAGAAAGCTCCATCAAAGTACATGATCCAATCATAACTTGCCTCCTTGCCGGGGAGAGCAGTCTCTTGGGCTTCTTCGTCAGGCGTTGCGGTCCATTCTGCAATGAACTCCACTAGGACTCGGCTCTGAATCGTCGAAGTACTTTCAAACTTGAGGCCAAAGCTGGACAGGTCCAGTTCCCATTCCACAATTCTTCCCGTTGCATCCGGATTGTGCAATATCCGTTGCAGAGGGAGGCGAGTGACGACAGTGATCTCGTGTGCCTGGAAGTAGTGACGCAGCTTCGTCGAGGCCATAAGAAGGCGAAGAGCAGTTTACACTGCGAGTACCTTGATCTAGCCCCCACAGCAGGAGGGAACTAACAAAGTAGACCGGGTGCTGCATCATTTTCTTCTTTGGCGGCACTTCAACTGGCTGTGTCGTCTCTGCATTGGTGGTGTCGGGCTTTGCCGCTGCCATTACCTCGTCTTCAACCTCTCTCTATGCCACTAGTGCGGCGCTGACCACCTGGTCCGTTGCCGCCAGGTATAGCAGCAACGGCTCCTGTGGCCTAGGCGCAACTAGTATTGGCGTGGAGGAGAGGTACTTCTTCAAACCTTGCAATGCTGCTTCAGCTTCTGGCGTCCACTCCATCGGGCTCGCCTTTTTCAGGACTTGAAAAAGGGAAGGGCGCTCTCGGCAGACTTGGAAATGAACCTGCCCATGGCGGCGACACAACCAGCAAGCCGACGCACATCCTTGATTTGCTTGGGTGCTTCAGTCTGCTCTATAGATTTGATTTTGTCCGGATTGGCCTCTATCCCACGGTGTGACACCAAGAACCCGAGAAGCTTGCCGGACGGGACGCCAAAGACGCACTTCTCAGGGTTCAGCTTGAGATTGATCTTGCGCAGGTTTGCAAATGTTTCTGGCAAATCTGGTATGAGGGTTGCCCTGTCCTTGGTTTTGACCACTATGTCATCCATATAAGCTTCCATATTTCTATGGAGCTAGGGTTCAAAAGCAATCTGGACCGCCCATGCAAATGTCGAACCAGCACTCTTCAACCCGAAAGGCATCCGCATGAAACAATACGTACCGCATGGGGTGATGAATGCTGTTTTCTCTTCGTCTTCTCTTGTCATGAAGATCTGGTGGTAGCCGGAGTAGGCGTCGAGGAATGACAACAGATCACACCCAGCCATGGAGTCAACAATCTGGTCGATGCGCGACAACGGGAAGGGGTCTTTAGGGCAAGCCTTATTGATATCTGTGTAATCAATACACAGTCTCCACTTCCCATTTGCCTTGCGCACTACAACCGGATTGGCCAACCACGTTGGATGGAGCACTCCTCTTACCAAACCCGTTGCTTCCAGTTTCTAGATCTCTTCTGTGATGAACTCTTGTCATTCCAAAGCTTGCTTTCTGACCTTCTGCTTGACGGGCCGCGCATGAGGGCAGACAGCAAGGTGGTGCTCAATCACCTCCCTGGGAACACCGGGGATGTCGGAAGCTTGCCATGCAAACACATCGACATTCGCCCGCAGGAAGGTGACGAGCGCGTCTTCCTATTTGTCGTCAAGGGTGGAGCTTATGGTAAAAGCTCCTCCCGTGCCGTCCTCATTAACAGAAACCTTCTTGGTTCCCGGCGGTATGGCCCTGGGTTTCTTGTTTCCGCCGGTGGAGCTCTCTGGCACGTCCTCGACGGCAGCGCTACACTCCGAAGAGGTGCGCTTGCCGGAGTGGGTGTCCGAGGTCTCACCGGTCTTCTTCTTCTTCTTCTTCCCTCCCGGGGTCCCAGCGGCAGGAGCAAGTGCCCTAGTGGCGGCAGCAGCTGCAACTTCTTGCTGGTATAGTTGGTCAGCGCAAATCAGCGCATCTTTCTTATCGGAGGGGATGGTGATGATCGTCACAGGTCCTGGCATCTTCAGGGTGTTGTAGGCGTAGTGTGGCGCCGCCATGAACTTGGCCAGCGCTGGGCAGCCAAGGATCCCGTTGTAGGGCAAGGGGATCTTGGCAACATCAAACACAATCCTCTCCGTCCTGTAGTTCAGGTCGCTTCCAAAAGTCACGGGCAGCGTGACCTTTCCCTTGGGTTGGCTTCTTCCTGGGTTGACCCACGAAGCGTGCCCTTCTCTTGAGGTCACCATCGAGAATCTGCGGTTTCTCGATCACGGCGGGCGAGATCAAGTTCGAGACCGGCCCGCCATCGACTAGCATCTTCGTCACCTTGAGGTTGTGTATTGTTGGTGAAACCAACAATGGCAAGCACCCAACCGCGATAGTGCGATCGGGGTGATCCTCGGTGTCAAAAATGATAGGTGTCTTTGGACCACTTCAAAGAACCTTTGGGCATCAAACGACGGCTCTGCCGCTGTATCTCTCGCACCCACTGTTTAAGCCGGCGGTGAGAAGTATGCAGCGAGGCACCGCCGTCGACGCACATGGCCTTTGTAGCTTTCTGAAACTCTTGGTCGCCGGATTCATCGTCCTCTTCATGATCGTCGTCTTCTGGCTTTCTGTCACGGCCCCGGGCGGGCCTCTCCTGTTGTTTATCCTTGCCGCGACGGCCCGCCTGGCCGTCACGCTTCTTGCCGGACCCCTCAGCACCGTCTGGGCCCTTCTCCTTGTCCCGCCTCTCATACTTAGCCCTCTCCTTCTCAGTGAGGAGCTCAACCTATCGACAGTCTTGGAGAGCATGGCCCTTGGTGCGATGGATCTTGCAGTATCGCTTGTCGGAGTTTCCTGGCTTCTCGGCAGCCACCAAGGCCCGGCAGGCGACACATCCGGCAACTTCCTTGCCGGGGTCATCTGCCTTGGTTTTCTTGGTGGAGCCGGCGTCATCAGATCCCTCGACGGCAAGCACGGCTTTACCTTTGCGTTTCTGTTCTTGCGCCGACCTTTCTTCGCCAGAGCAGCAATATCCTCATCCGAGGACTCGGTTTCCACGCCAAAGATCTTATTTGGGTACTTCCTTCCCTCTTTAGCTCGGGCACATCCGCCGCAAGAACATAGAGTTTTGCTACATCTTTCACCTTGTTCATTGCCGGCTCTTGGCGCATCTTGCGATTACGCACGTTACGATGGAACGCTACCGATGATGGCGGCGGTGAACATCGGGGATATTGTATCGTATCCGGTGAACCTCAGATATACTTGCGGAGACTCTCGCCTCCCTTCTGGGGAATGACGTGCAGGTCGCTTGCTTGGCCATGGGCATGGTGGCATCCAGTAAAGGCGCCCATGAACTCATGGCACAAATCCGACCAGGAGGAAATAGAGTCTACCGGCAAGTGCATCAACCATGACATGGCGTTGGGTTTAAGATCCAACGGAAACTAATTCGCAAGCACCTTATCGTCACGGGCTCCGGCAGCTTGCATCGCAATGGTGTAGATCTTTGAGGAACTTCGGACGGGTGGGTCTTCTTGCCGCTGCATTTTCGCCCACGTCGGGTTTGAAGGTGCGGTGAGTGGGCCACTGGAACTGCCGCAGCTCATGGGTAAAAGCCGGACAGCCTACCTCGTAAGGTAGGCTTCCACGGCTCCCTGGTGTCGGGTGGCTCACAGCAGGCCCTTCTCGCCTGTCTGGTTAGTGGCGCGCTCCGCGCCGGCGCTCGATAGTAGTTCGAGCGTCTTCATGTTCTCATTCCCGAAGAACTTGGCGCTGGTCACAGTGGGCCCGCGGGTCGGATGATGCTATGGAGATTTCGTCGCCCGTAACATCGCGACGGGTTGGCGTCCGCGGTACCGGGCGAGGAGGAGGCAAGTGCACCGTGGTCGCGGCGCGCCGCCGCTTTCCCCGCCATCGGTGCGTGGGACTCCGTCGGAGCGTCGACCCAGGGGCTCCACCGGACTCGGTTCATCTTTGTTGGCCACCGCAATAAGGCTTCGGATAGTGGCTCTCCATTCGTCGAGTTTCCCCATAGTGGGAGGAAAATCGAGGAGCAACTGCGCGCGCGCCAAGGCTTCTGCTGGCGTTGGTGGCAGTGAAACCTGCCGCGGATCGCGGCCAGCGCTTCGACTTCTGACCATGTCAGAAGGAGCTCTATCACGACCCCGCGGTCGCATGCCATCTTCACCAGCGCCTCGGCGGGCGGGCAGGTCTTCTAAATCCCGGGAGTGGCGCTCGGGGCTCTTTCCACGGCGACGCCCGGGGTCCTCGGCGTGATTACGCCGTTCGTCGCGCACCGCTTGAGAAGAGCGCGCCGTCGGCGCCGGCGTGAGTCTTGGAAGCCCTCGCGTCGCCTTGGGCGGGTGGCAGCGATCTTGGAAGGCCCGCGCCACCCGCGGAGGGCCTGGCTCCGTCTTTGGATTTTGCGGCGTGCGGCCCGTTACGGCGCCACGAACATCGCCGCCTCCCAAACTTCGCTCTTTGGGGACGGTGTTGGTGTTCGCGACGGCGCTGGGTCATTCTGCGACCGGTCCGCTGCTTTCGCCCGGGTAGGGACGGGATGTCCGACTTCCAGACGGGCCAACCGCCACCGTCATCTTCTTCTTGGGCGCCATGATGATGAAGAAGCATCGAACTAAGCGCTAGAGCCGATTCTCACAATCGCGCCCCCCTACAGCGCGCCCGAGAGATGTCGGTGGGAGCGACACCTATGGGATCACAAGCATCCCTACTACGATCGTGGGCGCGGGTCGTGAGAAGAAGCGGATCAAACAGATAGCACACAGTTTCCTTATCCGAGGTTAAGACGCGAGGATGCATAAAACCCTACTCCTGCTTTGGTGGTTTGTTTATCTGTGTTCTTGAACTAGCAATGGGGCGTGAGGAGCTCCAAAAAGCGAATCCTCCTCACAGTAGCCTTGGGCCTCCTTTTATAGGGAAAGGGGTTGCCTTTGTGGCACACAGGAGGTGGAAAGGGGCTGATGATGCGAGTTTATCCCTCGCATTACATGACAAAGCGCCTTTAATGCGTATTGCTTAGGTGTCCTTGATTTATCGGGGACGGGGAAAGCCTGTCTCGTCAGTCGCGGCTCCCTTCGTGTCGACACGGCATACGGCCAGCGATGCCCGTGGTGCCATGTAGGCAGGCAGGCAGCTGAGGTGGCGCAGTGGTGGGTCTCCACGAAGATTCGCTTGCCGCCACGCAGGTGCCTGCCCAACTGGTTGGGTCAGGAGCTGCATGCAAATGGTGGTGGAGGTTTGATTGGCGTGGGCCTGATGGTGGCCCTACGGGTGTTCTTGGCAAGGGCCTCGCCATAGCCCTGGCAAGGGTCTTGCCGGGGCGCCTGCTGTCATCCCCGGCAAGGCTCTTGCCGGGGGCCTTGTGGTCCTCCTTTGCTGGGATCCCGCCAAGGGTCGTCATCTTCTATAGTGTGTATCTGATCTTGAATGTCTTCACAAAGATCTGCATGCTACCACGGGGATGTCTCCCGAATCCTTGCCCCATGGGGGCAGTGGACTCAAGGGTGATTCGCTCCGTAGGTGTGGGGCGAGCTGCCCCGGCAAGGGTCTTGCCGGACTTGCTAAAACCGCCTCCCGGCAAGGATCTTGCCGGGGGAGTCCGCTTCGTCCCCTTTGCTCTTTGTGGTCTTGGTCTTGGCTTCGTTCTGCTCCTTTCGAGCTTCGGCCTTACCTTGGCTCACCTCCCTTGTGTCAGGACCCCGATTCCAAGTAACATTGACCTAGCCGGTAACACCTCATATCACATTGCGGCCTCACGCACGGTATTCCCACAGGTGTCGCGTTACCATGGCCCGGGACCATTTGCGCCTTTTGGCTCACGTATATGATGGTGTCGCTAGCATCCACATGACAGAGAACCCGGGCCGACATGGCTAGTCGTGAACCCAAAGCGGCGCTAACCCATGGGGACAGGCATACATGAATCACATCGAGCATGTCGGTCATCAACGTATGAATTGGGCTGTAGCTGGGCTATGAGGACTCCGGTATCCCGGGCTGTAGCAGGCTAGGCAGGACTCCGAATATCATCGCGTGACATTTCCCCGAAGGATGACATAGGAACGGCAGTGAAACACATGCTGGCCGATCAAGTGTCCAAAGCGATAGTCTTTGGGCTAGCAGGACTCCAGTGAACGGGGCTATAGCGGACTGCTATCGCTCAGGAAGCACGAGACTACATTTCCCCATATTAGAGGCTGCCAAGGATAAACAACTAGATTGTCGGATCCCACTCATACCAAGCATTTCAATCATACACACAATATGCCCGATATGAGTACATACAACATGGCATCACAACAAAACTCTACAACTCAAAGTACTTTATTTAAGAGGCTCAGGAGCCATACATAACATATCCGTCACAGATAGGGGTCACATGACCCAACACTCAAGTCATACAAACATACAAGCACATGCGGAAGCAAACTAGTCTAGTACAGACTCTAGAAAGAAAGAAATCTTGATCAATCCCTTCAATCTACAGAGGCCCATCACAATCCTAGGATCACCACCTCGCTGGCTAGTTCACTCGTCGACGTCAAGGTCTACATAAAACCCATCGGAGGGGGCGGTGTTGTCGTCTGAAAACATTAAATAAGCAAACATGAGTACGGAGGTACTCAACAAGTCTTACAATAGAAACCTATTATACATGCACATTCTCAAGAAGGTAGTGGAGTTATTGCAGCAAGCCAGCTTTGACTCTTGGCTAAGCTATCCTACGTGACACCACTTGAAAAGCATTTGTCGCACAGGAGTCCACTAATCACCATCACAATACTCCACCGTGGATCCTCTCTCGTCAACCCACGAGAGGGCCATCCATGATACTCACACTTATCTTGAGGCTTTTAGTAGTATCCATTTACTTGTCTATGAACTGTATAGGTGACCAAGTAGTCCTTTACATGACGCGGCTATTCGAATAGTTTTATACCACAGGGGTGTACTTCTTCACACGCTCTCACCACTTATCGCCGCTACATGACATGTACTCGGCAACCTTCAAGCGGAAGCCCGGCGAGGGTGTCGGCCACGACCTGACTAAACACACGAGTCCCTAGTCCAGGTTTATCGCCTATTCGGGTTCCATCCGCAGGGAGTCTGGCCGAGGTTTCCACTAACAGCCCCGAATGATGTGTGCAGGGTTCCCGAGACACCAAACGGGCGAATCGATACATCGGCCCACGCGCCTACCGCAACACAGCCAACCCCTAAGGTCAGCGCTGCGTGCGGCCCCCAGCATGCTACAAACACCAGAAACTACTTGCAACTCCCGGATTGAGGACAAGAGTGGTTAATAAGTCGAGAGGGTCCATTGGTTTTGGGCCCAATGCGTGGTAGTAGCTAAGTCTTAAATCACACACACAGATCTCAGTTCTTAGGGACGGCTTCAATGAAAAAACCCACCATGTACTCCTACATGGCCTCTCATCGATACCTTTACCAAAACATGTTCAACACTTTCACTCTCGAACCCGACACAACCTTTCACTCCAGTTCATCATCACGATGAGCCGGACTGACACAACTCTAAGCATAGCAAGCATAGCATGGTAGGAATCACAAACATGGCTCAATCAACTCCTACAAATACTAGTGGGTTTCATCTAGTTATTGTGGCAATGACAGGTCATGCAAAGGAAGTGGGTTCAGCTACCGCAGAACACAACAGTTTGAATCACGTTGTCTTAATGCAGTAAACAAGAGCAGAAGCGAGAACATGGGTTTGTATCGGAATGATCAATGGGTTGCTTGCCTGATGTAGTGGTAGTAGGATCGCCCTTCAGACGGATACTCGGGGTTATCCTGAGGCGTAACCTATCACGAAGACACACGAACATAAACAACACATGACAATATGCAGCAATATGATGCATGCTATGACATGGCAATATGAATGTGTGTTGGCCTAATGCAAGCTAGAACAGAAAGGGATGAGCTCATTTGAATCAAAGATTCAAATGGTAGCTCATTTAACATAACCATAAAGGTGCATTATCTTATTCTGCTTAAACAGCAAGGTTAACTTGCTCTGCCATGCATGAAACCATTACCAATGGATAGATTTAATTTTTCTGATCAAAATTCATATATAAAACTTTGCATTTGGAGTTACAGATTAATTTCTATGATTTTTTGAAGTTTGCAACAATTTCTGGAATTTCCTATGAACAGATAAAACCAGAAATTAATTATTGCGTCGTGATCGTCAGAGTGACGTCAGGGGTCAACGGGGGCGTCCAGGTCAACCTGACCAGTGGGTCCCGCATGTCAGTAGCTAATTAGACTAACTAATTTTTGATTAAACCTAAACTAGGTTAATTAGCAGAGGGCCCCACCTAGTCAACTGTGTCAGCGGGGTCAAACCCGCCGGTCAACAGGTCAAAGCTGCGGCGTTTAGCGCCCAGCGATGCGAGGCAGCGGCGTGCTGCGGGCTTAGCCCACAGGGCTTCATTTGCCACGCGGAGAGCACCTACGGGCAGCTGGTGCTCGCCCGCATCCAGCCGTGGTGATGGCTTGGCCGGGGAGTGGCCGGAGCATCGTCAGCGACGAGTTCGGCGGAGGCCGAAGCTCGGGTCGGCTTCGTCTTGGCGTGGCTGCAGTGGCCTAGGCGATGTGGCACTAGCTCCTACAGACTCTACGCGGTGCGAGGAGGGTGATGGACACAAGCCCGTGACCAAATGGTCACCGGAGCAACGCCGGCGACGTGGTCAGGCGGCGGCGCGTTCCGGCACAAAAGGCGCGGCATCTACGGTAAGCTAGGGGCGAACAGGAGAACACGGGGAGGTTCAACAGCTCACAGAGAAGTCGCAGAGGTGGTCAGCGTGCTCGGGGAAGACTCGGTGCGGTCGGAGCAGCGGCAGCGATCTGGGCGGCCCGAGGTTGAAGACGACGGTGGCGGGGACGATCTGATGGCTCCGGTGTCGTCGCGGCTTGGCTGGTCGGCGTAATCGGCGATGGTGAACCGTTCGAACCACGGTGAGAGCGCGGGAGGGCGGCGTTGGGCCTTGGTATGGCGGCGGTGGCGGCAGCAGCGTCTCGAGCGGCGTCGGGGAGGCGAAGGGAGGAGCCGAGGGAGGAGTGAGTGTCTGCGGGGTCGGGAGAGGCGAGAGAGCTCGTCCACGTCGGCGGTGGACGAGGAGCGGCGAGGCGGCGGGCAGCTGCGTGGAACGCATCTTTGTGCTTTCGCGATCGAGCAGCTACTGCTTACCTGGCCGAGCCAAGCAGCTCGGCTGGCTGGGCTGGGCAGCAGTGGGCGGCTGGGTGGCGCCGGTAAGAGTTTTTCGTTTACTGTTTTCTTTTCTATTTTACGTAACTTTGTTGCATTTCTAAAAATACCTAGGCAACTCCAAAAATCACCAAACTGCACCTGGTCCTTTGTTGGAATATATCCAGCATGGAACATTTTAGTTTGGGATTATTTGAGCATTTGAAATATTTTATATAATTTAAATGCCCAAATTCAAATAGCTAGAGATTTAATCAAGTGACCTTAGAGTGACCTAGAAACATGCATCACTTGACGGTGGTTTAGGACCAAGGCAAAGGTGATGAACATTTTAGAAGGCATTTCAGGTTCATTGAAAATATTTTTAGTAAACCCTAGTTGGATTCAAGGGGGTTCTGGGGGTTCTGTCTTCCCCATTTCAAATTTCTGATGAAAGATAAACATGATGCAACACCCTAATGCATGGACTAACTAGGATGTGACAACTCACCGCCACTCAAAAGAATCTCGTCCCGAGATTTAGGATCCGTCGAGAAGAAGGTGGTATACTCAAGTCGAAGACGATCCTCCCTTTCCCAAGTAGCTTCTTGCTCAGAATGGTTTGACCATTGAACCTTGAGAAACTTGATATTACGGCGTCGAGTGGTGCGCTCGGCTTGATCAAGGATCTGAGCGGGATATTCTCGATAGGAGAGGTTATCTTGGAGATCAAGCGTTCGTGGTCCCTCCACGGATAGGATCCGAGAAGCAACGCTGAGTTGATAAACGTGGAAGACATCATGGACTCTGGAAATATGCAGAGGTAGTTCCAATTGGTAGGCAACTTCTCCTCGTTTGGCAAGAATGCGAAAGGGTCCAATGTAACGAGGAGCCAACTTGCCTTTGATACCGAATCCATGGGTTCCCTTCAAAGGAGTAACCCGAAGGTAAGCCTTCTCGCCAACTTCATAAGCCATAGGCTTATGCTTGCGGTCATATTGGCTCTTTTGACGAGATTGGGCTGTTTTCAATTTCTCACGTATAACGCGAACCTGCTCTTACGCTTCTGGATCATATCCGGGCCAAAGAGTTGTCTCTCCCGGTTTACGACCGGTTAAGAGGCGTTCGACATTTTCGTCCATAAAGAACATCGAAAGGAGCTTTGCCCAAGCTAGCTTGATAACTATTGTTATAAGCGAACTTCGGCGAATGGAAGGCATTTCTCCCAATTCATGCCGAAAGAGATGTGAAGCTTCGAAGCATATCCTCCAGAATTTGATTGACTCGTTCTACTTGACCACTGGATTGAGGATGGAAGGCGGTGCTAAAGGAGAGACGAGTTCCCATAGCATTTTGGAAACTTTCCCAAATTCAAGAGGTGAAGAGAATTCCACGGTTTGAGTTAATCTCCAATGGAACACCATGAAGAGACACTATTCGAGAGATGTACAAATCAGCTAGCTGGCTAGCGGTTATACTCTCACGAACGGGTAGGAAGTGGGCTACTTTGGAAAAAGGCGATCGGCGACAACGAAGATAGCATTATTCCCTCTCTTGGTCACTGGGAAACCCGGTAATTAAATCCATACCGATTTTATCCCATTTCCATTCAGGAATTGCCAAAGGTTGAAGGGTGCCAGCAGGCCGTTGATGCTCTGCTTTAACTCGATGACAGACGTTGCAATTAGCAATGAATTGAGCGATTTCTCTCTTCATCCTAGTCCACCAAAACCTCTGGCGTAGGTCTTGATACATTTTAGTACTACCGGGATGAATGGTGAGAGGAGATTCATGAGCTTCCTTAAGGATCAATCGCCTTAGATTGCGTACCTTGGGAACCACTAGACGATCTCCAAAGAACATGACACCTTGTTCATCAATGGAGAAACAATCTGCGACTCCTTTCTTGATGTTTCTCTTGATACGGGAAATTCTCGGATCTACCTTCTGTGCCTTGATGATCTGATCCGTAAGGGTAGGTTTCGCCACCAGGGTGGAAAGGAATCCTCAAGGAACAATGTGAAGGTTAAGCTTACGTAATTCCTCGTGGAGAAGTGGTTGACTTTGTTGTAACATTAGATTGTTACAATGAGATTTGCGACTTAGTGCATCAGCCATGACATTGGCTTTGCCTGGGGTCTAAGATATTCCTAAGTCGTAATCTGTAATCAACTCGACCCAACGTCTTTGCCTGAGATTCAAATCCGGTTGGGTGAAGATGTATTTCAGACTTTGGTGATCAGTGTAAATTTCGCAACAATTACCAAGAAGGTAATGTCGCCAGGTTTTGAGTGCATGGACCACTGCTGCAAGCTCTAGATCGTGTGTGGGATAGTTATCCTCATGTGGGCCTTAACTGTCAAGAAGCGTAGAAATCACATGACGATCTTGCATGAGTATGCAACCTAGTCCTTGTCTCGGCGTCACAATAGATAATAAAGTCCTTAGAAAAATCTGGTGGTACCAAGCAGGTGCGAGATGTCGAGCGTCTTTTCAATTCTGAAAGCTGAACTCGCCTTTGTGGGTCCACTCAAACTTTTTATCTTTCTTGAGGAGTTCGGTTAGAGGCTGAGCAACCTTGGAGAAATTCTCGTGTTAAGCGGCGGCAATAGCTCGCTAAACCGAGGAAACTCGAACTTGCTTGACCGATTCGGTGGAGTCCGATCAAGGGCGGCTTGAACTTCGCTCGGGATTGACAGCAATGCCCTTACCAGATTACATGGCCTAGATAGGTCACTTCTGGTAACCAGAACTCACACTTAGAGAATTTGGCATAAAGGCGATGCTCTCGAAGTTTCATCAATACTAGCCTTAGATGTTCGGCATGTTCTTCCTCATTCTTGGAGTAGATGAGTATATCATCGAGGTATACCACGACAAATTTATCAAAATACTCCATGAAGATCGAGTTCATTAACCGAGAGAAAGTGGCTGGAGCATTTGTTAACCCGAAGGACATGACGGTGTGCTCGTATTGGCCATAAGGAGTAACAAAGGCCGTTTTAGGAATGTCCCCGTTCTTGATTTTGATTTGATGGTAACCCAACCTCAAATCCATCTTGGAAAAGACCGAGGATCCGGCCGAGCTGATCATACATGTCGTTGATCACAGGGAGCGGATACTTGTTCTTGTGGTGACCAAGTTGATGTGTCGGTAATCTACAACCATCCGATCCATTCCATCCTTCTTCTTGATGAAGAGGACGGGCAAGCCCATGGAGATGAACTAGGACGGATGAAACCCTTTTGCAAGGACTCATCGAGTTGTTTCTTAAGCTCGGCTAGTTCTAGGGGTGCCATCTTATAAGGTCTTCTAGAGATTGGAGCGGTTCCTGGAACAAGATCTATCACGAACCCGACATCCCTGTCAGGTGGAACACCTGGCAGTTCTTCTGGAAAGACATCCGGAAAATCACGGACTACAGGAATATCTTCGAGGTCCGGAAGGGGGTTGGCATTTAAGGAGTAGAGCTGACGCTTGGACACTCGGGTCGAAACATTAACTGTCTTGCCCGAAGGATGGGTGAGTTGAACAGTTCTAGTAGAGCAATCAATCTTAGCATAATGGGATGACATCCAGTCCATACCCAAGATGATGTTTATGTCCGAGGACTTGAGAGCTATTAGAGATGCAAGGAAGACTAATGCATCGACAAGGGTTTCATTCCCATGACTTATTCTAGAGGTTTGCCATCTAGAACCAGGAGTCTGAATTTCCATGGAGGTGTGCATGTCACGTAATGTGGTGTTGTGCAATCGAGCATAGCTCTCGAGAAATAAATGAATGAGATGCTCGGTATCAAAAAGAACAGCGATTGCGGATGGCAATTAACAAGGAGCATACCGAGAACGGCGTTGGGATCCTCATGGGTTTCCTCGGTGAAACGTAGTTGATGTGGCCCGCAGCGATGGCGGTGGTTTGGCATAGAGCACCTTTCTGTGGCTTACCACGGCAAATGACTTCCCGATCTGACCGGGTTGTTCGGGGACACTCACGGATGTAGTGACTCGTCTCTCCACACTTGAAACGAGTTATCACATTGGGACGTGGAGCAGCATTAGCAGCGGGCCACCATAGGCCTTAGGCGGTGCAAACTGCTGGTTGGGGCGAGGTGCCTCAAAGGATGGCCTCGGAGTGAATCTGGGTGGTAGAGCGGTGCTTGGTATCCGGACCGGCGCTTCGAGATCGAGCCGGATGAAGAACCAAAGTCACGGAGTGCTTGCGTGAAGCTTCAAAGTCGACTGTCGGTTTAAGACCGATAGCCTTGTTGACTAACCACGGAAGGGCGTGCACTCGTGCGGACGAAGATCACGGCGAAGCTTCGAGGCTAAGTCCCTTGCGGAACCTTGCACGCTTCTTGGCGTCGGTAGAAACCTCTTGAGGAGCATAACGTGCTAGATTTCCAAACTCACGGCTGTATGCATCCACGGTCGATCTACCACAGGTGAAGTTGCAGAACTCTTCCCTCTTACGATCCATGAGACCTTCCGGGATGTGATGCTCACGGAAAGCCGCACTGAACTCAGCCCAGGTAGTGATTTGGCCAACCGGGCACATAGCCTCGAAATTCTCCCACCAAAGGCTAGCAGGGCCTTCGAGGTGATAGGCAGCAAAGGTAACCTTATCGGCTTGAGCCACGTTGGCGAAGCGTAGCTTGTGGGTGATCTTTGTGAAACCGATCATCCGCATCGAGAGGCTCAACGGAATGTTTGAACTTCGGTGGATACAGCTTGACAAAGTCATTGAGTGACACCAGATCGTTCCTTGGCTGGCGTGCGGTATTCTGCTCAATCCGCTCCAGCAAGCGATTGGTCTCACGCTTGTTGCGTTCTGCCTCCAGCATAACCCGGCCAAAGAAGGCGGTTGAGGCAGATTTACATTCCTAGCTGCGCTGGCTTCTCCCTGCTCCGGGGCAGCAGGGTTGTTGTGGGTGTTGACCATCCTAGGAAACAAAACAACGGTTTAGACAGGGATGGCAAAATTTAGCAAGGAAGTGCGGAATGTAATGGATAACACGGAATGCAGGGATGTTCATCCGTATGACATGGTAATATAGAAACTGCCATATATATACCAACGGTCATACACACCATTCATAGTCTAGTACAAGCCGGCGGAGTACAACTACGATGAAAGGCGTTACATCTCATCGGAAGCATTCCAAACTCCTATACATTATTTTTACGCACTTCGAGAATGATACACACTAAGTCATATTCCACAGTCACGCAGACGGTGGAAATACAACTATTACAATACTAGGGATACTACTACTAACTCGACAGCTCCGTAGTAGTCCTCATAGAAGTCACCTCCATAGCACTGGAAGCTCAACATGATTATCCGGAAGCAGGCGGTCCCGACGAGCTTGTGGACCATAGGGGCTAGGATGAGGTCTTGGACCAACAAGCGGTGGCTGCGGGGACCACGGGGTGGGGTGATGCCTCCCACATCACGCCAATCCATCATGTCTGGCAGAGCAGATCTCACAGGATACATATCCCTCGTATCCATACATCCAGCTTGCACAACCGGTGCAAACCGAGTCAAAGTGGCCCAATGATCGGCACGGGTGTTAAAAAGCTCCATTCTCAAGGCACGATTCTCTCGGTCCTTATCCTCGAGCATCTCAGCAGTGGTGCGGGTTAGTGAGTCCTCTATTTGGAATCATCATAGATGGCACTGAAGATACCCTTCCGCCCCACAGGAGCAAAGGCGGCATATAACGGCAGTCGGTGTTCGAAGCAGGCGATCTGACTCGCATGATGGTCATCATAGAGTATGCAGCATCCTGCACAGCCATCTCAATAGTGACCCCGAGTCCATAGGAGTGGTGAAGAGGCTCAGTCGATCTAGGATATGAAGGAAATATCCTGACAGTGGAGAGGTATTAGCTTTGATTAAAGTCTCGGAATTGCTCTTCGACGGTGTATTCGGGATACCAACGGTTACCCGTCTCAATCATAACCCGGACTAACATAGCCGTATGACCGGGCACATCGATGCACCTGGTCAGACGAACCACTTGGTTTTGAGCACGAGTGGCCATCTAAAAGCGCAGCCACAATGCAAAGACATTAGAATTTCTAGGGAAAATCGGACAACATAACATCTGTAAATGCTCAAGAACAGATTTGAGACATTCAAAATCATATTGCAAAACCACTCAACAACATCATATCAAGGTTTCGGTTCAACTGATAACATACTAAAAGTAGTAGAAACTGAACTAAGGCTGTAACCAACAATCCTATAAGTTACTACGGATTAGTAACACGTGAACCTGATAGAGAGAAGAGAGCCTAGTCCTATACCCACGTAGAATGAGAAGAGGATGACTCAGATCAGAGGGCATAAGGTAAAGGAGTAAAAAGAGCCTTACGTCCCTCCCACAATCAATTCCCCTACATATAACTAAAGCATTTCTAGACTCAACATCGACCAGTTTGGCTTAGCGAACCTAAAGGCAGTCCAGCTCTGATGCCAACGCTGTCAGGACCCCGATTCCAAGTCACATTGACCTAGCCGGTAACACCTCATATCACATTGCGGCCTCACGCATGGTATTCCCACGGGTGTCGCCTTACCATGGCGCGGGACCGTTTGCGCCTTTTGGCTCACGTATATGATGGTGGCGCTAGCATCCACATGACAGAGAACCTGGGCCGACATGGCTAGTCGTGAACCCAAAGCGGCGCTAACCCATGGGGACAGGCATACATGAATCACATCGAGCATGTCGGTCATCAACGTATGAATTCGGGTTGTAGCACTTTGGGCTAACAGGACTCCGGTATCCCGGCTGTAGCAGAGCTAAGGCAGGACTCCGAATATCATCGCGTGACATTTCCCGAAGGACGGATATAGGAACAAAGTGAAACACATGCCGGCGATCAAGTGTCCAAAGCAGTAGTCTTTGGGCTAGCGAGGACTCCGGTGAACCGGCATGTAGCGGACTACTATCGCTCGGGAAGCACGAGACTACATTTCCCCATATGAGAGGCTGCCAAGGATAAACAACTAGATTGTCGGATCCCACTCATACCAAGCATTTCAATCATACACACAATATGCCCGATATGAGTACATACAATATGGCATCACAACAAAACTCTACAACTCAAAGTACTTTATTTAAGAGGCTCCGAGGAGCCATACATAACATATCCATACAGATAGGGGTCACATGACCCAACACTCAAGTCATACAAACATACAAGCACATGGGGAAGCAAACTAGTCTGAGTACAGACTCTAGAAAGAAAGAAAGCTTGATGAAGCCCTTCTATCTACAGTGGCCCTTCACAAGCCTTGGATCACCACCTAGGTGGCTAGTTCACTCGTCGACGTCAAGGTCTACATAAAACCCATGGGAGGGGGCGGTGTTGTCATCTGAAAACATTAAATAAGCAAACATGAGTACGGAGGTACTCAACAAGTCTTACAACAGAAACCTATTATACATGCACATTCTCAAGAAGGTAGTGGAGTTATTGCAGCAAGCCAGCTTTGACTCTTTGCTAAGCTATCCTACATGACACCACTTGAAAAGCATTTGTCGCACACGAGTCCACTAATCACCATCACAATACTCCACCGTGGATCCTCTCGTCACAACCCACGAGAGGGCCATCCGCGGTACTCACACTTATCTTGAGGCTTTTAGTAGTATCCATTTACTTGTCTATGAACTGTATAGGTGACCAAGTAGTCCTTTACCGCGGACGTAGCTCTTCAAATAGTTTTATACCCTGCAGGGGTGTACTTCTTCACACACGCTCTGACCACTTATCGCCGCTACACGACATGTACTCGGCAACCTTCAAGCGGAAGCCCAGCGAGGGTGTCGGCCACAATCTGACTAAACACACGAGTCCCTAGTCCAGGTTTATCGCCTATTCGGGTTCCATCCACAGGGAGTCCGGCGAGGTTTCCACTAACGGCCCCGAACGATGTGTGCAGGGCTCCCGAGACACCAAACGGGCGAATCGGTACACCGGGCCACACGCCTACCGCAACACAGCCCACCCCTAAGGTCATGCGTCTGCTCCCAAAGATGCTACAAACACCGGAAACTACTTGCAACTCCCGGACTGAGGACAAGAGTGGTTAATAAGTCGAGAGGGTCCATTAGTTTCGGGCCCAATGCGTGGTAGTAGCTAAGTCTTAAATCACACACACAGATCTCAGTTCTTAGGGACGGCTTCAATGAAACAACCCACCATGTACTCCTACATGGCCTCTCATCGATACCTTTACCAAAAGCGTGTTCAACACTTTCACTCTCGAACCCGACACAACCTTTCACTCCAGTTCATCATCCCGATGAGCCAGACTGACACAACTCTAAGCATAGCAAGCATAGCATGGTAGGAATCACAAACATGGCTCAATCAACTCCTACACATACTAGTGGGTTTCATCTAGTTACTGTGGCAATGACAGGTCATGCAAAGGAAGTGGGTTCAGCTACCATAGCACACAACAGTTTGAATCGCGTTGTCTTAATGCAGTAACAAGAGCAGAAGCGAGAACATGGGTTTGTATCGGAATGATCAATGGGTTTCTTGCCTGATGTAGTGGTAGTAGGATACTGCCCTTCAGACGGATATTCGGGGTTATCCTCGGAGGCAGAACCTATCACGAAAGACACACCGAACATAACAACACATGACAATATGCAGCAATATGATGCATGCTATGACATGGAAATATGAATTTGTGTTGGCCTAATGCAAGCTAGAACAGAAAGGGATGACCTCATTTGAATCAAAGATTCAAATGGTAGCTCATTTAACATAACCATAAAGGTGCATTATCTTATTCTTCTTAAACAGCAAGGTTAACTTGTTTTGTCATGCATGAAAACATTACCAATGGATAGATTTAATTTTTCTGACCAAAATTCATATATAAAACTTTGCATTTGGAGTTACAGATTAATTTCTATAATTTTTTGAAGTTTGCAACAATTTCTTGAATTTCCTGTGAACAGATAAAACCAGAAATTAATTATTGCGTCAGCAGTGCGTCAGAGTGACGTCAGGGGTAAACGGGGGCATCCAGGTCAACCTGACCAGTGGGTCCTGCATGTCAGTAGCTAATTAGACTAACTAATTTTTGATTAAACCTAAACTAGGTTAATTATCAGAGGGCCCCACCTAGTCAACTGTGTCAGCGGGGTCAAACCCGCCGGTCAACGGGTCAAAGCCTGCCGGCGTTTAGCCGCCAGCAAGGCCAGACGCGACGGCGTGCTGCGGGTTAAGCCCACAGGGCTTCATTTGCCACGCGGAGAGCACCTACGGGCAGCTGGTGCTCACCCGCATCCAGCCGTGGTGATGGCTTGGCCGGGGAGTGGCCGGAGCATCGCCGGCGACGAGTTCGGCGGAGGCCGAAGCTCGGGTCAGCTCGTGCGCGTGGCTGCAGTGGCCTAGGCGATGTGGCACTAGCACCTACAGACTCTACGCGGTGCGAGGAGGGTGACGGACACAAGCCCGTGACCAAATGGTCACCGGAGCAACGCCGGCAACGTGGTCAGGCGGCGGTGCGTTCAGGCACAAGAGGCGCGGCGTCTACGGTAAGCTAGGGGCGAAAAGGAGAACACGGGGAAGTTCAACAGCTCACAGAGAAGTCGCAGAGGTGGTCAGCGTGCTCGGGGAAGACTCGGTGCGGTCGGAACGACGACGGCGATCTGGGCGGCCCGAGGTTGAAGACGACGGTGGCGGGGACGATGCAGTTGCTCCGGCGTCGTGCAGCTTGGCTAGTCGACGTAGTCGACAACGGCGAACCGTTCGGACACGGTGAGAGGGCGCGGGGACGGCGTTGGACGCGGCTGTGGCGAGCGGTGGCGACGACGATGTCTCGGGCGACGTCGGGGAGGGCGAGAGGGAAGAGCCAGGGGGAGGAGCGGGTGTCTGCGGGGTCGGGGAGAGGGAGAGAGCTCGTCCCACATCGGCAGCTGGACGAGGGGAGCGGCGAGGCGGCGGGCAGCTGCGTGGCACGCATGCTTTGCTCACCGTCGGCTGCTGCACCTGCCAAGCCAAGCAGCTCGCTGGCGCGGTGGCTGGGCTGGGCCGGCAGGTGGGCCGCTGGGTGGCGCCAGGTAAGAGTTTTTCGTTTCTGTTTTCTTTTCTATTTTCTGTAACTTTGTTGCATTTCTAAAAATACCTAGGCAACTCCAAAAATCACCAAACTGCACCTGGTCCTTTGTTGGAATATATCCAGCATGGAACATTTTAGTTTGGGATTATTTGAGCATTTGAAATATTTTATATAATTTAAATGCCCAAATTCAAATAGCTAGAGATTTAATCCAGTGACCTTAGAGTGACCTAGAAACCTGTGCATCACTTCTGACAGTGGTTTAGGACCAAGGCAAAGGTGATGAACATTTTAGAAGGCATTTCAGGTTCATTGAAAATATTTTTAGTAAACCCTAGTTGGATTCAAAGGGGTTCTTGGGGTTCTGTCTTCCCCATTTCAAATTTCTGATGAAAGACAAACATGATGCAACACCCTAATGCATGGACTAACTAGGATGTGACACCTTGCCTTGCTCAGTGCGGTGGTGCCCACGGCTCAGACTGCCCGTGCACAGTTATAGGGGTACAAAAAGTGTACCCCTCTTTTTGTACACCGACTCCAACGCGATAAGGGGTTGTCAATCCCTACACGGTCACTTACGAGAGTGAGATCTGATAGATATGATAGAATAATATTTTTGGTATTTTGTGATAAAGATGCAAAGTAAAAAGCAAAGGAAATAAATAAGTATTGGGAGATTAATATGATGAAGATAGACCCGAGGGCCATAGGTTTCACTAGTGGCTTCTCTCAAGAGCATAAGTATTTTACGATGGGTGAACAAATTACTGTTGAGAAATTGACAGAATTGAGCATAGTCATGAGAATATATAGGTATGATCATGTATATAGGCATCACGTCCGAGACAAGTAGACCGACTCTTTTGCATCTACTACTATTACTCCACTCATCGACCGCTCTCCAGCATGCATCTAGAGTATTAAGTTCATAAAAACAGAGTAACGCCTTAAGCAAGATGACAAGATGTAGAGGGATAAATTTATGCAATATGATGAAAACCCCATCTTGTTATCCTCGATGGCAACAATACAATACGTGCCTTGCTGCACCCTCATCCTTTGGGAAAGGACACCGCAAGATTGAACCCAAAGCTAAGCACTTCTCCCATTGCAAGAAAGATCAATCTAGTAGGCCAAACCAAACTGATAATTGAAGAGACTTGCAAAGATAACCAATCATACATAAAAGAATTCAGAGAAGATTCAAATATTGTTCATAGATAAACTTGATCATAAACCCACAATTCATCGGTCTCAACCAACACACTGCAAAGAAGATTACATCGAATAGATCTCCACGAGAGGGGAGTACATTGTATTGAGATCCAAAAAGAGAGAAGAAGCCATCTAGCTAATAACTATGGACCCGAAGGTCTGAGGTAAACTACTCACACTTCATCGGAGGGGCTATGGTGATGATGTAGAAGCCCTCTGTGATCGATGCCCCTTCCGCGGAGCTTCGGAACAGGCCCCAAGATGGGATCTCGTGGGTACAGAAGGTTGCGGCGGTGGAATTATGTTTTTGGCTCCGTATCTGATCGTTTGGGGGTACGTAGGTATATATAGGAGGAAGGAGTACGTCGGTGGAGCAACAGGGGGGGCCATGAGGGTGGAGGGCGCGCCCTGGGGGGGGGGGGGTAGGCGTGCCCCTACCTCGTGGCCTCCTCCTTTGTTTCTTGACATAGGGTCCAAGTCTCCTGGATCTTGTTCATTCCAAAAATCACGTTCCCGAAGGTTTCATTCCGTTTGGAATCCGTTTGATATTCTTTTTCTGTGAAACTCTGAAATAGGCAAAAAAACAGCAATTCTGGGCTGGGCCTCCGGTTAATAGGTTAGTCCCAAAAATAATATAAAAGTGAATAATAAAGCCCAATAATGTCCAAAACAGAAGATAATATAGCATGGAGCAATCAAAAATTATAGATATGTTGGAGACGTATCATGATCCTACATGTAATTATTATGATAGAGGAAAATATGGTTGTAGAAATTTTCATGTTACTAAATTACCTCTCGTTCTGTTGAGATTGCTATTGTTTCTTTGCGCTTCCTTGCATATGCTAGTTTTTGCTTGCCTTGATAATTTGTTTGCCTATAAGATGCCTATACATAGGAAGTATGTTAGACTTAGATGTGTTTGTCATGTGTTTTAAGATGCTCTCTTTGTGCTTCAAAACTTGTCTTTCATGTGAGCATCATTGAAATTATCAGTGCCTAGCTAGGGGCGCTAAACGATAGCGCTTGTTGGGAGGCAACCCAATTTTATTTTTGTTCCTTTCTTTTTGTTCCTGCTTAGAAATGAATAATTCATCTAGCCTCTGTTTAAATGTGTTTTTATGTTTTAATTAGTGTTTGTGCCAAGTAGAACCTTTGGGAAGACTTGGGTGAAGTCTTTGCGATCTTGCTGTAAAAAACAGAAACTTTAGCGCTCACGAGATTAGCTGCCATTTTTTGCTGGAGAGCGATTTTCGGTTGATTATTTTTGCAGATGATTAATAGATAAATTCCACACGTCCAAAAATTTATTTCCGAATTTTTGGAGTTCCATAATTATACGTTTGATACAGATTGCGACAGACTGTTCTGTTTTTGACAGATTCTGTTTTTCGTTGTTGTTTGCTTATTTTGAAGAATCTATGGCTAGCATCGGGGGGTATGAACCATAGAGAAGTTGTAATACAATAGGTTTAACAAATAAAGAATGATTTCATTACAGTACCTTAAAGTGGTGATTTGTTTTCTTATACTAACGGAGCTCATTATATTTTCTGTTTAAGTTTTGTGTTGTGAAGTTTTCAAGTTTTTGGGTAAAGATTTGATGGATTTTGGAATAAGGAGTGGCAAGAGCCTAAGCTTGGGGATGCCCAAGGCACCCCAAGGTAAAATTCAAGGACAATCAAAATCCTAAGCTTGGGGATGCCCCAGAAGGCATCCCCTCTTTCGTCTTCGTCTATCGGTAACTTTACTTGAGGCTATATTTTTATTCACGACGTGATATGTGTTTTTCTTGGAGCGTGTTGTATGATTTGGTCTTTGCTTTTTAGTTACCACAATCATCCTTGCTGTAAACACCTTTTGAGAGACACACATGAATCGGAATTTATTAGAATACTCTATGTGCTTCACTTATATCTTTTGAGCTAGATAATTTTGCTCTAGTGCTTCACTTATATCTTTTAGAGCACGGCGGTGGTTTTATTTTATAGAAATTATTGATCTCTCATGCTTCACTTATAATATTTTGAGAGTCTTTTAGAACCGCATGGTAATTTTCTTTGGCTATAAAATTAGTCCTAATATGATAGGCATCCAAGATGGGTATAATAAAAACTTCCATATAGAGTGCATTCAATACTATGAGAGGTTTGATACTTGATGATTGTTTTGAGATATGAAGATGGTGATATTAGAGTCGTGCTAGTTAAGTAATTGTGAATTAGATAAATACTTGTGTTGAGGTTTTCAAGTCCCGTAACATGCATGTATGGTAACCGTTGTGTAACAAATTCGAAGCATGAGGTGTTTCTTTGATTGTCCTCCTTATGAGTGGCGGTCGGGGACGAGCGATGGTCTTTTCCTACCAATCTATCCCCCTAGGAGCATGCGCGTAGTGCTTTTGGTTTGATGACTTGTAGATTTTTGCAATAAGTATGTGAGTTCTTTATGACTAATGTTGGGTCCATGGATTATACGCACTCTCACCCTTCCATCATTGCTAGCCTCTTCGATACCGTGCATTGCCCTTTCTCACCTTGAGAGTTGGTGAAAACTTCGCCGGTGCATCCAAACCCCGTGATATGATATGCTCTATCACACATAAGCATCCTTATATCTTCCTCAAAACAGCCACCATGCCTACCTATTATGGCATTTCCATAGCCATTCCGAGATATATTGCCATGCAACTTTCCCCCCTTCCGTTTATTATGACACGCTTCATCATTGTCATATTGCCTTGCATGATCATGTAGTTTACATCGTATTTGTGGCAAGGCCACCATGCATGATTTTTCATACATGTCACTCTTGATTCATTGCCCATCCTGGTACACCGCCGGAGGCACTCATATAGAGTCGTATTTTGTTCTAGTATCGAGTTGTAATCCTTGAGTTGTAAATAAATAGAAGTGTGATGATCATCATTATTAGAGCATTGTCCCATGTGAGGAAAAAAAGAGAAAGGCCAAATAAAAAAGGAGAAAGGCCCAAAAAAAAGAAGGCCCAAAAAAAAGAGACAAAAAGAGAGAAGGGACAATCTTACTATCCTTTTTCCACACTTGTGTTTCAAAGTAGCACCATGATCTTCATGATAGAGAGTCTCTTATTTTGTCACTTTCATATACTAGTGGGAATTTTTCATTATAGAACTTGGCATGTATATTCCAACAATGGGCTTCCTCAAATGCCCTAGGTCTTCATGAGCAAGCAAGTTGGATGCACACCCAATTAGTTTCTTTTATTGAGCTTTCATACATTTATAGCTCTAGTGCATCCGTTGCATGGCAATCTGTACTCCTCCCATTGACATCAATTGATGGGCATCTCCATAGCCCATTGATTAGCCGTGTCTTTGTGAGACTTTCTCCCTTTTTGTCTTCCCTACATAACCTCCATCATCATATTCTATTCCACCCATGTTGCTATGTCCATGGCTCGTGCTCATGTATTGTGTGAAACTTGAAGAAGTTTGAGAATACTAAAGTATGAAACAATTGCTTGGCTTATCATCGGGGTTGTGCATGATGAGAGCATTTTGTGTGACGAAGATGGAGCATGGATAAACTATATGATTTTGTATGGATGAGCTTTCTTTGGCTATGTTATTTTGAGAAGACATAATTGCTTAGTTAGTATGCTTGAAGTATTTTATGTCAATATTAAACTTTTGTCTTGAATCTTTCGGATCTGAATATTCATGCCATAATAAAGAAAATTACATTGAAAATTATGTTAGGTAGCATTCCACATCAAAAATTCTGTTTTTATCATTTACCTACTCGAGGACGAGCAGGAATTAAGCTTGGGGATGCTGATACTTCTCCAACGTATCTATAATTTTTTATTCTTCCATGCTATTATATTATCTGTTTTGGATGTTTAATGGGCTTTAATATGCTCTTTTATATTATTTTTGGGACTAACCTATTAACCGGAGGCCCAATGCCAGTTGTTGTTTTTTTTTTGCCTATTTCAGTGTTTCGTAGAAAAGGAATATCAAACGGAACGAAACCTCCGCGAGGATCTTTCTTGGAACAAACGCAATCCAGGAAACTTGGAGTGGAAGTCAGAGACACAATGAGGCAGACACGAGGCAGGAGGGCGTGCCCCACCCTTGTGGGCCCCTCGTAGCTCCACCGACATACTTCTTTCACGTATATATACTCTTATACCCTGAAACATCCAGGGGAGCCACGAAACCACTTTTCCACTGCCGCAACCTTACATGCCGTGAGATCCCATCTTGGCGCCTTTTCTGGTGATCTGTCGGAGGGGGATTCGATCACGGAGGGCTTCTACATCAACTCCATAGCCTCTCCGATGATGTGTGAGTAGTTTACCACAGACCTTCCAGTCCATAGTTATTAGCTAGATGGCTTCTTCTTTCTATTTGGTTCTCAATACAAAGTTCTCCTTGATGTTCTTGGAGATATATTCAATGTAATACTTTTTGCGGTGTGTTTGTCGAGATCCGATGAATTGTGGGTTTATGATCAAGATTATCTATGAACAATATTTGGTCCTTCTCTGAATTCTTATATGCATGATTTGATATCTCTGCAAGTCTCTTCGAATTATCGGTTTAGTTTGGCCTACTAGATTGATCTTTCTTGCAATAGGAGAAGTGCTTAGCTTTGGTTTCAATCTTGCGTTGCTCGATCCCAGTGATAGAAAGGGAACTGACACGTATTGTATTGTTGCCATCGAGGATAAAAAGATGGGGTTTATATCATATTGCTTGAGTTATCCCTCTACATCATGCCATCTTGCTTAATGTGTTACTCTGTTCTTATGAACCTAATGCTCTAGATGCATGTTGGATAGCGGTCGATGTGTGGAGTAATGGTTGTAGATGGAGAATCGTTTCGGTCTACTTGACACGGACGTGATGCCTATGTTCATGATCATGCCTAGATATTCTCATAACTATGCGCTTTTCCATCAATTGCTCAGCAGTAATTTGTTCACACACCATAATATATGCTATCATGAGAGAAGCCACTAGTGAAACCTATGGACCCTGGGTATATTTTACATCATATTAGTTTATCGTCAACTTGCCAATTTCTATCGCCATTTATTTTGCAATCTTTACTTTTCAATCTATACAACAAAAATACCAAAAATATTTATCTTATTATGTTTATCATATCTCACTTTCGCAAGTGGCCGTGAAGGGATTAAAAACCTCTTTACCGCGTTGGTTGCAAGGTTCTTGATTGTTTGTGCAGGTACTAGTCGATTTGCGTGTATTCTCCTACTGGATTGATACCTTGGTTCTCAAAAACTGAGGGAAATACTTACGCTACTTTGCTGCATCACCCTTTCCTATTCAAGGGAAAACCAATGCATGCTCAAGAGGTAGCAAGTAGCAAACCATGTGCCTTCGTAATGAACAGCTCATAGTGCCACCAATTGGATATAAAGGTTTGGAAGAAAACATGCTCCTAATGTTGAACCATTTGGACTTTTTGTGCAGTTCCACTAAAATCGAGCATCCCTGTTTGCATAGATATTCAAATTGTGATTACTATATAAGTGGCACTAGTTGAAGCATAGACTCACAAATATAAGCATTCCAATTTCTTAATGGGAAAAGGTAGCAAGACTGTTTCTAACCACCTGTTTGAAGGAATAATAAGGCAACAACGTCTGATGTCAGGAAGGCATCCATAGTTTTTTTGAAAAATTGAGTCATTCCTGACATTTCCTCTTCTTTTAAGCATATTTTGTGCATTTCAACTAAAATAAAATGTCATCACCGCCTTGACAATTCAGTGATACTGTACGAAAGGAAATGACTTAACATTACATCATGATGTCAGGTATGTAGTCGACATGCATTAGAGACAAACATACAGACCTCCTCTGATAACATATTGAACATTTATTTTAACAAAGGTGTGACTAGCTTTACCGGGATAATTTGAGTGAAATCTACACCCTCTGTTCCTTAATATAAGACGTTTTCGCAGTTCAATTTAAAGTACCCAAACATCTAGTATTTAGAAAAATAGGTAGTAGTTTTCCTGAGCACATATCTGGGAAAGCTTGCCACACTTTATATATGTCCATACGCTAATGCAACACCATTCTAATAGTTCAAATATACACTAATCCAGTGGCTAGTGCAACAGTAGAGTAGTTATTTTATTACAGGGTATAGGACAATGGTTTTACTGAACAGATTTCCATAAGCTCTAGCACTGGAAGATTTCTTTTAGAACTAATAATACACAATGTAAAGGTAACAAGTTTCAGCATTGGTATACTAGCTGTGCAAGAGCATTAAGCCAAATACAAAAGTCTGAAGGTAACTAGCATTATTAACTAATGAAAATATAAAAAATTGCAAACCATGTACCTTCAAGGTAAATATCATTTCGAACTCGAGGGGACCTAAAAATTGCTATCCCAATCTTGATAATCGATCAAACATAAAAACTTGATTGAACGAATCAAGAGAACAATTGGAGGAGGAGGTGCCCACTCTTGACCTTTCCTCTTGACACTTTGTACAAAAAATTTGACTTATCTCATGAAAGTGAGGTATGTAATCTATAAGCATTAACAGTGCAAAAATCTGAAGGTAGTAACAAGATTCATCGTTGGTATACTGGTTGTGCAACAGCATTAGAATGCCTTATCTGACAAATCTTTAATACATCCACAATCAACAGCTAACCTGAAATAATCCAGTGACATTAAATGGCATTGCTTAAATTTATCGGTGGCATTAGACTGAGTGCGGCATTAGTTAAATGTGGCATCACTTTAGCAGTAGCGTTGCTTGACTTGACCGCTGGTGTTATACTAACAGCAAAAAAGTGGCAATAAGGGCATGGGAGGCCCATTCGGACAGTGGGCGCACCAGTACGATGTACCTCCATGGACGCATCACTAAAAAAATACACTTCCGTGAAGATACGTGTTTGTCAAAGTAGGTCAAATTTTCTGTCATGCATGTACATCCATGACAAATTTATGACAGAATCAAGATAGTCATACCTGTGCTGTCGTAGAAGTGTTCCATGACATTACCAAAATTATCATCACGGAAGTGTCCACTTCCATGAAGATAAATCATGCGCCACAGAACTACTTTCGTCAAGGGTGACCGACACGTGGCATCCACTGTAACGGAACGCTGTTAAGCTATCGGGTCCGGTTTTGGATCCGATAACCCATTAACAGCCCCGACCAATAGGGATTTTCCACGTGTAAAATCATCATTGGCTGGAGGAAACACGTGTCGGCTCACCGTTGGGACAGATGTCATCCACTAATTGGACCCAAATCGCCTATGATACGTCGACACATGGCACGGCCCAACAGTGGCCCATATAGTTTAAATGGGCCGGCCCAACTAAAGGCCCACAAGATTTTGCGGACCATAATGGGATGGCCCAACTAAAGGCCCACAAGATTTTGCGGGCCATAATGGGCCGGCCCAGGTGAAGGCCCACAAGATTTTTGCGCGCCATAATGGGCCGGCCCAGGTGAAGGCCCACAAGATTTTTGTGAACCATAATGGGCCGGCCCAGCTAAAGGCCCATGAGATTTCACCGACATTAATGGGCCGGCCCAACTTTAGGCCCACAAGATTTTGAGGACCCTAGTAGGCCGGCCCATTAACTGGCTGCCATGTTTTGGGCCAAATCCCAACCCACATTTGATCCGGTACATTAATGGCCTACCACGTTCTGGGCCTAATAATGGCCCATATGAGATCCGGCCCGTTAAAAGCCTACCATGTTCTGGGCCAAATTACGGCCCAGATTAGTTCCGGCCCTTTAAGAGGCTTTGGGCTAAATTATGGCCCATATCAGATTCGGCCCGTCAACTGGACGCTATGCTTTTGGGCCCATTTGCTAAAGGCCCATTTAGTAATTCGGCTTGTTATTAGTTTCGGCCTGTTAAGGTCCCATTTAACATTTCGGCCCTACATTAATTCCGGCCTGTTAAAAGCCCGTCATATAGTTGTGCCTAACTACGGCACAGTTTGCATCCAGCCTGCTCACAGCCGATAATCTGATTGGGCCAAACAAGGACCGAGACAATTTTGGCCTATTATAAGCCCACGATTTGATTGGCACATTCATGGGCCGGGGTCTATTCGACTGCTTGCCGGCGGTGAGTTGTTCAAAGACGTTTGGGCCCAACCTACTTTTCAGCCTCCTAAAGGCCCATTGAATTTTCTTGGGAAAATAGGGCCGGCGGTTTACTCGATCTATTAAAGGCCCGAATCTACTAGTGGTCCAGTTTACATTTAGGCATGTTAACGGACCAAGATGACGGGGCCCATGATGCGGATCATACATGGTGATTTGCATGACGGTCCGATTATGTACCGTAATTTTATGGTTTGGCCGATTTACTGCGAATACAGGATATATATATACAGTAAAATAACTGCAGCATCGTGAATAAGAAAAAAACCTAGACTATACAATAAATAAATTATGGCATATTACATCCACTAGGCATCAAAGTTCGCCACTATGATAATAAAGCACAAGCAGACAACAGATTACATACATTGGGCATCAAAGATCGCCACCAGTGCAACTAAACACGCCGACAAAATAATATACAAAACCAACAGCCCTTCAATTGAGTTCAAGAAAGGATAGCCCTGCTCAGCAGCTGCAGCGTAAGCAGCTGAGCAAGCTGGTGAGACTGCACTTGTTTGACACTTATATCCTCCTCACTCTGAAAGATAAACAAGCAGACAGATGACAGGTTTTGCACATACAAGTATCTGTGCTGACAATTCATCACATTTCTTACTGACAAATAAAGTGACACAGTTTAAAATAGCATTAACACAATATGGTATTGTTCAGGTCAAGACATGGCAGGAAATGACATTGTGAAGGAGTTGGCAGCTTCACGACACCACTGGATTACAGATCAAGAACTCATAAGTATCAATGGTTAGTGTGCTGTCAATTTATCCCATTTTAGATTGGCAAAATAAGATCACTTGCTTTGTATAGTTTAATTTACATGGTATGAAGAAGGAACTTGGTTGTACAACTAAAAACTTAAATTGAGAAGGACAAACTTTTGTTTATGAACTGGTGTACATAATAAACTTTAAACATGCAATTTGATGCAAACACCAAAAATAAACAGCTGTTGCAGTCATGCCTAACCAAATATACACAACAAAGTTTGGAGGCTTGAGAAGGACAAACTTACATTATTGGTGAAGGCGGGCTCTATAAAGCCCTTGTCCATGGTGATGGGGGGGGGGCAATTCAAGAAGTTTACCACAGAATCTTCTTCATAAGCATTGCCTTTATTCTATATTTTGTTAAGAGTAAATATAGATGTGACAATATAAGAAAAAATGGAGAATATTTAAGATAATATGAAGAGTGATGCTACATAACCAAGTAGCTATAAATGTAAGTACAGTGATACAGGCAAAAGGTACAGCCAAGAGCAATGCAGAGCTAAACTTCTTCAGTACCATCGGTGTTATCCAACCTTATGGTAAGAGTAAATATAGATCTTATGTGTAGAAAATGGAGGGCAAAGGAAAATAAGCTGCGGAGTGATGGTACATGAACAACTACCTGTCAATATAAGTACACTGATAAAGGACAGCAGGTACTTACAAGAACAATGCAGAGCTAAAAAAATTCATTGGCATTGGATATATTCTACACTAATGTAACCATTCATACAGATCGGATAATTTGGAGTGAACAATTGATAAGCAAGCTATCATGCATACTGCTGTCACATAATGAACCAGGTATGTATGCAAGTACTGATGATACAGACAAAAGGTACTAACAAGAGCAAAGCAGCGGGCAACATATTTGCGATATCCTGTCGTTCTTTTCAAACCGGAATTCTTTTTCGAGCAGATTTCCTGCAAAAACTATCCATAAGGCACATGCAGAAAAGTAGAAGTTCAAATTGTCATGCGATATCATAGACAGTACCTCATCCTCGGAACGAGACCAGTGCATAACAAGGTTTTTCCATTCAATGTCTTCTAAATTTAGCACAGGAGACTTCACCAGAAATTCGTTTATAGACTTGCCATCAGAGTGTGTTTCCTCAGGTAACACCAATACTGCTGCAATGCTACCTTGAAAAGTGCAAGCAAGCTTTGCTTGTCATGACTATCTAGATTGACCCTCGCCTACTTACAATAATGTAATGTAAATCATTGATGTGTTCAATCAGCAGCAAACAGGAAAATAATCACCATGAATAATAGCACTTACACGTAAGTGGGACAGGAAGATGTGAAAATGGTGTTTGTCTTCACTATAATCTTCCAATGATGGGAATATATGCATGTAGTCTCTAAGAACATTGAAAACATTGTCTTTTAAACTGGGAATAACTGGAATGGGGTTCCAATCTGCAGGAACTGGCCGTCTATGCAGTTGGGATAGGTCTTTGGCCGGTGGACTTGCTATACTTTTTGCTGGAGTGGGAATTTTCTGTGGTACGGCTGGTGCTATGGCAACTGAAATCAGCACACCTTTTGCTGGAGTGCAGGTCCTTTGTGGTGGGGCTAGTGGTGTGGCCAGTGAAGTATGGGTACAGTCTGCTGGAGTTGGTCCTACGTATTGTGGTACTGGTTGTACAGCCAATATAAGTGGGGTGATGTCTGATTTCTCCGGCACAACCATGTTTTTCAAGGACTTTGTTGGTGCTCCTTCAGGTTCGGCAATCACCCTCTTCCTTTTTGATGTCTGATGCACAAGAACAACATTTGAGTGGGGAAACATGGTATGATGACAGATGGAATATGTATCGATAATGGATGGGCATGGCATCTCGACATATATGATGAGTAAACTAAGCAGATGGCGGTGCAACAAAGTAGAATAAATGCAAGACAACATATGCAAGATACGCTCAATCAATAAAACCTTGCCAAATTAGAGCAGGCACCTTGATGGGTGAACATGACAGGCCATTTATCTTTGACTCCTCGAGGTTAGAATAGTCATTAGGATCGTATTCTGAACAAGAATCTACAGGTGGGGAGCGTATGAGTTTCATTGCATCCAGAATGGCACTCAATGCCTTGGTGCCAATTTTGTAAGTCATTGTAGTGTTCCACAATATTCTTCTGTTGCGTGGATTCTGATATTCACTGTAATTACGTATAATATCTGAGAACCATGAAAACATAAATAGTTGTGAGATTATCTTTGTAATGCAGAGGATATTCTAATATAGGGGCGCCCCTGTAAACACTTGTGTGCTATCACTTGATTCTGATGAGAGAGCTCATGTGTGTTGTAATATGCTGTGTGCATTTATATAATCTGGCACAAGTACACAAAAAAATAGGCTCCAGAAGTAAGGATAGTTGGCAGATGATAGGTTCAAAATATACTGTATAGAGAGTTTATTGCCAAACCATGATAACAAGAGCACAAAGCAACAAGGGAGATCATAGTGTACATATAAGAGGTACACCATAACCACGATATATAAATCGGGAAAGTGGAACTGGATTGAAAATACGGTGTTGTATTGCCGCCAGTAATTGAAAGCCTATCGATCAAGTACATGCTAGCCTATCAGATGTTGACTGCAGATGTCCGTGCTCCCCTTCCTGACAAGGAACATACTGTACGTACTAAATACAGAATAACAAAAGAGGAACATGTTAAAGAACATAAGAGGAAGCATATTCTTGAGGTTCCGCTTAATTGCATACAATGTTGGTTGCCCACTCATGATGAATCACAGCGCCCAAAGAAATGCGATTCCATGTTGTCTCCCTATATGTGGCAATTTTGAACAAGAGTCATTAGGATCATATTCTGAACAAGAGTCAACAGGTGGGGAGCGTATGAGTTTCATTGCATCCAGAATGGCACTCAATGCCTTGGTGCCAATTTTTTAAGTCATTGCGGTGTTTAGCTTCAAGAGTGGACTGCTTCTAGTGCGACACAAAGTAGCTACACAGATCATAGTGTAGATATAACAGGAAAATCATAAGCATCAGAGTAAAATCAGCAAAGTGGAACTTGCTGGAATATATGTGCCAGTATTTCCGGTACGGCTAGAAAGGCTTCGAATACCAGCTCTCTTGAATTGAAGGTGTGGTACTGTTAATATCAGTGTAACTCTCAAAGGCGACACAGCTCCCCACATTTTCTTGCTATTCTTATAGGATTCAAGTGGGCAGGCCACTACAAATCCTATTCCCATGTTTACAAAATCCTACGAATCAAAGAGGCCCGACGAGTTCAAAGTGTCCATACCAACCGACCGTATAGACCTCTACACTGCAAATGTCCCTGCTCATATTCACTACAAGGAACATACTGTACTACTATCATACTCCCTCCGTTCCAAAATATAAGTCTTGGTAGAGATTTCCACTATGGATCACATACAGATGTATCCAGATACATTTTAGAGTGTAGATTCACTCATTTTACTCCATATGTAGTCCATGGTGGAATCTATACAAAGACTTGTATTTAGGAACGGAGAGAGTACTTATTAAAGAAGAACGGAAGAGGAACATGGTAAAGAAGAGCAAGCAGATTTTGGACAATAAAATGTCCGTTGCGCAGTGCCCACACATGATGAACCAGAGCGCATTAAGAAAGCAACTCCCTGATGTCTCTCTATATGTGGTGCACGTGCTTTTTCAAAAGTAAAGTAGGAACATTAACTTACCAATTAAATGTTATCTATTTTAGTAATATCAGCATCATATCAGATTCGTACTTGAGCAACAAGTTTGGAATTATGAGTGGCACGTTGTTTAGCTTGATGGATTCAGGAGCAGTGCTAAGCAGGTACAATGATGGTACTGAATATTAAGACATGTCTGCATTTGGGTTAGGCGACCATTTCAGGCGGTTGGATGAAGATCCTACATTCCCTAACCCTTCTTCTTCCTCGTCTCTGATTCTTCCCATACATAACACCGCACGGGCCGCCGGCCGGACCATCGGCCCCCACCGCCTGTGTTCCTCCGCCACCCCCACCCCCACCCCCGCCGCCACCCGCGTCGAGTTTTCTTCGTTCGGCGAGGCCCCCCACCGCCCCAACAACCAAAGTCCCCACCCGAGCCCCTTCGTTCGCACCGGCGAACTCCGGTGAGCACTAAAAAATCGACTGACCCAATTTTGAAATTTAGTCTACTATGATTTAACTAGTGTGGAATATAAAAGGGGAAAACCATAAGCATCGGGAGTATAGTGTTGAGCATGCCATGGAGGATCTGAAGGGGCAAACCGGACAAAGGCGACTTCGCAACCAATGTTTGCTCTCAACTAGCAAGTAAGTGATGGACAAGAAATTAGAGTAAAGCAGTGGCGATCTATTTTCTTGTTGTGATAAATAAGTTGAGCAGATACGAAAGAGTACCGCCTCTAGTGCAGCGCCGTGTATGCATATGTTGAGAATTTGACGGTGCTGCGGTAGCGATGGCTGTCGGCAGCATGGAAGCAGATCTAGGAGGGTAGACGGTGGCGGCGGGGCGCGGTGGACGAGACGGTCGTAGGAGCGGCGCCGGCAAGGTGGACGACGGCGGGGATGAAACGAGAGGACGGGATGCAAGGATCTCGGTCCGAAGCCATGGATGAGAGTGGTCGATCACTTGTAAGGGCCGCCGGCGTCGGGGTATCATCTCCGGCATGGTGGAGGAGGACGGCGGTGGATGGGGTGGCGGACGGAGGAGGCTGGGGTGGAGAGGGTGTTTTGCGCCCATGGAGTACGAATGTGGAAATGGAGGTGGAGAGGAAGGGCGAACCATGTCTTGAGCGCTTTTCTCAAATGCAAGGAAATTTACAAACTTAGCCCCCGTTTCAAATTTCCTACATCACAACAATATTAGTCGGTTGGGGATAGGACGGTAATCTTGCATACACCGAATATTTGCCGACGAGAATTTGTTTTTGGCGCCCATCGTGTATGAATCAGGGAGGGAGTCGATTTCGGCCGAGGACACATTGTGACACCGTGTGTGAATCCGGGTGAGAGGCGGTTATGTCACGTTCGAGTGAAATTACAAACCTACCCCTATCAAAACCTATAGAAATCGAGCAAATAGGCTTTACGTGGCAGGGATAGGCAGTAGTAATTTCCATCTCGCAGATTTTGGTGTCGGGCGGTTACTGCGACTTTCCCCGCTTCGTTCAAATTTTGCAGAGTGCACGTTTACCATGCCAGCTCAATTCGAATCCCGTTTGTATTCTATTTTTTCGGGCGGGATCCATTTTTGATTGGAATAAAATTCTATATACATTATTTTTTATATATACTTTCAAAAGCACAACACCCTTTATACATAAATATGGTTTACAAATGGCATGATCTCAGATTCATAAGGTTGTATCCATCAATTTGGATTTTCAAATATTTGAAACCACTTTATGTTGAAATCAAATGTATGCATTCCTCGCTAACTGTCTCCAATTAATGTGTGTTTCATGCGCGTTTTTTTACTTCTCAAACATGTATAATGTGTTTCACACACGCAACATATAGTGTATCCCGTTTAGACATTAATTGCATATTAACCATGCATTGTTTCTAAATAAAGAATCTATGGATCACCAATATTAATAAATTATCTAACATTACACGTGTCCCGAAATTCAAATGAATATGCATGTTTGATACACCAATTTGCGTTATGATATTATCGATGTCGTGATCTCCAGTTTAAATATTTGAATCCCATTTAATCCAGATATTTGTCTCATATAACTATCACCATGCTTATATAGGACTATCTCTTTAGACCTATCTGCGTTCATCGTCTCTCGGGTATCTCTCGTGCTACACGTATGTCGACAATGATCTTTTATCTTAAGTAACACTTGGACGGTACTCTCTCCCTCGACCTTCATCACTCTATCCCTCTCTAAGTATATCTCGCTCCCTGCTATGTGTTTCTAACTATGATTCTCCATGTGGAATCTCTTTCTCTCACACAAACACAAAACTTTGTCTTCCGGAGTCTCATTTCTCTCTACTATTCCCCTGTGTGCAACTCGCACATCCCTAATACAGGGATGTCTTTCGCTTCTTAGGTATGAGAACCTATGACTCTTCCTCTTAAATATCTCTTTCTCACACACAAAAACAAACTCTGTCTCCGAGGGTCTCATATTTCTCCACTGTTCTCTTACATGTCGCTCACACACGTTCTCTTGATGTCGACTACTCTCACGCGCACACACCTTCTCTTCCCTCTCTACGGGCATTTTCTCTCACACACCCCATCGTTGGTGGCCTCTGCCATAAACATCACCTCTCTATGATGAAGCCATGCACACTTAAATTACATTCGCCACCGAAGACCCCGCGACAAACACACACACACACAAACAAACACACACACACACACGCACGCATGCACCCCCCACCCCCCACACACACGCACACACACATAGTAAGACTCCATCACACACACACTCACACACACACACACTAAGACTCCATCTCTCTCTCTCCCACACACACACACACACACACACACACTGAGACTCCATCTCACACAAACATGCTCTAGGTGGACCATTTGTTCCTACCACCCTTCATCCACCCTTACCCGTATGATAAACAAGCACCTTAATTTACTTGTATAACATGGACAAATTCCACTTTACTTTAGTAGTTAGCAAACTTATCATTTGTACCCTTATAAAAAACCGAGTTAACGATGATGGTGTGCCTGCCATCTTGTAATATAGACCGTTTGATCTATATCTGATGGATAGAAAGCAAACTATGATACTTTTACAAAAGATAGACGCACCTCTCTCCACATCCTTATCTCCCACACCTCATTGCTGAGCAATTAAAACATAAAGTCTCCGGAACAATCAAGCATGGTGGCCGGTGCCGCCTGCCGGCGCCGTCCATCCCCATGCCTCCGCCCATTCCGACCACCAGCCACCATCACGCTCCACTCCTCACCTTATCTCTCATCTTTCATTTTGTTGATGACATACTCGAGATACCAGTTTTTCGATAAAATTCTCAAATATCATTAGTTTTTACACATGGGATTACTCCTGCATGGGTAAATCACAACATGTGTTTTGTAAAACAATGCATATTGATGTTCCGTGCAATGCACGAGCATCTAGCTTGTAATTATATAACGCAAATCACGAGCAGGAAGTGACATTTTTTTACACAACCACGTTAACATGGCCACGTAAATCACTAGCTAAAGTAAATACCATTATACGTATATCCCGATGCAAAAGGTTGAGTACATGTCCGAAGAGTAGAGTCGCACACACGCACTCTATCTCTCAGAATCTTGATACGTCTCCAACGTATCTATAATTTTTGATTGCTCCATGCTACTTTATCTATTGTTATGGACTATATTGGGCTTTATTTTCCACTTTTATATTATTTTTGGGACTAACCTATTAACCGGAGGCCCAGCCCGTAATTGTTGTTTTTGCCTATTTTAGTGTTTCAAGAAACGGAATATCAAACGGAGTCCAAAGCGGAATGAAACCTTGAAACGTGATTTTCTCACCGAGCGTGATCCGTGAGACTTGGACCCTACTCCAAGAAATGTGAGGCGGTCACGAGGGTGGGGGCACCCCCTAGGCGCGCCCACCTCGTGGGCCCCTGTTGCTCCACCGCGTACTCCTTCCTCCTATATATACCTCATTGCCCCAAGCGATCGTAGCAGAGCCAAAAACCTAATTCCACCGCCGCAACTTCCTGTATCCACGAGATCCCATCTTAGGGCCTGTTCCGGAGCTCCGCGGAGGGGGCATCCACCACGGAGGGCTTCTACATCATCACCATAGCCCCTCCGATGAAGAGTGAGTAGTTTACTTCAGACCTTCGGGTCCATAGCTAGTAGCTAGATGGCTTATTCTCCCTTTTTGGATCTCAATACAATGTTCTCCCCCTCTCTCGTGGAGATCTATTCGATGTAATCTTCTTTTTGTGGTGTGTTTGTTGAGACCGATGAATTGTGGGTTTATGATCCAGATTATCTATGAATAATATTTGAATCTTCTCTGAATTCTTTTATGTATGATTGGTTATCTTTGCAAGTCTCTTGAATTATCCGTTTGGTTTGGCCAACTAGATTGGTAGTTCTTGCAATGGGAGAAGTGTTTAGCTTTGGGTTCAATCTTGCGGTGTCCTTACCCGGTGTGACGTAAAGGGTTGCAAGGCACGTATTGTATTGTTGCCATCGAGGATAACAAGATGGGGTATTTATCATATTGCATGAATTTATTCCTCTACATCATGTCATCTTTCTTAAGGCGTTACTCTGTTTTTAACTTAATACTCTAGATGCATGCTGGATAGCGGTCAATGAGTGGAGTAATAGTAGTAGATGCTGAATCGTTTTGGTCTACTTGTCTCAGACGTGATGCCTATATACATGATCATACCTAGATATACTCATAACTATGCTCAATTCTGTCAATTGCTCAACAGTAATTTGTTCACCCACTGTAGAATACTTATGCTCTTGAGTGAAGCCACAAGTGAAACCTATGGCCCCCGGGTCTATTCTCATCATATCAATCTCCATCACTTTAATACTTGCTTTGTTTTTACTTTGCCTTTTACTTTTCACTTTGCGCCTCTATACCAAAAATACCAAAAATATTATCTATCATCTCTATCAGATCTCACCCTAGTAAGCGACCGTGAAGGGATTGACAACCCCTAATCACGTTGGTTGCGAGGAGCTATCGTTTGTGCAGTCTGAGGGACTTGTGTGTGGCCTCCTACTGGATTGATACCTTGGTTCTCAAAAACTGAGGGAAATACTTATGCTACTCTGCTGCAGCATCCTCTCCTCTTCGGGGAAATCCAACACATTGCTCAAGAGGTAGCAAGAAGAATTTCTGGCGCCGTTGCCGGGGAGTCTATGCAAAAGTCAACATACCAAGTACCCATCACAATCCCTATCTCTCGCATTACATTATTTGCCATTTGCCTCTCGTTTTCCTTTCCCCCACTTCACCCTTGTCGTTTTATTCGCCCTCTCTTTCCCAATCTCCTCATCTTTTTCTCGCTGTCCTTTTGTTTGCTCGTGTGTTAGTTCGCTTGCTTGTCGTTATGTCTAGTCTCATATCTTCTCCGTTATCTCCCGAGAATGAAGTTCTAAATTTTAAGCAAAGGGAGGGAGAAAATCTAAAAGATGCTTGGTATAGAATTTGCAATGCTCAAAATAGATCTACCAGGAAGCAATCTACTTCAGTTCTTGTTCATAATTTTTACGTAGGTGCTAATCCTTGGTATAGATATATCCTTGATACCATTACCAGAGGGAATTTCTTGGGTTGCCATACTTTTGATTCTTATAATGCTTTAATAGATTTATTTGGCTCACCACCTCTTTTGGTTAATGGAACTATGTTAACTTTGGAGCATGTTATGCAAAGACTTGAAATTATTCAGAATAAAGTTTCTACCATTGAATCAATTGAAAATCTTGATAAAAAGATCCACAATCAAATTACCCAATATGGATCTAAGGTAGGAATGACTTTGAAAAATATTAAAGAAAAGGAACCCATAGTTAATGAGAAAATAAATTTAGATTCCACCAGCATCGATAAACTTGAGGGTATCATTACCAACTTGGGAACCGCTTTTTCTTCCGTAAAAGACACTCCAAGTTCGTCTACTAAAAATACTAAGCTTATTTATGTTCCTAAGAATAAGGGTGAATCATCTAGTAAGGAAACTGCGGATCTTAAATCTATAAGTGTTCATCCCAATCATTTTGCCATCATTAAGGAACCGTTTGCTATGAATGAATTTTTCGATCTTTTGCCTAAAAATTTGACAATTACTAGAAAGAAAGAAAATTCTAAAGAAGGTAGATGCCTCATTGAACAATTGCCTACCAAAGATGGCAATACCTAGATCTATTCTTGCTTTTATGCCTAGCTTGGGGCGTTAAACGATAGCGCTTGTTGGGAGGCAACCCAATTTTATTTTTTTATTTTTTTTGTTTTTGCTTCTGTTTAGGAATAAATAATTCATCTAGCCTCTGTTTAGATGTGGTTTTATGTTTTAAATAGTGTTTGTGCCAAGCTATACCTATTGGATCTTCTTGGATGATAGTTATTTGATCTTGCTGTAATTTCCAGAAACTTTGCGCTCAGTGCCCGAATTATTAAAAATCACCAGAACGAGATAAAATACTTATTCCAATTTCTGCTGATCAATAAACAAATTATCTAGGTCGTCTAATTTTGGTAGATTTTTTGGAGTTCCAGAAGTTTGCGTTAGTTACATATTACTACAGACTGTTCTGTTTTTGACAGATTCTGTTTTTCGTGTGGTGTTTGCTTATTTTGATGAATCTATGGCTAATAAATAGTTTATAATCCATAGATAAGTTAGAATACAGTAGGTTTAACACCAATATAAATAAAGAATGAGTTCATTACAGTACCTCAAAGTATTCTTTTGTTTTCTTTCTCTAACGGAGCTCACGAGATTTCTATTGAGTTTTGTGTTGTGAAGTTTTCAAGTTTTGGGTGAATTCTTTTGATGGATTATGGAACAAGGAGTGGCAAGAGCCTAAGCTTGGGGATGCCCATGGCACCCCAATATAATCCAAGGACACCAAAAGTCAAAGCTTGGGGATGCCGGAAGGCATCCCTCTTTAAATCTACTTCCATCGGTAATTTACTTGGAGCTATATTTTTATTCACCACATGATATGTGTTTTGCTTGAAGCGTCTTGTATTATTTGCGTCTTTGGTTGTTAGTTTACCACAATCATCCTTGCTGTACACACCTTTTAAGAGATCCATATATAAATTGGAATTTGCTAGAATACTCTATGTGCTTCACTTATATCTTTTGAGCTTGATAGTTTTGCTCATAGTGCTTCACTTATATCTTTTGAGCGTGATAATTTTTGCTCTAGTGCTTCACTTAGATCTTTTAGAGAACGGTGGTAGATTTGTTTTAAAGTAACTATTGATCTCTCATGCTTCACTTAGATTATTTTGGGAGTCGTTAATAGCATGCTAATTTGCTTAATATTAATATACTTGGTATTCAAGATATGTGAAACTTTCTTTTGAGTGTGTTGAATATTAAGAAAAGTTTGATGCTTGATAATTGTTTTGAGATATGAAGATGGTGATATTAGAGTCATGCTAGTTGAGTAGTTGTGAATTTAAAGAATACTTGTGTTGAAGTTGTGATTCCCGTAGCATGCACGTATGGTGAACCGTTATGTGATGAACTCGGAGCATGATTTATTTATTGATTGTCTTCCTTATGAGTGGCGGTCGGGGACGAGCGATGGTATTTTCCTAGCAATCTATCCCCCTGGGAGTATGCGCGAATACTTTGCTTTGATAACTTCTAGATTTTTGCAATAAGTATATGAGTTCTTTATGACTAATGTTGAGTCCATGGATTATACACACTTTTTCCCATCCTTCCACAATTGCTAGCCTCTCTAATACCGCGCACTTTTTGTCGGTATCATACACCCACCATATATCCTCCTCAAAACAGCCACCATACCTACCTATTATGGCATTTCCATAGCCATTCCGAGATATATTGCCATGCAACTTTCCACTGTTCCGTTTATTATGACACGCTCCATCATCATCATATTGCTAGCATGATCATGTAGTTGACATCGTATTTGTGGCAAAGCCACCTTTCATAATTCTTTCATACATGTCACTCTTGAATCATTGCATATCCTGGTACACCGCCGGAGGCATTCATATAGAGTCATATTTTGTTCTAAGAATCGAGTTGTAATTGTTGAGTTGTAAGTAAATAAAAGTGTGATGATCATCATTATTAGAGCATTGTCCCAGTGAGGAAAGGATGATGGAGACTATGATTCCCCCACAAGTCGGGATGAGACTCCAAACGAAAAATAAAAAAAAGAGAAAAATGAAAAAAAAGAGGCCATAAAAAAGAGAAAAGTCCCAAATAAAAAATGAGAGAAAAAGAGAGAAGGGACAATGTTACTATCCTTTTACCACACTTGTGCTTCAAAGTAGCACCAAGATCTTCATGATAGAGAGTCTCTCATTTTGTCACTTTCATATACTAGTGGGAATTTTTCATTATAGAACTTGGCTTGTATATTCCAATGACGGGCTTCCTCAAATGCCCTAGGTCTTCGTGAGCAAGCGAATTGGATGCACACCCACTTAGTTTCTTTTGTTGAGCTTTCATATACGTATAGCTCTAGTGCATCCGTTGCATGGCAATCCCTACTCACTCACATTGATATCTATTGATGGGCATCTCCATAGCCCGTTGATACGCCTAGTTGATGTGAGACTATCTTCCCTCGTTTTGTCTTCTCCACAATCACCATTCTATTCCACATATAGTGCTATATCCATGGCTCACGCTCATGTATTGCGTGAAGATTGAAAAAGTTTTGAAAATGTTAAAGTATGAAACAATTGCTTGGCTTGTCATCCGGGTTGTGCATGATTTAAATATTTTATGTGGGGAAGATGGAGCATAGCCAGACTATATGATTTTGTAGGGATAACTTTCTTTGGCCATGTTATTTTGAGAAGACATAATTGCTTAGTTAGTATGCTTGAAGTATTATTATTTTTATGTCAATATGAACTTTTGTCTTGAATCTTTCGGATCTGAATATTCATACCACAATTAAGAAGATTTACATTGAAATTATGCCAAAGTATCACTCCGCATAAAAATTCTCTTTTTATCATTTACCTACTCGAGGACGAGCATGAATTAAGCTTGGGGATGCCTGATACGTCTCCAACGTATCTATAATTTTTGATTGCTCCATGCTACTTTATCTACTATTTTGGACTATATTGGGCTTTATTTTCCACTTTTATATTATTTTTAGGACTAACCTATTAACCGGAGGCCCAGCCCAGAATTGTTGTCTTTTGCCTATTTCAGTGTTTCGAAGAAACGGAATATCAAACGGAGTCCAAACGGAATGAAACCTTTGGAAACACGATTTTTCTCACCGAACGTGATCCAGGAGACTTGGACCCTACTCCAAGAAGTAACAGAGGCGGTCATGAGGGTGGGGGGCGCGCCCCCTGCCTCGTGGGCCCCTATTGCTCCACCGACGTACTCCTTCCTCCTATATATACCTCATTACCCCCAAACGATCGTGAACATGAGCCAAAAACCTAATTCCACCGCCCCAACTTCCTGTATCCACGAGATCCCATCTTGGGGCACATTAGGAGCTCTGCGGAGGGCATCCACCATGGAGGGCTTCTACATCATCACCATAGCCCCTCCGATGAAGTGTGAGTAGTTTACTTGAGCCTTGGTCCATAGGTAGTAGCTGGATGGCTTCTTCTCTCTTTTGGATCTCAATACAATGTTCTCCCCTCTCTCGTGGAGATCTATTCGATGTAATCTTGTTTTTGTGGTGTGTTTGTTGAGACCGATGAATTGTGGGTTTATGATCCAGATTATCTATGAATAATATTTGAATCTTCTCTGAATTCTTTTATGTATGATTGGTTATCTTTGCAAGTCTCTTCGAATTATCCGTTTGGTTTGGCCAACTAGATTGGTAGTTCTTGCAATGGGAGAAGTGTTTAGCTTTGGGTTCAATCTTGCGGTGTCCTTACCCAATGATGTAAAGGGTTGCAAGGCACGTATTGTATTGTTGCCATCGAGGATAACAAGATGGGGTATTTATCATATTGCATGAATTTATTCCTCTACATCATGTCATCTTGCTTAAGGCGTTACTCTGTTTTTAACTTAATACTCTAGATGCATGCTGGATAGCGGTCGATGAGTGGAGTAATTGTAGTAGATGCAGAATCATTTCGGTCTACTTGTCTCGGACATGATGCCTATATACATGATCATACCTAGATATACTCATAACATTGCTCAATTCTGTCAATTGCTCAACAGTAATTTGTTCACCCACCGTAGAATACTTATGCTCTTGAGAGAAGCCACTAGTTAAACCTATGGCCCCCGGGTCTATTCTCATCATATCAATCTCCATCACTTTAATACTTGCTTTGTTTTTACTTTGCCTTTTACTTTTCACTTTGCATCTCTATACCAAAAATACCAAAAATATTATCTATCATTTTTATCAGATCTCAATCTTGTAAGTGACCGTGAAGGGATTGACAACCCCTAATCGCGTTGGTTGCAAGGAGCTATCGATTTGTGCAGGTACGAGGGACTTGTGCGTGGCCTCCTACTGGATTGATACCTTGGTGCTCAAAAACTGAGGGAAATACTTAAGCTACTTTGCTGCATCATCCTCTCCTCTTCGGGGAAATCCAACACAGTGCTCAAGAGGTAGCAAATCTCACACACACACACACGAGTTACGTGACGCCCACTTAAGCAGACACGTATGTTACAATTTGTGCACCCGCAGGTACACGTGATGCTGCGCATTTATTTAAGCCGGGCGGTGAACCCAAATAGTAGATGCATTCATTCCCCTCACGCCGCCTCTTCTCTGGTCGCCGTCGCCCGGTAGCCATGGCCCGGCCGAAGGTAGCAACATACGCCATACTCCCGCCGGAGCGGCTGTTTAATCTGGAAAATTTAGTGGTCATGCATGCATCTTTTTGTGCTAGCACTCCTATATAAGGGTTGACCGATCACTTCCTGCGGACGTGCGCGGGCTGTGGAGTAACGGTTTTTACCATAATTTCTTAGGAAACTGAGTGCAATAATTGAGTAGTTTAGCAAACTACCAGTACTACACATGAAACGGTTCAAAACCTATACTCCCTTGCCAGCTCGCGCTTCCCGCGTGAAACGGTCAGCGTCGCCCTAGAGCGTCAGTGCCGCATTAATGCCCGGCCAGAGAGGAGGCGACCTCTCACTTGCGCCGTCTTTGAAGCGGCGCGACGGCCGAGAGAGGCGCCGCTTCCCGGTGCACCGACTGCTCCACGTCGAGGCTGGACATCAACCGGGGTGATGCCCCCCTTTCGTTCCGCACTCTAATCTGGTGCATGACACGTATTACGTCGACCCAGATGCTGCTGGCTGTCCCACATGTTGGCGAAGTAGTACGTAGTAGTAAGAAAAAGCAAAGAATCATGCGGTATACTAGAGATTCCAACAAGTGACTAGACTACACCGCGTGTAGTATCTCAAATCTCAAATCTCAAATCTCCCTTCCGGTTTATAGGGCTCAAATCTCAAATCTCATCAACCAAGGCATTTTTCAATTGGAGGAATGTATCTCGTAATTTACAAAACTACCCTAATTAACTCATGCATTAATGACGTAGTTTTCTCGTTTTCCTCTACGTCTTGGTCGCGATGCACAATATGACTAGCCTCTCTATCTACATGCGGGACATCAAAGCATCCGGGCCCGCGTGCCATCCACCAAATCACAGCGAGGTGCTACAGTCGAAACTCACCGGTCACCCCGGTGTGGCCGTCATGACCCGTCATATCACAAAACCCACACCTTTACCAGCAGTGGTAAAGTGGCCTCGAAGTTGGACCGGACGAAGCAACCATTGTCGTGGTTCTAAGCCTGACAGTAGAATGGGGGGTAGGTATGGAGAGGCAAGATCCTAGCTATGGAGTAGTTGTATACGCAAGGTGTTTACGAGTTCAGGCCCTTCTGGGAGGAAGTAACAGCCCTACGCCCTCGGAGCCCGGAGGCGGTCGATCAGTATTATATGCGTATGAGTTACAGGGTGCGAACCCTTTACACCGAGGAGGGGTGGCTTATATAGAGTTTGCCGGACCCTCCAAATCGATTATGTAGGGGTTAAGGTACATTAAGAGAGGGAGTTACTGGCAACGTCCCACATAAAGTGCTATGATGACCATAAAGCCACTTAATGACCGACCGTTTGCATGCAGACTGACTCTAGATCTTCTGGCAGTCGAGTAGTTGGCTGGTGGTCGAGTGTCTTCAGGTCCGTCGAGTGGAATACTTCCGTGTCGGTCGAAGGTGTTTTCTTTAAGAGGTGTCCTTGGGGAGGGTATCTTGGACAGGTTCATGACCCTACCCTAGGTACATGACTTCATCAGTAGCCCCCGAATGGATCGAGGTTTGAGTGGGGAAGGAGTTGAGAACTCTTCCGACCCACTTTTTGTGTGATGAGCACGTCTTGTCCTGGATCAATAAGCTTAGGTGACGGCTTCAACTTCTTTTTCAGTCGCCTTGATCCATTCTTTGTATCTGTCGAGTGTGTTTTTTGTACTTGGTGAACTCCGAGTGACAGGACGGAGGAAATCTTCTATCTGACGATTTGCTCTACAGCGCGCGGATTTAGCGGGATTCAAATTTTCGGGAAACAAGCGGGGCGGCGGAAGCCGCAGTAATCGGACGGGATAAGGCAGGGACGCCTCGATCTCTGCGCCACCTTTTTCGCCATGTATCGCGCGGGCGACTGTTGCGGGATTTGACAGGATCGTCCGGGCCTACCAGTCAGTCACTCGAAAGCAACCTCATATAAGGCCTCGGATGGGGGTTTTTGAACAGTGTGTTCCCCTTTCCTCCTCCCTTCTCTAGATTCATCCGCCGCATGCGATTCCTCCTCCGCATTGCTGCTCCGTGTGCGTCTCGTCAGCGATAATGGTGGAGGACAAGACGACGGCTTTGGAGCGGGCGAAGAAGGTGTCGACGAAGGCGAAGGGAAGAGCGACCATTCAGGGCGGATTCTCGTCGAGGGCCGGCTTGCCGCAGGGCTGGATCCAGGGCGACTGGATCCACTCGACGATCAGCCAGAAGGACCTCGACGACATGGCCAATGAAGGACGGATCCTCCATGGAACGGTGTGGCTCCCGGGGAAGGAGTTGACGCCACAACCTCTGGAGGGTGAGTGCGTTCTCTTGGCCACACATGTCGACCGCGGGTTTTCTCTGCCGCCTCACCCTTTCTTTTGGGGATTTCTGAACTTCTTTGGGGCACAACTTCACCACTTCACTCCCAACTCCATCGTGTATCTTGCTGCTTTTGTGTCGCTGTGTGAGAATTTCTTGGGTTGCCGGCCTCATTGGGGCCTTTTCAAGCACATTTTCACTTGTCGCTCCCAAACGGTGAAAAAGGCCAATCCGAGTGATGAGAGAACTCAAGTGATTCAGATGTGTGGGGTCTTGGGGTCCAAATGAGAGGAAAAAGCTCTTTTCCGCCATGATCTTACCCGAGTCGGTCCGTGGATGGCGATCGACTTGGTTCTATCGCAAGGACCAGCCAACGCCAGAGCGATCATTTGGACTCCCTCGTTTTCCATGGACCGAGTGAGCAAACCATCTTCTTTGAAAGTGATCCCGGAAGAGAAGGCGCAGGTGAAGGTGTTGGTCGAACGAGTTTTCCAGCTCATTCGAGACGGGGTAACAGGCATGGGTCTCTCGGAGGTCTTCCTTCGACGATGCATCCAGCCACTTCAAGCCCGAGACCATCCGATGTGGTTGTACTCCGGCACTGAGGACACCACTCGGATCCACCCAGAGGAGATCGAGGATGCCATGCTGGAAAGATGTCTTGGGGGCATCACAGGAAACAAGGACAACCCTCGAGGGGCCAGGAGGATCCCTCCACTCGACCAGTCCTATGAAGTAGACAAGGTCCATTCCTGCATCTTTGATTGTTATTCTGTTTTCTCCATCTTGTTTGCTTCAAATCAGTCGATTGACTTTGTCTTGTTTGTTGTCTTCCAGACCACCACTGAGATGTATTCGATGCCCAACGGGGCCCAAGAACCAGTCGAGGAGGAAGGGAGCGGAGGTGAAAGCCAGGAGGAATGGCAATCCGATGGTGCGGAGGACGAAGATGATGACAGCTCCGGCGAAGAGGCGGAGGAGGATGAGGAGGAAGAAGTCGACCCTCATCGCATGGGAAGGCGATCGAAGCTCACCCATGACCCCGCGGTCGAGCGTGGCAAGGCTATCGCGCCTGTCGGGCAGTCGACGAAACGCCCTCGGACGACGTCCCCGGTGCCGACTGAAAAAGCGCCAAAGCAACCCCGAGCGACGCCATCAAAGCCGATGAAGGCTTTGCCCAAGATGAGGATGGCCATTCCCACCATTTCCGGGTACAGCAGAATTCGTGTTTTCTTGTTTGGCACGGACACATTTTTGGTCGACTTGTTTACTGATCAACTGATTTCTGAAACCTGCAGCGCTGCTACCTCCGAGACCTCAGTTAGGAATGAAGACCAGGAGATGGAAGATGCTGCCACCTCTAACCTTGGTATGATCTCTGTAGTTTCTCTTTTGGTCGACTGGATTTCCGTTTTTCACTTTGAATCTTTCCTGTAGTCCCTCCTCATGTCATTGATCTCCCTGATGATGATGATGATGCGCCGTTGAGGCGGAGAAGGACTAAGAAGGCGCCTGCTGGCAAGACTGATCAGGTTGCATCGATTACGAGGTGCTGGTTCATGAGGGTGGCAACATCACTCGGACTTCCGTGTCTTTCGCTGTGCCGCTCACGAGTATCCGACCTTCATCGTCGACTGCTGATCCGCCCTCCCTTTTCGCCACGCACCACGTCCTAGAGGACCAAGTAGGTGCTGCTAAGGAGGCTATACGCCAAGCGGGGATCATGATGGAGCAAATGAAGGTGGTCCGAAGCCAGCCAGCGGCCTATGATGCCCGACTCAGCTCTTCAGAGCAACGTCCAGGGTACTTGATCACCACTTGTTCTGTTAGGATATGCTACCTGAAAAACTCTTCTTTCTGAAGATCTTCGTATCTGTACACCCACCTGGTGTGTCGACTGAATTTTTGGACTGGTGGGGGCACGCTGATTGCTTCCACTGGGTGTAGTCTCCGAGACTATGTTGGAATGCTGGCAGTCGACCGTAGTCTTTATACTTGTATTTCTTTGATAACTTCTTCACTCGTTCTGGTCGGACCATGTCGAATGGAATCTTGAAACCGGTGGGGGCACGCTGAGTGCACCCACTGGGTGTATTACCCGAGACTATGGTGGATTGACGATCGACCGTAGTCCAAGAACTCTTTTTTATGATAGCAAGGCTGATCACGATTAGCTATGGTTTAGGATCATAACCTTTTGGTCCCTTTCGTTCGACTGATCGAACCGAGTCGGTAAGACCAGTGGGGGCACGCTAAGTGCACCCACTGGGTGTAGTCCCCGAGACTACTGTCGAATATTTTGATTCGGCTGTAGTCATAGAAACGCAATGATTTTTCTTAGTCACTCGGAAGTAACCTATCTTTGATATCTGTCGATTTATTCTTTGCAGAGATCCTGTGAGCTTGTGGCTCGCTATAGTGAATTGGAAAACAAACAGATCCAGCTCAACCTTGACCTGAAGCTTGCTCAGGAGAACTTGCAGAAGGCGAGAGATGAAGCAAAAGGTATGGCTGGTGAGAACTTGACGACTGTCTTTGTCTTTCTGTCCCTTCCTAATTCTGATCTCATTGTCATTGTGCAGACAAAATGGAGGAGGCTCTGAAGAAGAAGGATCATGACCTTGCCGAGGCGCAGAAAACGGCTTTGAACAAAACCAAGCTTGCGGAAGAGAAGCTATCTTCAGTCAAAAAACTGGAAGAAGAGAACGCCAATCTGAAAGCTGCTCTTGACGCGGCCAACAAGGAGGTTAGCCGACTGAAGAACAACAAGATAGCTCTGAGCGACAAGGCTGGAGAACTGGCGGGGAAGAGGAATGGAAGTGCGTTATATCGACTAGAGGGGGGGGGGGGGTGAATAGGCGATTTTTATGAATTCTTCAATGAGGAATTTTCCGGTGAGGAAATTCCTAAGTGAAGAACTACTTGCAGCAGAATAAGTACTCAGAAGTAAGCATAAGAGAATGCGGGCATGGTCATCATGATGAAATGAAGACAATCAAAGAGTACAGAAAGCGTAAACACAGGATAGCACAAGATGAAGACAAACAGATCAAGAAATTGAACTGAGGAAATTGAGAAAGTCTTCAGTCAAAGTCTTCAAACACAGATATGAATGAACACACAACACAGTAATGAGGAAATGAAAGGGTTGAGGAAATAGAACCGGTTAGGTTGGTGAAGAAAATGATTTGGTAGACCAGTTCCAACTGCTGGCTCGGTTATGCGTCTGGTTGGAGCGGCTGAGTATTTAAACTCGAGGACACACGATCCGGACACCCGATCGGCCGAGCACGCAGCTCAGGACACCAAGTCCTCACCGTATTCTCGTTGAACTAAGGTCACATAGACCTCGTCCAATCACTCGCGGTAAGTCTTCAGGCGACTTCCAAATCTTCACAGACTTGGTCACTCGGTGATCCACAATTCCTCTTGGATACTCTAGACCATGACGCCTAACCGTCTGGAAGAAGCACAATCTTCAAAGGTAACAAGCGTCGGATCCACGCAGGATCTATCTCTTCAGTGATGCTCAATCACTTTGGATTTGTAGGGGTTTGGTTTTTGGGTTTTTCCTCACACGATGATTTTCGCTCAAAGTCCTCGGAGGATGGGTTGCTCTCAAATGACAAGTGTCAAGTTCTATAGGAGCAGCCAACAAGCTAGTGGTTGTAGGGGGCGGCTATTTATAGCCTAGGGAGCAGCCCGACATGATAAGACATAAATGCCCTTCAATGATATGACCGTTAGGTGGATAAGATATTTTGGGACAGTGGCAGCGCACAAAGAACGGTCGGAAATTTGACTCTCAAATTCCTCAGGGCTATCATGTTCCTCACTACGTAGGCAATCCGCACTGGCGAATTCCTAACTCCTCAGTCAGAACAAAATCCTCAGCGACTAGAAGAACTTCGTCTCTGTCACTGAAGAAATTGACTGAACTGTATGAGATTTCCAAAGGATTCATTCGAAGGGATTGGTAGGTGTAGGATTTTGAGTTGAGCATCACATGGAAATTTTTCCTTAGTATTTCCTCGACCCCCTTTAACAGTACGGTGTTTCCTATGACTCAAGAAAGAGAAAACGAAACTACGAAAACAAGAGTCTTCACGCTTCCTGTTCCTCCAATGAATATCAAGTCTTCAAGGTCACACCAATTTCTTCACTTTCAAAGTCTTCAGAAAGTCTTCAGAATACCAAAGTCTTCAGTCGAAGAACTTCATTTTTAGGGGTCGACTTTCTCTGTAAATATCAAACTCCTCATAGACTTATAGACCTGTGTACAGTCATAAACACATTAGTCCCTTAACCTATAAGTCTTCAATACACCAAAATCACTAAGGGGCACTAGATGCACTTACAATCTCCCCCTTTTTGGTGATCGATGACAATATAGGTTAAGTTTTCAATGGGGATAAACATATGAAGTGTAACTACTGATGTTGAGGAATTTGGTTGCAAGATATAGAAGAACTCCCCTTGAAGATGTGCATAGTGAGGAATTTGCTTTTGAGGCATTGCACATTTGAAGTGTTGTATCATGGAGATCTCCCCCTATATCTTGTAATTCATACACGCATTTGACATATAATATGAAGAATTTGAAATGCATGATGAAATATGGTGCTTGATGAAATTCAGCATGCGTGCAATTACATTAATGAGGAACAAGCATGCAAAATAACGCATCAAGAGTATCAGAGCACGGTGCATCAAAAGTATCGAGCACCATCGGGTTTAAGATTACAACTCGATCCAATAAAAGTTTCAGAAGAACGAGAGTTGTAACTTAACAGAAAATTTGCCCATATAATAGACCCGCTTGAAGACTAACTCACATTTCTCCCCCTTTGTCATCGAATGACCAAAAGGATCAAAACTGAGGATTAACGCTCCTGAAGAATTTCAAGTTGATGAAGGAGCGCTAGCGTTGTTGGGGTCGGTTGTCGTAGTAGGGCCTGCCGCAGTGTCGTCCAAGTCTTCATTTTCATCAGTGTCTCGCGATGAAGAATAGGAGCTGGCCACCAAGGAAGGAACTTTGACCTTCTTGTATTTCTTCGGTGGAGGTGCAGACCAGTCAAAGTCTTCCTCGAGACCCATTGTCTTCAGTTCTTCCGCGCTGTAGACATTAGAAAGAACCGCCTAGGTGCGTTTGAAGGTTTCATGGAGGTAGTAGTGGTTTTTCTTCACATCATTGTGTGTAGAGGTCATGTTGTGAAGAATTGAACCAAACTGACGCTTGACCCATTTATGATTGCGATCAACCTTCTGATGAAGACTGAGGAGTAACTCACGATCAGTCATCACCTGGTCTTTGTGGCTTGAGGATTTTGCTTGGCCGAGGTATTGGCGGCAGTCATGTGTGGCGTAGTCATCATTGGTGGAGTAGGATGCAGCTTTGCGAAATTGACCATCCAATGGACGAATGCCTTCATCTATCACAGCAGCTTGCCTTGCCCTTGTCATCACCGAGGAAAATGTCTGTTTGAGGACTTCAATCGGGGGCAAGTAGCTGCAGTGGTTCAGAGTATCAGCCTTGTAATTGAGTGAAGACCTTGTCCTGATGAATCTCATAATCCAAGGTGCATAAGGCTTCAGCTCAAATGGTGACATAGCAATGTTTGCCAGAGTCCTCATGAAGAAATCATGGAAGTTGATGGGAACGCCATGAATGATATTGAAAAGCATATTCTTCATGATGCTAACGACTTCTTCATCATTTGAGTCATGGCCTTTGATAGGACTCATTGTCTTCGTCAGAATCCGATAGACGGTCCGAGGCACATACAATAATTCCTTGACGAGGAATTTGGTTCTTGGGGGTTGTCCTGGCTTCAAAGGCTTCATCAATACTTGCATATAGTGATTTGAAAGTTCAGGTTCGTTGTAGATACAACGAGCACCATCAAGTGGAGGACTGAGTGGTAGGGCACGAAGCAATTCAATTCTTTGGTGCCTTGTAGTGAGTGTTTTCGGACATCCAGTCTAACACCCATGAGTTCACATCTTGATGTCTCCGGTGATGTGCAGCGTTGCATAGAATTGAAGAATGAGTTCTTCATTCCAATCACGTATATCGGTCAGCAGAAATTCGTAAGTCCCGCATCGTGAAGAACACTGAGGACTGGCTCGAAGCCTAGCAGAGATTCCATGTCCACATGAGGAATATGTGCATGATCGAAGACTTTGTCTTTGTTGAACAGCACTGAGGAATAGAAATTGGCTCTTCCTTATGCAAGAAGAATCATATGGATTGTAATCAATGAAGAATACGTGCTCGCCGAAGAAATCTTCAGCCTTGAACTTTTGCTTTGTTGAGAAGGGATTCTTTGGCTTTGGTAGTGGAGTGTCATTGAGTTGCATCACGACCTCTGGAATCGCAATCTCAGGTTCTTCAGGCTGAGGAATTTCTGGTTCCTCTACATGTGCGCCCGAGGATCAGCTGACAAGTTCATCAGCGCTAGTGGCTGGGATTTCTTCATGTACAGATGAAGTGGGATGAGTTTCTTCAGAGCCCATTTGAACTGTTGGAGCAGGGGACTGAGGAATCTGTTGGATTGGGGTGAAGAGTGGAGAATTTGGATGCTAACTTTCCCAAAAGTCATCGTTCATCACTGGCGTTGTGCTTCCAATATCCACATCTTCGTCTTCAATTTCCTCAACACCAGCCTCTTCAGCTGTGAACTAAGGCATAGGCGAGGAAATGATTGGGGTTGAAGGGATTGCTTCCACTTCAATTTCTTCATCAATCTGCTTTCGGCGAAGCGTGAATGATTTTCTTCATCGAGATCCGCTTGGGATCTCATAATCTTCACCAAAAGGAACAAGGTCCTTTGATGGCATGGAGGAAATTGGAACAGCATCAATGGGATTGTCAAATGAGCTGGTCATTGTCTTCATCTTCTTCGGAGCTGAAGAATTTGAAGCAGTTGATGCTTTCCTTTTCTTCACTGCAGCTTGTTCTGCAGCCTTGGTCTTCTTCACATCAGATGCAGATGGAAGGATTGGAGTTGGTGTAGGCGCATGAGGAGCTGAGGAATCTGGTTGATTTTCCTCAGGTGCAACTGATGCAGTTGCCCTGACTTGTTCAGTCTCTTCAGGCGCACCACTAGTGGATGCCCTGGCAATTTCTTCAGCGGCTGGAATGGAATCATCAGCCCTGGAACTGGCATTGTCTTCAAGAGCTGAACTTCATCGGTGGTCTTGGCATGTTATTCAGTCGGGTGAGCTGAGGCTCCAGCCTGAGGAATTTCTTGTTGCGTTGGGGCTGCAACATTTGAGAATTTCTTCGTCAGATTGACAAATCTGACTTTGGCTCCTTGCCAATCAGCATAATATGAGTCAAATTTGTCATTTGAGGGCTTTGATGTCACCGCATCTTGATAAGTTCTTCGGTTGTCATTTTGACAACATTTTTCTTCAGCTTTCTCTTTCTCAGATCACGATTTCTTGATCTCTCCGTCAGATCAAATTTCCATTTCTCCTCTTGGATGAAATGAGTCAAGATGTGATTTTGGCCAGGTGTCAACTTGAAGTCGTGCATAGGAGTGTTTGGGTCCTTGTGCCGTAGATCAATGTAGTCTAGGATCGCTCTTGGATCCAACGAAGCGGCATTGTGTGTGCCTTTGGCTCTAGCGGCCCTTTCTTGACAGTCTCTGATGGTTTCCGCAAGTTCATCATCATCAGCCTCATCATCTTAAGGTGGCTCTTGGAAGGCGACCTGTTTCTTCTTGGGACTTGGCCGAGGACATCGTCCATTGTGGCCTTAGTCTTCCAGAAGTCGGGCCAGATGAAGAATTTGGTGCGGTGAGGAACTTGTCAAACACCAGAGGCAATGGAGATGCCTGCAGTCCTTTGGCACGTGGCCAGATGCACAGGTGCTGAGGACTTTGTCGGAACTGCTGAGGACTTTGTAGGAGCTGAGGATTTGGGCGGAGCAGGAGCAGCATGAGGAATTTGCCGTGAGGGCATTGCTAAGGAACTTGGCCGTGAGGGCACTGTTGGTGAAGCACTTGGCTTGTGTGCGGGCTTCTTTGCCATAGACTTTCTTGGCTTGACAGAGGCCTCAGTGGCAGCAGCAGTAGCAGAGTCCTCATTAAATTTCCTCACTGCCTCATTGGCTTGTCTCGCCAATTTGGCTTGGCGCTTGGCCCATTCTTCAGGAAAGTCCTCACCACGCTTGATGCTGGTAGGGTCAGCTTCTTGACTAGGTGCCAATGGAGCTCTTGGGCATGGAGGATTCAGTGCGAATTTCTTCATGTACTTTGGAGTCACATATCTGTACTCCCTCCATTCCCTTGCCCATCTCCGTTCAATCCTTTGAATGCGCACCTTGCGCTGATTTTTGTTTTCTTTGCGAACTTCGGCTTCATCAGTGTGCAATAATCAGCATATATTTCCTCAGGAATCTCAAACGCGGTCATGACCTCAGGCCTCTTTCCTCCTTTCTGTGGCTTGTTTCCTTCTGCCATATTCTTCAGCTGAGGAATTTGAACAATCGAATTCTCGGAAGAGGTATGCAACCTTTCTTCAAGGAACGCTGCAAATGAGTTAAGTTGATGAGAACCTAGTGATTCAGCAGCGGACATGAGTACCTGTGAACAGAGTATAGTTGCGAGGAATTTGGAGAGGTCATATGCGTTCTCAGAAGGTTTTTTTAAAATGAACTAGTTTGAGGAATTTGACCAGATGAGCCTTGAAGAATTTCACTAAGCGATCTTTGTCTTGGGTTCCAGAGTTGTATAGATCGAGGATCCACACAATTGAGGAATCTTGAAGAAAAATCATTGCTTAGAGAAACGAATCAAGAGCATGTTTTGTTTGAGGTGTTCATATGTGTGAAGATTTGAAGAATAAGCACCTTTGAAGATTTTCAGGAAGGTTTGAGAATCAAAGCGAGTAATAAAAGTAACTTTTAATTACCCGAATCAAGAACACGATTTAACCGAGAAGAACACATGGGAAGTTAAATCGGGTTAGATCTTCCACGCCCTAACTCGGCGGAGGAAGACAGCTACGGCGGCGGCGGAGTGAAGATTTCCGCGGTCGGCGCGAGTACGTCGGCGACGAGGTCGAGGCAGTGAAGCTCTTCCTCACCGGCGATGATGGAGTAGCGGCGGCGCTAGGGTTTGAGATGCTCGAGCGAGAGAGAGCAGTCGAGCGGAGTAAAGGAAGTGAGGAAGGGGAGAGGGGGTATATATAGCCACGGTGAAAAACTGTTCATCAAGATTTGGGACGAACGTGCCCCTGACCCTTCTCATTCGCTTGACTTGTGTCACCCACGTACTGAAAAGTGGAGATTGTGTTAGATCGTGGGTTAATAGATAAATCCATCGTGGGATGCGGAACGGTTTGAGCGGCAAAAACGAAAGTTTGGATAAGATCAGTTTTAAAGTTCCGTTCGCAATTTCTTCAGCGGACAAGGACAAAGTGAAGATTTTGAACGACTTTCAAATAGAACGCACATGAAGAATTTGTGAATAGATTGGGTTGAGTATAGCAGAGAGGGGGAAGGGTCCGATCACATTCAGTTAGCAGAAAAAGCAACTTGAAGAAATCTATACCAATATAAAAAGACTCAGTGAGGCAGATCCAATAGATCTCGGCCATCCATTAGCATTAATCCGACAGTCCTCATTGTCCTAATGGTGAGCAACTAAACACGTTTAGCGCTAAACGTGTTTACTGCTAATCAATCCTCTCTCCCCGATTCCTTCCTTACTTACATTCACAAGAAAGGAAACTGTCACAACGAACCGCCCCACGACATATGTAAGGAAGGGAATCGGGGAGGGGGGGTGATTCTCCGTTGGATTAGTATAATTTTCAAACCATTTGTAGGAAGAGATAGACCTGCCGCTGATGGTGTTTACACAAACAATTTCTTTCGATGCTATTTTTGTAAAAAAAAAGTCAGGTGTGCCTTCAAGCCAAATTAAGATTATACGTGCGATGCACGTGCGCATTTACTAGTATCCATAAGTGAATGCTGTAGAGGACATAAACCCATATATATATATATATATATATATATATATATATATATATATATATAGCCAATGAAGAAAAAGCAGCGGAAGCAGTGAAGATTTTGCAACGTTGAAGAATTTGGAAGACTGTAGAATTTCATACTGAGGAAAAACTCAAATTGAAGATTTTCAACTTTGGTGGTGGCGTGACCCACCAGATAAGAATGATGATTTCGGACACCGCATACAATTGTCGAGGGTTCTGAGAATCAAATTCTTCATTAATTTCTTCACACTTAGAGTGTTATTCTTCATTGAATGAAGAAAACGTTTCTTCATGTGTTGCACATCTAAGTCATCAATTTTGCATAAGTGTCGTGTGTGTGTCCTTTTCAAAGAACATATTCTAAGATATTTAGCTCACACCGCAACTTGCTAAATCTCTTCTCATCCAAGGGCTTAGTGAAGATATCAGCTAGCTGTTCTTCAGTCTTCACGTGCTCGATGGAGATGTCGCCCTTCAACACATGATCACGAAGAAAATGATGACGAATTTGAATGTGCTTTGTCTTCGAGTGCTGAACTGGGTTGTGAGCAATCTTGATTGCACTCTCATTGTCACAATAGAGAGGCACATTCTTCACGTTGATGCCGTAGTCCTTGAGAGATTGCTTCATCCACAGCAATTGAGCACAACAAGAGCCAGCAGCAATGTATTCAGCTTCCGCAGAGATGAAGCGGTGATACGCAGTTCTGTTTCTTCGAGGACCAACAGACCAAAGATCGTCCGAGGAAATGACAAGTACCAGATGTTGACTTGCGATCCACACGATCAAAAGCATAGTCAGAGTCTGAATATCCAATGAGATCAAAAGTAGAGCCCTTGGGGTACCATAATCCTAGTGTTGGTGTGTGAGCTAGATATCGAAGAATATGCTTCACAGCCTTATGGTGTGATTCCTTTGGTGTAGCTTGAAATCGGGCACACATGCAAACACTAAGCATTATATCTGGCCTAGATGCACATAAGTACAATAGAGAACCAATCATGGAGCGGTATACCTTGTGATCAAACTCAATACCATTTTCATCAGTGCATAGATGGCCATTTGTGGGCATAGGAATTTTGACGCCTTTGCAATCTTGCATGCCAAATTTCTTCAGGACATCTTTGAGGTATTTCTCCGAGATATGAATATGCCATTGTGTTGTTGATTTAATTTGAAGACCTAAGAAGAATTTCAACTCTCCCATCATAGACATTTGATATTCTTCACTCATCATATAGGCAAATTCATCACTATAACGTTGGTCAGTACAACCAAAGATAATATCATCAACATATATTTGGCACACAAACAGTTCACCATCATATGATTTAGTAAAAAGAGTAGGGTCGAGTGAACTGGTGTGAAGCCATTCTTCACGAAGAATTCCTTCAATGTATCATACCACGCCTGGTAAGAACTGTTTGAGGCCATAGAGGGCCTTGTTGAGTCTGAAGACTTTGTCGGGATTCTTTGGATCTTAAAAACCTGGGGGTTGAGCAACATATACTTCTTCCTCAAGCTTACCATCAAGGAATGCACTTTTCACCTCCATTTTATATAAAGTGATATTATGATGGTTAGCATAAGCAAGTAATATGCGAATAGCTCAAGTCTAGCAACAGGTGCAAAAGTTTCATCGAAATCAATTCCTTCAACCTGTGTGTATCCTTGAGCTACTAGTCGTGCCTTATTCCTCACCACAAGGACATTTTCATCTTGCTTGTTGCGGTAGATCCACTTTGTGCCAATGATATTATGCTTGCGAGGATCTGGACGTTTGACCAGTTCCCATACATTGTTGAGCTCGAACTGATGTAATTATTCTTGCATGGCCTGAATCCACTCAGGCTCCAGAAATGCTTCATCTACCTTAGTGGGCTCTGTGATAGAGACAATAGCATAGTGCCCACAAAAGTTAGATAAATTTGAATCTTTTGAGCGTGTGAGAGGACCTGGCGCTTCAATGCCATCACTTGCACTTCTTTTGCAACGCGAGGATGAGCTGGTTGTCGTCGAGGAATTTGATCAGCATTTTGTTCAGCACCATTGTCTTCAGCATTATCTTCAGGTGCATCAGCTCGACGTTCTTCACGTACAGGAATGAATTCTTCAGCAGATTCTTCAGTAGGAATGACATCCTCAGTTGCCTTGAACTTGATAGATTCCTCAGGAGCTGGTTCATATTGGGTTTCTTGTCAGTGAGGAGTTCATAGGCAGTCTTCTTGAAGAATTTGTGAAGATAAACTCTGTTGATGATGTGGCACGCGGTATCAATTGCATCAATCCAAAAACGACTAGGCGTTTTGTATTCATCAAGCATAGTGCAAGCCATCTCAACAAGAGTTCTGTTCTTGCGCTCCACGACGCCATTTCTTTGAGGAGTATAGGGCGAGATAACTCATGAGTAATACCAAGTTCATCAAGATAGGCATCAAGACCGAATTCTTGAACTCGGTTCCATTGTCACTCTGATGTATGCGATCTTCACACCAAAGTTAGTTGAAGCCCTCAAGGAAAATCATTTGAAGACTTCCTGCACTTCATTTTTGTAAGTAACAATGTGTACCCATGTGTAACGAGAGTAATCATCAACTATAACAAAGCCATATTGAGATGCATCATTAGTGACTGCTGAGTAATGATTAGGACCAAAGAGGTCCATGTGAAGCAATTCGAATGGACGAGTAGTGGTCATGATAGTCTTCGATGGATGCTTGGCCTTGGTCATTTTTCCAGCTTCAGAGGCTCCACACAAGTGATCCTTGAGGAATTTGACATTTTCAATGCCAATGACATGCTTCTTCTTCGCAAGCGTGTGCAAATTTCTCATGCCTGCGTGACCAAGTCGCCGATGCCATAGCAAGCCTTCTGAAGCTTTTGCAAGTAGACACACGGCTGGTTGTGGTCCTGTAGAGAAATCAACAATATACAATTCTCCTCTCCTAAAGCCTTCGAAGACTTTGGAATTGTCAGCTTCCATGATCACAACACAACGATACTTGCCAAAGACAACAACCATATCAAGATCACAAAGCATTGATACTGACATGAGGTTGTATCCTAAGGACTCAACAAGCATGACTTTGTCCATGTGTATGTCCTTAGAGATTGCAACCTTACCAAGACCCAATACCTGACTTTTGCCTTTGTCAGCAAAGATGATATGCTTCAGATGTGACGGTGATAAGGGAACATCCATCAATAGATTCTTGTGACCAGTCATGTGATTTGTACATCCACTATCGAGAACCCACTCATTGGCTTTGGGTTGATCATCCTGCAGATGAATTAGTGTAACTTACGATCTCATATACTTCATCAGTGAAGAATATGATATCAATTTCATCAGATGAATTTCATCAGCGAGATAACAGATAAAAGCAGTATGAGGACGTGTGAAATGAAAGTTCATTTCTTCATGATTAGCCTGAGTCCTTTCAGGTATATTTGTCAGGCCCCCAGCAAATTCTTCAGACGTTTAAAGCACGTCTGGAGACCTGACCGTGCAGAAGAGGTTAGTTCCTTTTCTTCACCACCCACATATGAAGGGGTGGCAAAGAGTTCATCACTCTGCGAGCACCATATGAGAATGGTGGCATAGAGGACATTCCATTTCGTTTCACATAAGAGGGGTTAGGGTAAGCATATGAATAAGCAGAGAAATTCTTCGAGGACTTATGAACATATTGGTTTGAAGAATAATGCACATATTCATAGCCCTTAGCTCTACCTGCGAAACAGAGTTGTTAGCACGATGATAATCATATGAGGACTTTGATCCTTTTGAGGAATTTGATCCACGTGAGGAATTTGGTCTGTATGAGGACTTGGATCCATATGAAGAGTTTGGTCCATATGAAGAGTTTGATCTGGGATTCCTATTCTTCACAGGTGGTGTCATGAGGACATTCACCTGAAGACTTTTAAGGCACTTCTTGGGAACCCAGATTTTCTTCATAGGGGAACCGTTCCTGCAGTTAGTGCCAACATATCTAGCAAATACTTCACCATTCTGATTTTTGAACAGTTTATAGTTGGAGTCAAATGACTCATCAGAAGATTGAGGAGATTCACATGTAAAGCTAGATAAGTTAGATGGATCAACTGGAGGTCCCTTTGCAACAACCCATGAGGTTTTGGGGTACTGCTCAGGCTTCCAATATGTTCCATCAGCATTGAGTTTCCTCTCAAAGGCAATACCCTCTTTCCTAGGGTTTATGTTGAGGATCTGCTTTTTAAGCACATCACAAAGAGTCTGATGCCCTTTGAGGCTTTTGTACATGCATGTCATGTACAATTCCTTCAGCCCTGCATCGTCAGTGATACTAGCAATGTCCTCAGATGAGGAATTAGTGACAGCAGAGGCAGGTGAAGAATTTGTAACAGTTGAAGCATTTGAACATTCAAGTGAACAATTAGCAGATTCACGTTCAATGCACTTTAAGCATGGGGGAACAAATTCTTCCCGAGAAGCGCTGATTTGTTGAGCAAGTAATGAATCGCGCTCCTTCTGAAGATCTTCATAACTCACTCTTAGCTTCTCAAGATCTTGCTTTCTATGAAGAAATTCATAAGAAAGTTTCTCATGATCAGACAAGAGGGTGTTATGATGACCTTGAAGGCTGTCAAACCTAGATCAAGTCTCTCAAGATTTTCGATCGAGGGCTTTAGTGCGATCCATTTCTTCACCTAACATATCATCACTTTTATCTAGCATGTTTTGAACCTTTTCAAAAGCCCTTTGTTGTTTTACAGCAATCTTAGCAAGTTTTGAGTAGCTGGGCTTTAGATCTTCATCAGATTCATTTTCACTAGATTCAGATTAGGTATATTTGAGTACCTTGGCACCCTTTGCCACGAAGCAATAGGTGGGAGCGTAGTCATCACTATCTTCATCAGCTTTGTCGGTGAGGTCATTTTCTTCAGAGTTGAAGATGGACTTGTTGACGAAAGCAGTAGCAAGAGCCAGACTCGCCACACCAGACTCGGATTCTTCTGATGCCTCCTTTTCCTCTTGTTCCTCAGATTCAGCTTCAGAGTCCATTTCCTTGCCAATGAATGCCCGAGCCTTCTTGGAGCTGCTCTTCTTGTGAGAAGAGGGCTTTGAGGATTTTGATGATGAAGATTTCGATGATTTCTTATTCTTCTTAACGTAATCAAAACTGTAATCCTTGTATTTCTTCTTCTTTAATTCCTTTTCCCACTGAGGACAATCTTGAATGTAGTGACCAGGTTTCTTGCATTTGTGGCAAAGTCTTCTCTTATAGTCACTGGATGAGGAATCACTGCTCCTTGAGAATTTTCCAAAGCGACCACGTCTTGAGAACTTCGGAATTTCTTCACGGCGATTGCTAGCTCCTGGCTCAATTCTTCAGATCTCCAAGGCTACTACCGAGTCTTCACACTCAGATTCAGACACAGCCTTGGCCCTCGTGGCACGTGATTTTCCATAGCTAGAACCATATAGATCTCTCTTTTGACAAGCTGGAACTCATGAGTATTTAGCCTCTCGAGGATATCAGCTGGATCAAGTGACTTGTACTCAGCACGCTCTTGTATCATCAGTGCCAGAGTATCAAATCAGGAATCAAGCGATCTCAACAATTTCTTCACCACCTCATGGTTGGTGATGTCACTGGCACCAAGCGCTTGAAGCTCATTTGAGATGTCAGTGAGGCGATCGAAGGTTTGTTGAACATTTCCGTTGTCAAGTCTTTTGAAGCGGTTGAAGAGATTGCGAAGAACATCAACTCGAGAGTCACGCTGAGTTGAGACTCCTTCATTTACTTTGGACAGCCTGTCCCAAATGAGCTTAGCAGTTTCCAAAGCACTCACTCTTCCATACTGTCCTTTGCTCAGATGGCCACATATGATATTCTTCGCTTGAGAATCGAGTTGCTTGAATCTCTTCACATCGGCAACGTTCAGTGAGGGTGAGACAGAGGGAACACCATTTTCCACAACATACCAGAGATCGTTGTCAATTGCCTCAAGATGCATTCGCATCTTGTTCTTCCAGTAGGGGTAGTCCGTCCCATCAAAGGTAGGACACCCAGCTGAGACCTTGATCATACCTGCGGTCGACATAACTAAAACTCCGGTGGTTAAATCAAAATCACACGTAACAAGGGAGTACCTTGCTCGATACCAATTGAAAGTGCGTTATATCGACTAGAGGGGGTGAATAGGTGATTTTTATGAATTCTTCAATGAGGAATTTGCGGTGAGGAAATTCCTAAGTGAAGAACTACTTGCAGTGAATAAGTACTCGTAAGTAAGCATAAGAGAATGCGGCATGGTCATCATGATGAAATGAAGACAATCAAAGAGTACTGAAGCGTAAACACATGATAGCACAAGATGAAGACAAAGCAGATCAAGAAATTGAACTGAGGAAATTGAGAAAGTCTTGATCAAAGTCTTCAAACACAGATATGAATGAACACTCAACACGAGAATGAGGAAATGAAAGGGTTGAGGAAATAGAACCGATTAGGTTGGTGAAGACAATGATTTGGTTGACCCGGTTCAAGCTGCTGTCTCGGTTATGCGTCTGGTTGGAGCGGCTGAGTATTTAAACTCGAGGACACACGATCCGGACACCCGGTCGATGAGCACGTAGCTCGGGACACCAAGTCCTCACCGTATTCTCCTTGAACTAAGGTCACACAGACCTCGTCCAATCACTTTGCGTGGTAAGTCTTGAGCGACTTCCAAACCTTCACAGACTTGGTCACTCGGCGATCCACAATTCCTCTTGGATGCTCTAGACCATGACGCCTAACCGTCTGGAAGAAGCACAGTCTTCAAAGGTAACAAGCATCGGATCCACGTAGGATCAATCTCTTCAGTGATGCTCAATCACTTTGGGTTTGTAGCTTTTGGGTTTGGGTTTTCCTCACTGGATGATTTTCGCTCAAAGTCCTCGGAGGATGGGTTGCTCTCAAATGACAAGTGTCAAGTTCTATCGGAGCAGCCAACCAGCTAGTGGTTGTAGGGCGGCTATTTATAGCCTAGGGAGCAGCCCGACATGATAAGACATAAATGCCCTTCAATGATATAACCGTTAGGTGGATAAGATATTTTGGGACAGGTAGCGCGTAAAGACAGCAGTCGAAAATTTGACTCTCAAATTCCTCGGGGCTATCATGTTCGTCCTTTGTGTAGGCAATCCGCCTTTGGCAAATTCCTAACTCCTCGGTCAGAACAAATTCCTTAGCGACGGAAGAACTTCGTCTCATCCTTTGAAGAAATTGGTGAACTATATGAGATTTCCAAAGGCTTCACTCGAAGGGATTGGTAGGTGTAGGATTTTGAGTTGAGCATCACATGGAAATTTTTCCTTAGTATTTCCTCGACCCCCTTTAACGATGCACGGTGTTTCCTATGACTCAAGAAAGAGAAAGCGAAACTACGAAAATAAAAGTCTTCACGCTTCATGTTCCTCAAATGAATACCAAGTCTTCAAGGTCACACCAATTTCTTCACTTTCAAAGTCTTCGAAAGTCTTCGAATACCAAAGTCTTCAACGAAGAACTTCATTTTAGGGTCGACTTTCTCTGTAAATATCAAACTCCTCATAGACTTATAGACCTGTGTACACTCATAAACACATTAGTCCCTTAACCTATAAGTCTTCAATACACCAAAATCACTAAGGGGCACTAGATGCACTTACAAGGAATGATCTAGAGGCTTATCTAGGAGGGCTTGCCAAGAAGTTATTCCTCATGCCTGAGGTAATTCCTCTTATCCGACTGACTTGTTATCACTGGCTCATCATAGAACCATTAGCATGAACTCGAGTTGTGTTTGCAGAATTCTGTCAGAACTTCGAGGAAGAGACTAGTCGAGTGGAGACAAGCCTGGACCCCATTAACTCCCCCGTGAAGGATGAAGCCGCCATGAATGTGCTCCGACTGGAGTCTCGCGTTGCTGCTGTGGTGGACTACCTCGCTCGACTGAAGGTTGCGGGGTCACGGATTGACTCGACACTCTGGCCAGGCGAAACACTTCAAAATGACCTCGAGTCTTTGATGACTCGACTGAATGACGTTCCAAGTCAAGTGCAGGAATGGAAAAAGTCTTCTGCCAGATGCGGTGCCGATGTTGCTCTATCTCTGGTCCGCGTTCACTTCAAGGAGGCGCGAGAGGAAAGGCTGGCGTCCATCAAAGTTGCCAATACCAAGAAGTAAGACTTCCGATCTTTCATGGAGACTTTCATTGGTGCTGCCACCCGGATCGCTGATGGGATCGACCTGGACCAGTTCGTCGCGCCTTCCAGTCCTCCACCTGAGGAGTAAAAAACTTATATGATTCGTCTTAAATTTGCCTCGGAATGCCGAGTGATCTTGTAACCGATAAACTTTAACAGGCTTGAGGCCTGGGTACTTCTGCATCCATAGGATGTTATCCGAACTTTACTTATCGTCAAAATATGCTTTTGTTTGCCTTCGAATGAACTTTGTTCTTCACTCGGATTATGCTTCAGTGTTTGAGATGCAGCTCTGAGGTGGAAAATCCAGTCGACCTACACTTCTTTGTTCTTGCAGGCAAGGATGGAGTTCGGATTGTACTTATGGCGCAACTCCGTAGGAGAAGGTGACAGTCGACCTGCACCTCGTCATCCTTGCGGATCGGGATGGAGCGCACGTTGTACTTGTGGCGCAGCTCCGAAGGAGAAGGTAACAGTCGACCTGCACTTCGTCGTCCTTTCGGATTGGAATGGATTTCGTACTTAGGAGAGTACTGGACTGCAACTAAGCCTCCGAGTGGGAGGGTTGCTCTCCACTCGGTAGGATTTTCGGATACTTAGGCGAGTACTGGACTGCAGCTAAGCCCCCGAGTGAGAGGTTCGCTCTCCACTAGGTAGGATTTTTCGAACTTAGGCGAGTAATGGACCGCTGCTAAGCCCCCGAGTGGGAGGTTTGCTCTCCGCTCGGTAGGATTCTTCAAACTTAGGCGGGTACTGGACTGCTGCTAAGCCCCCGAGTGGGAGGTTTGCTCTCCACTCGGTAGGATTTTTCAAACTTAGGCGAGTACAGTACTGTTGCTAAGCCCCCGAGTGGGAGGTTTGCTCTCCACTCAGTAGGATTCTTCAAACTTAGGCAAGTACTGGACTGCAGCTAAGCCCCCGAGGGGGAGGTTTGCTCTCCACTCGGTAGGATTTTTCAAACTTAGGCAAGTACTGGACTGCAGCTAAGCCTCCGAGGAGGATTTTTGTGTCGTATCTCTGAAGGGGAAGGCAACAGTCGACCTGTACCTCGTCGTCCTTGCAAAGCGCACATTGTATTAAATACTTAGGCGAGTACTTGGACTGTAGCTAAGCCTCCGAGTGGGAGGCTGGCTCCTCACTCGGTAGGATTTTCAAACTTAGGCGAGTACTTGGACTGCTGCTAAGCCCCCGAGTGGGAGGCTGGCACACCACTCGGTAGGATTTTAGACACTTAGGCGTACTTGGACTGCAGCTAAGCCTCCGAGTGGGAGGCTGGCTCGTCACTCGGTAGGATTTTCAAACTTAGGCGAGTACTTGGACTGCAGCTAAGCCCCCGAGTGGGAGGCTGGCTCACCACTCGGTAGGATTTTCAGATACTTAGGCGAAACGGATTCGTTAGTTAAGCCCCCGAGTGGGAGGCTGGCTCTCCACTCGGCAGGATTTTTTTACAAACTTAGGCAAAGCGGGTTCATGGCTAAGCCATCCACTGGGGGAAATTTCTTATGTAAACGAAAAGTAATAACAATCACTGGGAAAATTATAACATTCTTTTCTTTGATAAACAAACTACAGAGGTACTTTTATTACATCTCACCCGAGTGAGTACTTATGTGTAAAAGGGGCGGAGCAGCTCCGCATTCCAAGCTCGAGGCTCGTCAATCTGGCGATCGATGTTGTAAAGATGGTACGCTCCATTATGGAGATCTCTGGTGATGATGAAGGGACCTTCCCAAGTGGGAGCGAGCTTGTGTGGTTTCTGTTGATCCACTCGGAGGACCAAGTCTCCTTCTTGAGAGGTTCGGCTCTTCACATTTCTAGCATGGAATCGACGCAAGTCCTGCTAATAGATGGTCGAACGGATCAGGGCCATCTCTCTCTCCTCTTCAAGGAGGTCGACTGCATCTTGTCGGGCTTGCTCCGCTTCATCTTCAGAGTAGAATTCGACTCGGGGTGCATTGTGAAGCAGGTCACTCGGCAGAACTATTCAGCCCAATAGACCAGAAAGAATGGAGTTCTCCCAGTCGACCGATTAGGAGTGGTCCTCAATCCCCAAAGAACTGACAGAAGTTCGTCGACCCACGCTCCTGCTGCATGCTTGAGATCGCACATCAGCCGAGGTTTCAATCCTTTGAGAATTAGACCATTTGCTCGTTCTGCTTGTCCATTCGACTGGGGGTGAGCAACTGAAGCATAGTCGACTCGCGTGCCCTGAGAGGCGCAAAAGTCTTTGAACTTGTCGGAATCGAAGTTTGACCCATTGTTAGTGATGATGTTGTGCGGAACTCCATATCTAAATATCAACTCTCTGATGAAACTGATAGCAGTGCACGCATCGAGGTTCTTGATAGGTTTAGCTTCGATCCACTTCGTAAACTTGTCGACTGCCACAAGCAAATGAGTGAAACGCTTCGCCAGCTTCTCGATGGTCCAATCATATCCAACCCCCAAACAGCGAAAGGCCGCACGAGTGGAATGGTCTTCAATTCTGAGGCGGGTTTGTGTGACATATTGGAGTAGAACTGACATCCTTCACACTTGTCAACTATTTCCTTTGCCATTTCATTTGCTTTTGGCCAGTAAAATCCTGCTCGGTATGCTTTAGCCACAATGGTCCGAGAGGACGCATGGTGACCACAGGTCCCCGAGTGGACATCATCAAGAATTATCTGACCTGCTTCTGGCTTTATGCATTTCTGGCCGACTCCGGTCGCGCTTTCTCTGTATAACTGTCCTTTGATCACAGTAAAAGGCCTTGGATAGGCGGATGATCTGTCGAGCCTCTTCTTCGTTCTCCGGGAGCTCTTTCCTTAGGATATACGCGATGTACGACACCGTCCAGTCGGGAGTGATGACCACGACTTCCATGACCAGGTCGACCACAGCTGGGACCTCAACTTCAGTCGAATGAGTGGCACTTTTTGGTTGCGGAGCTTCTTCGGTGAAAGGATCCTCTTGTACTGACGGTGTGTGGATGTGCTCCAAAAACACATCACTCGGAATGGCTTCCCTCTTGGACCCTATTTTCGCCAAATCGTCAGAAGCTTGATTTTTCAGTCGGGTTACATGATGAAGCTCTAACCCCTCGAACTTCTTCTCTAGCTTCCTCACTGCATTGCAATAACCAGTCATGGCTGGACTTCTGACATCGCACTCCTTCATCACTTGATTAACCACTAAATCTGAGTCGCCGTAGACCAGGAGGCGATTTGACGCCGAGAGAAATGGCCATACGCAACCCATACAACAGTGCTTCGTATTCTGCTTCATTGTAGGAAGAATCAAAGTGAATCTGGAGCACATATCTGAGCTTATCTCCTCGTGGGGAAATCAACACTACCCCAGCACCGGAACCGTTCAAAGCATCTTGGGCTGTCAAAGAACATGGTCCAAAGGTTCGAGTGAACTTGAGTCGGTAATTGCTGTTCGATCCACTCGGCGATGAAATCTGCTACGGCTTGGGACTTGATGGCTTTCTTTGCCTCAAACTTGATATCAAGGGGAAGGAGTTCAATCGCCCATTTCGCCACTCGACCAGTTGCATCTCTGTTGTGCAAAATCTCTGATAATGGGGTGTCGGCGATTTAATCGTAATGGAATGATCAGAGAAGTAATGAGCAACCTTCTTCATGGTCATATAAATCCCATTCGCAAGCTTCTGATAATGAGGGTATCTTTGCTTTGTTGGGGTTAATACTTCAGAAAGATAATATACTGGGCGCTGAACTTTGAAGGCCTTTCCTTCCTCTTCCCGCCGACCGTAAATCTTGTCTTGACGACTTGTCATGTGGCTGCAATGTAAAGCAGCAACGGCTCCTTGCTGATTGGGGCAGCAAGCACCGCTGGTGGAGAGCAGAGCTTTGAGCTCTGCAAACGCTGCATCAGCTTCAGGAGTCCACTCGAACTTGTCTGACTTCTTCATCAGTCAGTAAAGAGGCAATGCCTTTTCACCGAGGCGAGAGATGAATCGACTTAAAGCGGCACACGCACATGGCATTTCATTCGGAGTATAGTGCCAACTTTTTCTAGGTTGGCGTCGATTCCTTGTTCGGAAACAAGAAAACCGAGTAACTTAATGTTTCAGCAAGGTCAGTCAACAGGTCGGAACCTTTCCGTGACTTGACCACAATGGCATCCGACTGATTTGGGTGAGCAAACACTTCTGAATCATCCTCATGAACGTGGCTCTGGCATTCTTGAGGCCGAATGGCATGGTGACATAACAGAAGCACCCGAATGGAGTGATGAAAGCTGTTTTGATCTCGTCGGGTCCATACAGATGGATCTGATGGTAACCAGAATAGGCGTCTAAAAAAGACAACCGCTCACACCCCGCAGTCGAGTCGACTATTTGGTCGATGCGGGGGAGAGTAAAATGATCTTTCGGGCAGGCCCGATTGATATGTTTGAAGTCGATGCACATGCGAAGTGACTTGTCCTTCTTAGGGACCATGACAACATTGGCGAGCCACTCGGAGTGGTAAATCTCGCGGATAAACTCTGCTGCTAAGAGCTGAGCCACCTCCTCGCCAATGGCCTTTCTCTTCTGGACGGCGGACCGTCGAAGATGTTCTTTGACAGGTTTAACTTTTGAGTCGACTCGTGAGCGATGCTCAGCCGATCCCACAGGAACACCCGGCATGTCAGCAGGCTTCCATGAGAAGATGTCCTAGTTCTCACGGAGGAACTGGATGAGCGCTTCTTCCTATTTGGAGTCGAGTGTTGTTGAGATGTGAGTCGGAGCAGCATTGGGATCAGTCGTATGAATATGAATCGGTTTCGTCTCCCCGGACGACTGAAATGTTGACTCCGTGGCGGGCTTCTTGGCTCGCAACAAATCACTCGGGTCTGCAGTTTTCTGGTACTCTTGCGGCTCTACCACTGCCATCTGAGCATCATCGATCTTAGAGCCTTTCTGAAAACACTCTTCTGCTTTCTTCCAATTGCCGCGATGTTGATCACACCTTTGGGGCTGGCATCTTCGGTTTGAGGTACACATAACATGGTCGAGCCATGAAAGCGTGCATATGCCGGCCTCCCGAGGATAGCGTGATAAGCGCTCCGAAATCCACAACCTCAAAGGTCAACTTTTCCTTACGAAAATTCTTGTAGTCACCAAAAACCACATCGAGAGCAATTTGGCCGAGTGACTCAGCCTTCTTTCGTGAATGACTCCATGGAAGCTCATGTTCTTTGGTCTTTGAGTCTGGACATCGGAATGCCCATCCCTTTAACGCCTCTCGCATACGGTATGTTCAAAGCATCGCCACCATCCATCAAAACCTTAGTTAGTCGAGTGCCTTCGACGACTGGGTCGACCACCAACGCTTGCCTCCCAGGGTTGGCTATGTGTGCCGGGTGATCAGACTGGTCGAACGTGATGGCGGTTTGTGACCATTTCAGATAACTGGGTGTCGCCTGAGCGACCATATTCACTTCTCGGTTGATAACTTTCAATCGACTTTTGCTTTCAACGTCAGCAAAAATCATCAGAGTGGAATTGACCTGGGGGTATCCACCGTCACTATCTTCCTTGTCCTCAACTTTGTCCGACTCCTTCTCCTTGTCCTTGGGCAGTTTCCCCTGGAAACTCTTAATCAAGAGCCGACACTGTCGAGTAGTATGCTTTGGGTAAATAAGTTCACCCTCTTCATCTTTCTTCGTGTGAATGTGACATGGCAAGTCCAACACATCATTTCCATCTTGTTCTTTCACTTTCTTGGGGTTCCAAGGCCCCTTGGATTTCCCCTTGAACTTTCCTGGAGTCACGGCCAAGGCTTCTCTAGGAGCAGCTGGCTCGGCTTTCCGCTTCTGTTTCCGACTGGAGTTCCCTCCCCCGGTTTCATTAGCGGCTGACTTGTACTTGCCACTCTGGAGCCGATCCTCTTCTTGACCATTGGCATACTTGGTGGCAATCTCCATCATTCGACTCGTGGTCATGTCTCCGGTCCGACCGAATTTCAGACTCAACTCTCGTTCTTAACGCCTTCCTTGAAGGCACAGATCGCTCGATGATCGATACATTCTCTCTTGTGTGGTGCAAAGTGATCCATCTCTGGATGTAATCCTCAGAGTTTCATTCGACTTTTGCACACACGACTGCAACTCTGTCAACCCTGTTGGCCGCTTGCAAGTTCCTTCAAATGTCCTGACAAACACTCGGGCAAGATCTTCCCAAGTGTAAATGCTGCTGGGTGCTAACTGATTCAGCCATGCTCCGGCCGATCTCTCCAACATAAGAGGCAGGTGTTTCATGGCCACTTCATCGTTGCTGCCGCCAATCTGGACAGCCACTCGGTAGTCCTCAAGCCAGGTATCCGGCTTGGACTCACCTATGAACTTACTGACTCCAGTCGCCAAACTGAAGTTGGGAGGAATCACCGCGGCTCTGATGGCTCTGCTAAAACACTCTGGTCCTGAGACGTGTACTCTGCTGCTGATGGGCGCATTTCTGTCATGGCCTTCTCGGTTAGCTCTGTTCCTGTCGACCAGACCTTGAACGATGACGGATCTCGCATCAAAGCCTGGTTCCCTGGGGTCAACTGGAATCCTTCACCCAACACTGTGCTGGCGTCCGTCATCTTGCTGTCGAGGCGCATATGACCCACCCCTTAGGGGAGGAGTGGGCACTCGACGTCGATCATTACGATCGAATCGGTCCTCATACTGGTCACGCCTCAGGGGCGATCTTGGGCTATGTGCCGGCTGGACTGTATTCGCAACGACGGATCTGCTGTGAATCCTGTTCCACGACTGCGATACAGCTGAATTTTGATCCCCTGCTGCCCGGAGCAAATCTCTGATCTGGAGTAAGCCTCTGCCAACCTCCGACTGGGAAGGCTGAATGGACTCTGCTATACGGGCTGCAGCTGCTAGATTCTGAATGGGAGTTCGGTATACCTGAGTCGGTTGTGGAAAGAGTTGACGTCGACTGGATGATGGGACCCGCTGTTGCGCTCGTTCCTCGAGCACTCGCTGGAGATTTTCCAGTCGAGTGCGCTCAGCCAAGTTGGCCAAACGTGCATCTTCTAAGGCACGGGCCTCGGGGTTTTCTCCAACGATAGGAGTGTGAAGCGCATCCATGTTCCGTGGCGGAGCTCCTCCTCTCAGAGCGAAGTGAGGGGCTCGGGTTGGTACACTTCGTGAGCCTGCGCCGGCTCGCCTCCGCCAACGCCTCCGCCGGTGTGGGGGAAACCAGGAGGACTGCATGGTCCGTCGACCATCAGAACCTCCGCCGCTGGATCACTGCTATCGCACTCGGATGCGATCTCATGAGCTACCGACAGATCGAACAGGCCGTAGAGAGATTCTTCGGGCTCGATTGCCGCGACTTGAGGGGTGGCCGACTGGCGGGCCACCGCATGCCTCACCCACCGCTGAAGCCTCGACCGGCCGGAGCTCTTGCACCGGCAAGAGACTGGGAGGGAGGACGGCACAAGAGCAGACCGATACTGGGTCGACGGCTGCCGCAGGAGGACGCCGCGGACGCACGCGCGAAAGTGTGTTGCCCCGCGGACGGGGAGTGCGCCGACGTCGACTGGAGCCTCCTGCAACCAAGCGGAGTCGTCGGTGATGAACGTGAGCGCACCGAGACGGATATCGCGGCCCTCAACCAAAACTCCACCTGAAACCATGATGAATGGGATCGGAAAAACTGCAACTTCTCCAACAAGTCGCTAAGACACCTGCCCCATGGAGGGCGCCAACTGTCGTGGTTCTAAGCCCCGACAAAGAGAATGGGGGGTAGGTATGGAGAGGCAAGATCCTAGCTATGGAGTAGTTGTATACGCAAGGTGTTTACGAGTTCAGGCCCTTCTCGGAGGAAGTAATATCCCTACGTCTCGGAGCCTGGAGGCGGTCGAATGTATTATATGCGTATGAGTTACAGGGGTGCTAACCCTTTACACTGAGGAGGGGGGTGGCTTATATAGAGTTCGCCAGACCCCTCCAAATTTCGCTATGTAGGGATTAAGGTACATTAAGAGAGGGAGTTATCGTAACGTCCCACATAAAGTGCTATGATGACCATAAAGCCACTTAATGACCGACCGCTTATGCCAGCAGACCGATCAGAGATCTTCTGGCGGTCGAGTGGTTGGCTGGTGGTCGAGTGTCTTCAGGTCCGTCGAGTGGAATCCTTCCAGGTCGACTGAAAGGTGTTTTTTTAAGAGATGTCCTTGGGGAGGGTATCTTGGACAGGTTCATGACCCTACCCTAGGTACATGACTTCATCAACCATCATTTCACTGGAACACTCGTTGAAGCCCTTTCTCCCCTTTCTTGAAGAAAAGCTCACTCCAGGCTACTCACTTCTGCCATTTTTCTTCTGTACCGACGAAGGAAAGGTGGGCGAATCACTGATGCTGCTATATTTTCATTCCAAGAATCTTCTTTTTGAAGCAATCGACCGATTATCACAACCTATTCTTTTCCCGTTTTCATTGCGATTGTGGTTTCCTTTCGATTTCTTTTTGTTTGTCAGTTCATTGATGGATCCTGGAGCACTAGGCAAAGAGTTGCCGGCGGACAACCCACTGGAGACAGCAATCTCTAGGAAGCGAGCACCGACCAATGAGTTGACCATGTTGGCGGGCCAACACATGGAGACAAAGAACTCCAAGAAACAAGCACTAGCCAAAGAGTTGACGACGTTGGTGGACGAACTCCTCAAAGAAAGTTGGAAGAACAGCAAGGGCCCCGCCGTGCCTACCCCAGAAACTCTGATGGCCACCTTTGCGCGGCTCAAGGCAGAGTTTGAGGAGATAGTCACCGTTGAGAAGCAGTATTCCCCTGGCAAGGTGATGGCCCCCATCGAGGACGAGGAGATGGCCCCTGGAGGGATGGGATCCCCCGTTGAGCTGCACAAGGTAAAAAATGAAAGTTGTGGTTTTTGATTATTTGCAATGTGCTTGCTAATATGTTAGGGTTGTGCAGGTGCCGGTGGACGTCCTTGATGATTCCGATGTCGCGGCCCGTCCTATGGACAAATCCCCAAAGATCGTTTTCGATGTCGCGGTCCGTCCTATTGGCATCGCCCCGGAGATCGATTCCGATGCCGCTGTCCATCCTGTGGACATCGCCCCAGAGATCGATTCCGATGTCGCGGTCAGTCTTGTGGACATCTCCCCAGAGATTGATTCCCATGCCGCTGTCCGTGCTGTGGTCATTGCCCGAGAGATCGATGACAAGAAATAGTTGGTCGCGCTAATCCTTCAGGGTAGTTTGCATTGCCCTGTGTTTAATTACCAAAACGATGCGTGTGATCAAACCATCTTAGGGATAGTGCACTGTCTTGTGTGGGCGGTACTTGCTAGTACTTTTGTTTGATAGTGAATCATGCAAACCCTCTCCGATTTATGGAAACAGCTGTATCCTCACCAGCTTTTGATGTAATATATGGCATGCTTAAATGTAAGTTTGAATATTTATCATATCAGCGGGGCTTATTTGATGATTCTTGGTGTTAGTAGGCTAGCTACTGTGCGAGCTATAGTACTTGCAAAACACTCACCGAAGAGAAATGTTGGGGCTGATGAGCTCGTGGTACGCTTATACTGATCCGTCGTCAATCGGCCAATAGCCCAAGCTCCTAAAATTGTAGGCTTAGCGATCGATCAGACAATAGTCGACACGGATACATTCAGGCCTCATTTGGTTCATAGGTTAGGAAAATCATAGAAAAAGTACAGAGACGTACAACACAAAATCATAGCAGTACAGAGACGTCCCTCCGTTTCAAAATAGATGAGTCAACTTTGTACTACTAACTTTGAAACGGAGGGAGTACAGATCCTAGGCGGGCTAGTTTGGCCTAGTGGGTTTTAGTGATATGACGTGGTACAGTGCCGTCCAGTCTTCGCGTGTGGTAGCAGTACTGCGGGTAGAGTAAGTTTTCTTGAAGAAGCGGAATTCAACGAAGTCATGATGGTTCCTTCGTCCGACTAACTTACAGTGGGAAAGGTTGAGCCTGCACTATGATCGAGGTGGACCAGGATAATTTTGTGCATGGCAGGTGGACCAGGATGGTCGATGATGTCTACTATGGAACCTTCTTCTTGTAGGTGTTGTTGGGCCTCCAAGTGCAGAGGTTTGTAGGACAGTAGCAAATTTCCCTCAAGTGGATGACCTAAGGTTTATCAATCCGTGGGAGGCGTAGGATGAAGATGGTCTCTCTCAAACAACCCTGCAACCAAATAACAAAGAGTCTCTTGTGTCCCCAACACACCCAATACAATGGTAAATTGTATAGGTGCACTAGTTCGGCGAAGAGATGGTGATACAAGTGCAATATGGATGGTAGATATAGGTTTTTGTAATCTGAAAATATAAAAACAGCAAGGTAGCAAGCGATAAAAGTGAGCACAAACGGTATTGCAATGCTAGAAAACAAGGCCTAGGATTCATACTTTCACTAGTGCAAGTTCTCTCAACAATAATAACATAATTGGATCATATAACTATCCCTCAACATGCAACAAAGAGTCACTCCAAAGTCACTAATAGTGGAGAACGAACGAAGAGATTATGGTAGGGTACGAAACCACCTCAAAGTTATTCTTTCCAATCAATACGTTGGGCTATTCCTATAAGTGTCACAAACAGCCCTAGAGTTCGTACTAGAATAACACCTTAAGACACAAATCAACCAAAACCCTAATGTCACCTAGATACTCCAATGTCACCTCAAGTATCCGTGGGTATGATTATACGATATGCATCACATAATCTCAGATTCATCTATTAAACCAACACAAAGAACCTCAAAGAGTGCCACAAAGTTTCTACCGGAGAATCAAGACGAAAACGTGTGCCAACCCCTATGCATAGGTTCATGGGTGGAACCCGCAAGTTGATCATCAAAACATACATCAAGTGAATCACGTGATATCCCATTGTCACCACAGATACACACGCCAAGACATACATCAAGTGTTCTCAAATCATTAAAGACTCACTCCGATAAGATTACTTCAAAGGGAAAACTCAATCCATTACAAGAGAGTAGAGGGGGAGAAGCAACATAAGATCCAACTATAATAGCAAAGCTTGCGATACATCAAGATCGAATCACCTCAAGAACACGAGAGAGAGAGAGAGAGAAATCAAACACATAGCTACTGGTACATACCCTCAGCCCGGAGGGTGAACTACTCCCTCCTCGTCATGGACAGCGCCGGGATGATGAATATGGCCACGGTGAGGATCCCTCCCGGCAGGTGCCGAGCAGGTCCAGATTGGTTTTTGGTGGCTACAGAGGCTTGCGACGGTGGAACTCCCGATCTATTCTGTTCCCCGAAGTTTTTAGGGTATATGGATATATATAGGAGGAAGAAGTACGTCAGGGGAGCCATGAGGGGCCCATGAGGGTGGAGGGCGCGCCCAGGGGCGTGGGCGCGCGCCCTGCCTCGTTCCTCCCTCGTTGCTTCCTTGACATGGACTCCAAGTCTCCCGGGTTGCTTTCTTTCCAAAATTAACTTCTCCAGAAGGTTTCATTCCGTTTCGACTCCGTTTGATATTCCTTTTCTTTGAAACACTGAAACAAGGGAAAAAAGCGAGGCAGCCTTTGGGCTCTGGGTCAATAGGTTAGTCCCAAAAGTAATGTAAAAGTGCATAGTAAAGCCCATAAATCATCCAAGATGGATAATATAATAGCAAGAATACTTCCTAAATTATAGATACCTTGGAGACGTATCAGCATCCCCAAGCTTAATTCCTGCTCGTCCTCGAGTAGGTAAATGATAAAATAAAGAATTTATGAAGTGTGAATGCTAGCAGGTGCATAAGTTTGATCAATGATAATTTCAATCACCTTTTCTAGCATCATTATATGTCATAACAGTAGCTCAACTCATAGAACTTTTCATGATCAAGTAACAAACTATTCACATGTTAAAGTATAGATTATAAACTTTCTTGAAAACTAACAAATAGTTCTCAGTCATCAAACAATTGCAATTCGTCTTATTTTCAGGAAGAGTCTATGTCAGAGCTTTGATTTAGCAAACTCCACATATTCAACTATCATATAGTCTTCCATGATTGCTACCACTCAAAGCATATTTTTAGAACAAATAGCATCCATCGAACACAGAGAAAGATAGGGGCTTAATGTTTCGCCTCCCAACCTTTTACCTCAAGGGTAATGTCAACAACATTAATTCATGCTCAAACATATTTGAATGACCATATATGCTCAGATCTTTCCATCACATGATGCTTGCCAACTAAAGAGTAGGTTGGAATGAGAAGGAATACCACTGACTCTTGCATAAAAGTAAAAGATAGGCCCTTCGCAGAGGGAAGGTGGATTTGCAGAGGTGCCAGAGCTCGAAGCAAAAACAGAGATGAAAATAATTTTGAGAGGTATGCTTTTATTGTCAACATAACGACTAAGAGTTCCCAATATCTTCCATACTACATACATTATAGGCGGTTCCCAAACATAAAGTTAAAGATTTTTACTCCCCCTCCACCAACAATCATCAGTCCATGGCTTGCCCGAAACAACGGGTGCCTCCAACTAACATCAAACCCGGGGGAGTTTTGTTTGCAATTATTTTTGATTTGATTTCGATCTTTTGATCATGGGACTGGGCATCCCAGTTACCAGCTATTTTCTCGTGAATGATGAGCGGAGTCCACTCATCGTGAGAATAACCCATCTAGCATGGAAGATACTACTAACCCGTAGTCGCTACATGAGCGATTCGGGCATACAAAACAGATTATTATTTGAAGGTTTAGAGTTTGGCACATGCAAATTTACTTGGAACGGCAGGTAAATGCCGAATATAGGTAGATATGGTGGACACTCATGGAATAAACTTGGTTCAAGGAATTTGGATGCACAAGCAGTATTCCCGCTTAGTACAGATATTTTGGCTAGCAAAGGATTCTAAATAGCGAGCACCACATGTTGGAGGATCCAAAACAATATAACTTATACAAATATACCCAAGCATAACTCATTATGTTGTCTTCCTTGTCCAACTTCAACTAATTTGCTCAGGTTGAAAATAATTAATGGGGCTCACAATCATAGAAGATGTCCAAGATAGTATTATATGTGAAATCTCTCTTCCTTCAATATTCTTTCATGAATTGTTCAAGTGACCAATACAACGTTTGCTAACCTTCAATAAATTTACCACCTCTACTTCTTATATGTAAAGTCATTACTCCCCATGGGATAAGCATATGAAACATATATGATTTCAGATTTATGACATTCAAATCATTCAACTATTTACTCAAAGGATATAAATGAAGCACACGAGTAAATGACAAACTACTCCAAAAAGATATAAGTGAAGATCAATGAGTAGTTAAATAATTATGTAGCTATGTGAAGAGTCTCTCTCATTTAATAATTTCAGATCTTGGTATTTTATTCAAACATCAAGCAAATCTAAAGAAAATAAAATGACGCTCCAAGCAAAACACATATCATGTGGTGAATAAAAATATAGCTCCAAGTAAAGTTACCGATGGACGAAGACGAAAGTGGGGATGCCATCCGGGGCATCCCCAAGCTTAGGCTCTTGGTTATACTTGAATATTACCTTGGGGTGCCTTGGGCATCCTCAAGCTTAGGCTCTTGCCACTCCTTATTCCATAGTCCATCGAATCTTTACCCAAAACTTGAAAACTTCACAACACAAAACTTAACAGAAAACTCGTAAGCTCCGTTAGCGAAAGAAAACAAAAGAACACTTCAAGGTACTGTAATGAACTCATTATTTATTTATATTGGTGTTAAACCTACTGTATTCCAACTTCTCTATGGTTTATAAACTATTTTACTAGCCATAGATTCATCAAAATAAGCAAGCAACACAGGAAAAACAGAATCTGTCAAAAACAGAACAGTCTGTAGTAATCTGTAACTAACGCAACCTTCTGGAAATCCAAAAATTCTAAAATAAATTGATGGACCTGAGGAATTTGTCTAGTTATCACCTGCAAAAATAATCAACTAAATATCACTCTCCAGTAAACAGTTGAAGCTAATCTCGTGAGCTCTAAAGTTTCTGTTTTTTACAGCATGATCATAAAGACTTCACCCAAGTCTTCCCAAAGGTTCTACTTGGCACAAACACTAATTAAAACACAAAACCACATATAAATAGAATATAGATGGATTATTTATTCCTAAACAGAACCAAAAATCAAGAAACTAAAATAAAATTGGGTTGCCTCCCAACAAGCGCTATCGTTTAACGCCCCTAGCTAGGCATGATGATTTCAACGATGCTCACATAAAAGATAAGAATTGAAACATAAAGAGAGCATCATGAAGAATATGACTAGCACATTTAATTCTAACCCACTTCCTATGCATAGGGATTTTGTGAGCAAACAACTTATGGGAACAATAATCAACTAGCATAGGAAGGCAAAACAAGCATAACCTTAAAATTTTAAGCACATAGAGAGGAAACTTGATATTATTGCAATTCCTACAAGCATATATTCCTCCCTCATAATAATTTTCAGTAGCATCATGAATGAATTCAACAATATAACAATCACCTAAAGCATTCTTTTCATGATCTACAAGCATAGAAATTTTATTACTCTCCGCATAAGCAAATTTGTTCTCATGAATAGTAGTGGGAGAAAACTCAACAAAATAACTATCATGTGATTGAAAATTAATATCAAGATGACAAGTTTCATGGTTATCATTATTCTTTATAGCATAGGTGTCATCACAATAATCATCATAGATAGGAGGCATGCTTTCATCATAGTAAATTTGCTCATCAAAGCTTGGGGGACAAAAAATATCATCTCCATCAAACATAGCTTCCCCAAGCTTGTGGATTTGCATATCATTGGCATCATGGATATTCAAGGAACTCATACTAACAACATTGCAATCATGCTCATCATACAAATATTTAGTGCCAAACATTTTAATGCATTCTTCTTCTAACACTTTGGCACAATTTTCCTTCCCATCATACTCACGAAAGAAATTAAAAAGATGAAGCGTATGAGGTAAACTCAATATTTTTTGTAGTTTTCTTTTATAAACTAAACCAGTGCTAAAACAAGAAACAAAAAGATTCGATTGCAAGATCTAAAGATATACCTTCAAGCACTCACCTCCCCGGCAACGACGCCAGAAAAGAGCTTGATGTCTACTACGCGACCTTCTTCTTGTAGATGTTGTTGGGCCTCCAAGTGCAGAGGTTTGTAGGACAGTAGCAAATTTCCCTCAAGTGGATGACCTAAGGTTTATCAATCCGTGGGAGGCGTAGGATGAAGATGGTCTCTCTCAAACAATCCTGCAACCAAATAACAAAGAGTCTCTTGTGTCCCCAACACACCCAATACAATGGTAAATTGTATAGGTGCACTAGTTCAGCGAAGAGATGGTGATACAAGTGCAATATGGATGGTAGATATAGGTTTTTGTAATCTGAAAATATAAAAAAAGCAAGGTAGCAAGCGATAAAAGTGAGCACAAACGGTATTGCAATGCTACGAAACAAGGCCTAGGGTTCATTCTTTCAGTAGTGCAAGTTCTCTCAACAATAATAACATAATTGGATCATATAACTATCCCTCAACATGCAACAAAGAGTCACTCCAAAGTCACTAATAGCAAAGAATGAACGAAGAGATTATGGTAGGGTACGAAACCACCTCAAAGTTATTCTTTCCAATCAATCCGTTGGGCTATTCCTATAAGTGTCACAAACAGCCCTAGAGTTCGTACTAGAATAACACCATAAGACAAAAATCAACCAAAACCCTAATGTCACCTAGATACACCAATGTCACCTCAAGTATCCGTGGGTATGATTATATGATATGCATCTGATACGTCTTCGTCGTATCTATAATTTTTGATTGTTCCATGCCAATACTATTCACTTTCATATACTTTTTGGCAACTTTTTATATTATCTTTGGGACTAACATATTGATCCGATTGCCCAAGTGCCGTTCTGCATTGCATTTTTTATGTTTTGCAGAATATCCATATCAAACGGAATCCAAACGGGATAAAAACGGACGGAGCTTATTTTTGGAAAATATGGAAAATTCCAGAAGAAAAATCCACGCGAGACGGTGCCCGAGGTGGTCACGAGGCAGGGTGCCACCCCCCTGGGCGCGACCCTACCCTCGTGAGCCCACCGAAAGGTGGTTGATGCTCTTATTTTGCCGCAAGAAAGATAATATTCGGAAAAAAAATCTGGGCAAAGGTTTCAGGACAATCGGAGTTACGGATCTCCATATATACGCAAAACGGTGAAACAGAGCCAGAACAGAACGCAGAAACAGAGAGATAGATCCAATCTCGGAGAGGCTCTCGCCCCTCCCAAGCCATGGGAGCCAAGGAATAGAGGGGAAACCCTCCTTCCATCTAGGGAGGAGGTCAAGGAAGAAGAAGAAGAAGGGGGGCTCTCTCCCCCTTGCTTCCGGTGGCGCCGGAGCGCTGCCGGGGGCCATCATCATCACCACGATCTTCATCAACACCGACATCATCTTCACCAACATCTCCATCACCTTCCCCCTTCTATATTCAGCGGTCCACTCTCCCACAACCCGCTGCACCCTCTACTTGAACATGGTGCTTTATGCTTCATATTATTATCCAATGATGTGTTGCCATCCTATGATGTCTGAGTAGATTTTCGTTGTCCTATCGGTGATTGATGAATTGCTATGATTGATTTGAGTTGCATGTTTTATTATTGGTGCTGTCCTATGGTGCCCTCCATGTCGCACAAGCGTGAGGGATTCCCGCTGTAGGGTGTTGCAATGCATTCATGATTCGCTTATAGTGGGTTGGTGAGTGACTGAAACACAAACCCGAGTAAGAGGGATTGTTGCGTATGGGATAAAGGGGACTTGATGCTTTAATGCTATGGTTGGGTTTTACCTTAATGAACCTTTAGTAGTTGCGGATGCTTGCTAGATTTCCAATCATAAGTGCATATGATCCAAGTAGAGAAAGTATGTTAGCTTATGCCTCTCCCTCAAATAGAATTGCAATAACGATTATCGGTCTAGTAACATAGTCAGTTGCCTAGGGACAATTCCACAACTCCTACCACCACTTTTCCACACTCGCCATATTTACTTTAGTTGTGTCTTTATCTAAGCAGCCCCTAGTTTTATTTACGTGTTCTTTACTTTCTTGCTAGCCTATCCAAAAGCACCTACAAAGTACTTCTAGTTTCTTACTTGTTCTAGGTAAAGCAAACGTCAAGCATGCGTAGAGTTGTATTGGTGGCCGATAGAACTTTAGGGAATATTTGTTCTACCTTTAGCTCTTCGTTGGGTTCGACACTCTTACTTATCGAAAACTGTTGCGATCCCCTATACTTGTGGGTTATCAAGACCTTTTTCCGCGCCCGCTGTCGGGAGCAATAGCGTGGGGTGAATATTCTCGTGTGTGCTTGTTTGCTTTATCACTAAGTAATTTTTATTTGCTGTCCTTAGTTGTTTTCTATCTTTAGTTATGGGTAGGAAACGCAAAATACCAAAAAAATTAGTTGTACCTCCTGCTCCAATGGTTCAAGAACCACTCAAAATCTATCACACTGCTGAAGCTTTTTACTTGGATCATCTTCGATCCCTTTGTGCTCATGCTGAAACCCCAACTATCTTAGTTGAGGGCAAATCTTTAGATGAGCATGCTTGTTATGTGCGATACCGTATATCTGAAAAAGGGAAACTATTATGGGGTCAAATTCAACGTTTGCAATGCAATGCTTGGAATTTATGCGATTATTATGATTTTACTTGTTGTTCTGAAGACCTTAAGAAACACCTACCCTATCAATGCTTGTTTAGTGATAATGGAATCGTATCTTCATATGTTAAGGGTGTTTATAATTACTATGATGTTCAACAAATTGAAGAATTTGTTGCTTTTAAGGGTTCTTACGAAATTGCTTCTTTGATTGAAAAGTATGGTGCTACTCTTTACGAATCTGAAAATTTTGCGATACTTAAATATTGCTATGATAATTATGCTTCTAATCCTTATGTTAAACCATATATTGAGAACTACTCCGCTGTCCAAGAAGAGACTAATATTTTGCAGGAAGCTATGGAAGAAGAAATTGATGAAACTGCGAGCTCATTGGATGAAAAAGATGATGAGGAGAGCAAAGAACAAAAGGAGGAAGAGCGGATTAGCTACCCGTGCTCACCTTCTAATGAGATTAACCCTCCAACTCATACATTATTTAATTCCCTTCGTATGCATCAAGGATGATTACTATGATGATTGTTATGATCCCGTTGATTCTCTTGAAATATCCATTTTTGATGATGCTTGCTATGCTTGTGGCCAAGATGCCAATATGAATTATGCTTATGGGGATGAACTTGCTATAGTTCCTTATGTTAAACATGAAATTGTTGCTATTGCACCCACGCATGATAGTCCTATTACCTTTTTGAATTCTCCAAACTACACTATATCGGAGAAGTTTGCAGTTATTAAGGATTATATTGATGGGTTTCCTTTTACCGTTGCACATGATGATTTTGATAGGTATAATATGCATGTGCTTGCTTCTCCTACTTTCAATTATTATGAGAGAGGAACTATATCTCCACCTCTCTATGTATCCAACACGATAAAATTGCAAGAAACTGTTTATACTATGCATTGGCCTTTACTTTGTGTGCATGAATTGTTCTTTTATGACATGCCGATGCATAGGAAGAGAGTTAGACTTCGTCATTACATGATGTATGTTACTTTGTGCTCACTACTAAATTACAAATCATTGTTAATTAAAATTGTCTTTGAAATACCTTGGGATCCGGGTGGATTTACTACTTGAGCACTATATGCCTAGCTTAATGGCTTTAAAGAAAGCGCTGCCAGGGAGACAACCCGGAAGTTTTAGAGAGTTATTTATTTCTGTTGAGTGCTTTCATATAGTTTAAAAACAACAAAAATAAAGAGGGGAACCCAAAACTTTTTCAAAAAGGAAAGTGAAAGTGAGAAAGACAAGCATTGTTGAAGTGGGAGAGCTCCTTGAACTTTGTTCATGCTCACAGAAACTTTGTGAATCTTAATTACAGAAATTTTTCAATAAAAATAATTATCCCCTTGTACAATTCCATTGTATTATAAAAATAATGTGCCAAGGTTTGCCTTTAGGATGTTTACAATGCTTGTTGGTTTGTGCGGTGCAGGACAGAAACTTTGGCTGTAGTGCGTGAATTTTAATATTTTACTAGAACGTCAAATGGTTCTGATTATTTTTGCACTGTCTTTCTATAATTTTTTTTTATTTTTACTAATTTTGGAAGAATTTTTCAAGTATCAGAAGTATGGTGGATGTTCAGATTGCTACAGACTGTTCTGTTTTTGACAGATTCTGTTTTTGATGCATAGTTTGCTTGTTTTGATGAAACTATCAATTTATATCAGTGGGTTAAGCCATGAAAAAGTTATATTACAGTATGCACCATGCAAAATCAAAATATGAGTTGGTTTGCAACAGTACTTAGAGTAGTGATTTGCTTCATTATACTACCGGATCTTACCGAGTTTTCTGTTGAAGTTTTGTGTGGATGTAGTGTCTAATCGAGGATGTTTCGATGTGAGAAGAAGGAAGAGAGGCAAGAGCTCAAGCTTGAGGATGCCCGAGGCACCCCAAGTAAATATACAAGGAGAATCAAGCGTCTAATCTTGGGGATGATTGGGAGGCATCCCCTCTTTCTTCAACAAGTATCGGTATGTTTCCGGATTCGTTTCGTTCATGCATTATGTGCATGTCTTGGAGCGTCTTTTGCAATTAGGTCTTTATTTTTATTTTATGCACCATGCTGATATGAGATAGTGCTTGGTTGATTTATAGAATGCTCATTGCACTTCACTTATATCTTTTGAGTATGGCTTTATAGAATGCTTCATGTGCTTCACTTATATCATTTGAAGTTTGGATTGCCTGTTTCCCTTTACATAGACAACCGCCATTTGTAGAATGCTCTTTTCCTTCACTTATATTTGTTAGAGTATGGGCACATCTTTTATAGAAAGAATTAAACTCTCTTGCTTCACTTATATCTATTTAGAGAGATGACAGGAACTGGTCATTCACATGGTTAGTCATAAAATCCTACATAAAACTTGTAGATCGCTGAATATGATATGTTTGATTCCTTGCAATAGTTTTGCGATATAAAGATGGTGATATTAGAGTCGTGCTAGTTGAGTAATTGTGAAATTGAGAAATACTTGTGTTGAGGTTTGCAAGTCCCATATCATGCACGTATGGTGAACCATTATGTAACGAAGTCGGAGCATGAGGTGTTTATTGATTGCCTTCCTTATGAGTGGCGGTCGGGGACGAGCGATGGTCTTTTCCTACCAATCTATCCCCTAGGAGCATGCGCGTAGTACTTTGTTTTGATGACTAATAGATTTTTGCAATAAGTATGTGAGTTCTTTATGACTAATGTTGAGTCCATGGATTATACACACTTTTACCTTTCCATCATTGCTAGCCTCTTGATGCAGCATTGCCCTTTCTCACCTCGAGAGTTGGTGCAAACTTCACGGTGCATCCAAACCCCGTGATACGATACGCTCTGTCACACATAAGCCTCATTATATCTTCCTCAAAACAGCCACCATACCTACCTATCATGGCATTTCCATAGCCATTCTGAGATATATTGCCATGCAACTTCCATCATCATCATATACATGACTTGAGCATTAAATGTCATATTGCTTTGCATGATCGTAAGATAGCTAGCATGATGTTTTCATGGCTTGTCTGTTTTTTGATGTCATTGCTACGCTAGATCATTGCACATCCCGGTACACCGCCGGAGGCATTCATATAGAGTCATATCTTTGTTCTAGTATTGAGTTGTAATATCGAGTTGTAATATCGAGTTGTATGTAAATAAAAGTGTGATGATCATCATTACTAGAGCATTGCCCATAAAAAAGAGAGGCCAATGAAGCCTAAATAAAAAAAATGGGGCCAAAGAAGCCCGCAAAAAAGGGGCAATGTTACTATCTCTTTTTCCACACTTGTGCTTCAAAGTAGCACCATGTTCTTCATGTAGTGAGTCTCATATCTTGTGCTTCAAAGTAGCACCATGTTCTTCATATAGATTGTCTCTTATGTTGTCACTTTCATATACTAGTGGGAATTTTCATTATAGAACTTGGCTTGTATATTCCAACGATGGGCTTCCTCAAATGCCCTAGGTCTTCATGAGCAAGCTAGTTGGATGCACACCCACTTAGTTTCTTTTGTTGAGCTTTCATACACTTATAACTCTTAGTGCATCCGTTGCATGGCAATCCCTACTCCTCGCATTGACATCAATTGATGGGCATCTCCATAGCCCGTTGATTAGCCGCGTCGATGTGAGACTTTCTCCTTTTTTGTCTTCTCCACATAACCTCCCTCATTATATTCTATTCCACCTATAGTGATATATCCATGGCTTGCGCTCATGTATTGCGTGAGGGTTGAAAAAGCTGAAGCGCGTTAAAAAGTATGAACCAATTGCTCGGCTTGTCATCGGGGTTGTGCATGATGGGGGCATTTTGTGTGACGAAAATGAAGCATGGCCACACTGTATGATTTTGTAGGGATAAGCTTGCTTTGGCCTTGTTGTTTTGAAAAGACATGATTGCTTTATTGGTACGCTCGAAGTATTATTGTTTTTATGTCAAAGATAGACTATTGCTTTGAATCACTCGTGTCTTAATATTCATGCCATGATTAGGCATATGATCAAGATTATGCTAGGTAGCATTCCACATAAAAAATTATTCTTTTTTATCATTTACCTACTCGAGGACGAGCAGGAATTAACCTTGGGGATGCTGATACGTCTCCGTCGTATCTATAATTTTTGATTGTTCCATGCCAATATTATTCACTTTCATATACTTTTTGGCAACTTTTTATATTATTTTTGAGACTAACATATTGATCCAAAGGCCAGTGCAGTTCACATGCTGCATGTTTTATGTTTCGCAGAATATCCATATCAAACGGAATCCAAACGGGATAAAAACGGACGGAGCTTATTTTTGGAAAATATGGAAAATTCCAGAAGATAAATCCACGCGAGACGGTGCCCGAGGTGGTCACGAGGCAGGGGCGCGCCACCCCCCTGGGCGCGCCCCCTACCCTCGTGAGCCCACCGAAAGGCGGTTGATGCTCTTCTTTTGCTGCAAGAAAGATAATATTCGGAAAAAAATCTGGGCGAAGGTTTCAGGCCAATCGGAGTTACGGATCTCCATATATACGCGAAACGGTGAAACAGAGCCAGAACAAAACGCAGAAACTGAGAGATAGATCCAATCTCGGAGGGGCTCTCGCCCCTCTCAAGCCATGGGAGCCAAGGAACAGAGGGGAAACCCTCCTTCCATCTAGGGAGGAGGTCAAGGAAGAAGAAGAAGAAGGGGGGCTCTCCCCCCCTTGCTTCCGGTGGCGCCGGAGCGCTGCCGGGGGCCATCATCATGACTGCGATCTTCATCAACACCGCCGTCATATTCACCAAAATCTCCATCACCTTCCCCCTTCTATAATCAGCGGTCCACTCTCCCGCAACCCGCTATACCCTCTACTTGAACATGGTGCTTTATGCTTCATATTATTATCCAATGATGTGTTGCCATCCTATGATGTCTGAGTAGATTTTCGTTTTCCTATCGGTGATTGATGAATTGCTATGATTGATATGAGTTGCATGTTTTATTATTGGTGCTGTCCTATGGTGCCCTCCGTGTCGCGCAAGCGTGAGGGATCCCCGCTGTAGGGTGTTGCAATGCGTTCATGATTCGCTTATAGTGGGTTGGTAAGTGACTGAAACACAAACCCGAGTAAGAGGGATTGTTGCGTATGGGATAAAGGGGACTTGATGCTTTAATGCTATGGTTGGGTTTTACCTTAATGAATCTTTAGTAGTTGCGGATGCTTGCTAGAGTTCCAATCATAAGTGCATATGATCCAAGTAGAGAAAGTATGTTAGCTTATGCCTCTCCCTCAAATAGAATTGCAATAACGATTATCGGTCTAGTAACATAGTCAGTTGCCTAGGGACAATTCCACAACTCCTACCACCACTTTTCCACACTCGCCATATTTACTTTAGTTGTGTCTTTATCTAAACAACCCCTAGTTTTATTTATGTGTTCTTTACTTTCTTGCTAGCCTATCCAAAAGCACCTACAAAGTACTTCTAGTTTCTTACTTGTTCTAAGTAAAGCGAACGTCGAGCATGCATAGAGTTGTATCGGTGGTCGATAGAACTTTAGGGAATATTTGTTCTACCTTTAGCTCCTCGATGGGTTCAACACTCTTACTTATCGAAAACTTTTGCGATCCCCTATACTTGTGGGTATCAGCATCACACAATCTCAGATTCATCTATTCAACCAACACATAGAACCTCAGAGATTGCCCCAAAGTTTCTACCGGAGAATCAAGACGAAAACGTATGCCAACCCCTATGCATAGGTTCATGGGTGGAACCCGCAAGTTGATCATCAAAACATACATCAAGTGAATCACGTGATATCCCATTGTCACCACAGATACACACGCCAAGACATACATCAAGTGTTCTCAAATCATTAAAGACTCACTCCGATAAGATTACTTCAAAGGGAAAACTCAATCCATTACAAGAGAGTAGAGGGGGAGAAGCAACATAAGATCCAACTATAATAGCAAAGCTTGCGATACATCAAGATCGAATCACCTCAAGAACACGAGAGAGAGAGAGAGAGAGAGAAATCAAACACATAGCTACTGGTACATACCCTCAGCCCCGAGGGTGAACTACTCCCTCCTCGTCATGGAGAGCACCGGGATGATGAAGATGGCCACCGGTGAGGGATCCCCCCTCCGGCAGGGTGCCGGAATAGGGTCCCCATTGGTTTTTGGTGGCTACAGAGGCTTGCGGCGGTGGAACTCCCGATCTATCCTGTTCCCCGAAGTTTTTAGGGTATATGGATATATATAGGAGGAAGAAGTATGTTAGGGGAGACATGAGGGGCCCACGAGGGTGGAGGGTGTGCCCAGGGGGTGGGCGCCCCCCCTTGCGTCGTGCCTCCTGACGGTGTCCTGGACTAGGGGGTACTCACCACGTCATCTCCCGATCTATTGGATTGGGCCGAGGACCCCCATGGCCGTATACTCATGGGCCAGTCCGGACAACTGCCGCATACAAGGAAGATTCCACAAGACTTGGCGATGAAGACAAGGACTCCTCCCCACCGGTGTATTCGGCTAGGACTCTTGTTATCCTAGGCCTCTGGTGCATTATATAAACCAAGGTCAGGCTAGTCGATAGATATACAACAATCATACCATAGGCTAGCTTCTAGGGTTTAGCCTCTACGATCTCGTGGTAGATCAACTCTTGTACTACTCATATCATCAAGATCAATCAAGCAGGAAGTAGGGTATTACCTCCATCGGGAGGGCCCGAACCTGGGTAAACATCGTGTCCCCTGCCTCTTGTTACCATCCGCCTTAGATGCACAGTTCGGGACCCCCTACCCGAGATCCATCGGTTTTGGCACCTATCCGGCATCAAGCTAGTATATTGCGGCGACTTCTCACGACCCTCTCTCAGGGGCCCGTTTGCTGATCACTGTTATCTCCAATATATTACACTGCATTTTTATTCCTATGTATGCTGTCGAGCTAGGAATTGATCCTCAGGCCGATTTCGCGCATCGACCTGAGTCTCAGGGGCTACTGGGAACAGCGGTTTTTATGCTTGCCTTCAGGTGCATCTCGGGTTTTAGACTGATACACACCTTGAGGGCTACTGGATATACATCGGCAGAGAATAAACTGCACCAGTTAAAATATTCACAAAAAATCAGCCAGCGGTCGGGGTGGTGCACCACCTTGGAAGCAGTCTGGCATAAAGCTTGGGCGCTAGCGGCTAGCTCCATAGAGGGCATTTCTGGCATTAAGCTCGGCTAAACTCCTTCACCTTTTTTGAACCAACATGATCTATGACATCTTGGATTTAGTCCGGCGTTGGAGCTTGGACACAGTCCGGCGTTGGAGCTCGGATACATTTCAGCGTTGGAGCTCGGAAGCAGTCCGACATTGGTGCTTGGCTACAAAAGATACCTCGAATGCAGTACGGCGTTGGAGCTCGGACGCAAGAGGACACTGCCCCCTGGGAAAAACTTCAAACCTGAGGTAGGGCATAAAAATAACAAGGCATTAATAAAGGCCGGAAACTTAAAGGGGCTCCTCGGATACCAACGTGTAAACTCTTCGGATGCACTTCGGCGATCCTCAAGATCGAAGTTGAGAAGATTTGTTGAACCAGTTTTCAAGACCGACGACCGAAGATGAAGAACAGTTCAGAAGAATCGAGGAGCGTCCCTAACTTGAAGACCGGTTCAGGGGGCTACTGACGGTGTCCTGGACTAGGGGGTACTCACCACGTCATCTCCCGATCTGTTAGATTGGGCCGAGGACCCCCATGGCCGTATACTCATGGGCCAGTCCGGACAGCTGCCGCATACAAGGAAGATTCCACAAGACTTGGCGATCAAGACAAGGACTCCTCCCCACCGGCGTATTCGGCTAGGACTCTTGTTATCCTAGGCCTCTGGTGCATTATTTGAACCGAGGCCTGGCTAGTCGATAGATATACAACAATCATACCATAGGCTAGCTTCTAGGGTTTAGCCTCTATGATCTCGTGGTAGATCAATTCTTGTACTACTCATATCATAAAGATCAATCAAGCAGGAAGTAGGGTATTACCTCCATCGAGAGGGCCCGAACCTAGGTAAACATCGTGTCCCCTGCCTCCTGTTACCATCCGCCTTAGATGCACAGTTCGGGACCCCCTACCCGAGATCCTTCGGTTTTGACACCGACACCTCCCTCATTGCTTCCTTGACATGGTCTCCAAGTCTCCCGGGTTGCTTTCTTTCCAAAAATAACTTCTCCAGAAGGTTTCATTCCGTTTCGACTCCGTTTGATATTCCTTTTCTTCGAAACACTAAAAACAAGGGAAAAAACAAGAACTGGCACTGGGCTCTGGGTCAATAGGTTAGTCCCAAAAGTAATATAAAAGTGCATAGTAAAGTCCATAAAACATCCAAGATGGATAATATAATAGCATGAATACTTCATAAATTATAGATTCGTTGGAGACGTATCAGTCGACGTCCCACATGTTGGCGAATGAAAGTATTCTTTCCGATATAGTGGACGAGCAACGAGTATTCATTGTTTATTTTTGATGAAACCTATTGTCTCCACTGTTACGACTGGGGAGTGTGAAACACAGTAGCCCCGTGAACTTGGCATGTGCACCACTCCCTCCTTCCTCATGTAGTACTACCATAGTGTTGACTATAAGGTTACAACTTTTTCTCACTTTCTCTCTATCTATTTCCTCTCAAATGTTTTTACTTTTTTTAGACACAATTGTTTTTTATGCCTCTTTTTTTAGAATTAGTTTTTTTATACCTAGGAGCACGTGTAGAGACGAGCTCCTGCAGATCCCATTCCTTGACTTTGTCAATGCCTCTCTCTCCTCCACATAAGCGGGCTTGTCGAGAAGACAAGAGATGATCCCTTAGCACAATATGTTTCACCATGTTTTAGGAATAACTAGTTATTGAAGATAAGGCTAAGTGATGATCCATTGTACACGTGTTTTTTTGTCATCTCTAAATTACATGCAAGACTTATGATAAGACTATCTTATCAACCATTGTACATGCCCTTTATAGCCTAGAACTTTACTGGTAGTACTTGCTATGAATGCGGGCAGCTGGCCTCTGAGGGGGAGCGCGCGCTAGGAGATGGTGGGGTGGGTGTCGGTGTCAAAACTGGCGGATCTCGGGTAGGGGGTCCCGAACTGTGCGTCTAAGGCAGATGGTAACAGGAGGTGGGGGACACGATGTTTACCCAGGTTTGGGCCCTCTCGATGGAGGTAATACCCTACTTCCTGCTTGATTGATCTTGATGATATGAGTATTACAAGAGTTGATCTACCACGAGATCGTAGAGGCTAAACCCTAGAAGCTAGCCTATGGTATGATTGTTGTTGTCCTACGGACTAAACCCTCCGGTTTATATAGACACCGGAGGGGGCTAGGGTTACACAGAGTCGGTTACAATGGGAGGAGATCTACATATCCATATTGCCAAGCTTGCCTTCCACGCCAAGGAGAGTTCCATCCGGACACGGGACGAAGTCTTCAATCTTGTATCTTCATAGTCCAACAGTCCGGCCAAAGGATATAGTCCGGCTGTCCGGATACCCCCTAATCCAAGACTCCCTCAGTGGGGGAGGGGTTCAGGTGGGCCGGGGCGGTAAGAAGCGGGCTTGGAAGCGTGCGTACTCCCGCATGGCCCACCTCACATTATCATCACATATTTCTTGGAGTCCGTGCAAAGCGGGCGGGCGATCTCTTCTCCCTCCCCCGCCTCTCTCCTCTCAGCGGACGCCCGCCGAGCGATTAGATTCTGGCTATTGACGGTTTATTCAATTGCAGTCCCACATGTCAATGAAAATGCAAGACAACGTGTGTCCCCTTTGGTGAGCGGCGTGCGAGCCGGACTGTCGGGGGTGTGATGTGAACTCGACGCATACGAGTTGTAAGTGTGCCTTTTCCTTTTGAACTTGCAAAGCGTAACATTTTCGTGCGGTCGATTGATAGAAATCCAGAATAAAATGATGAGGGTGGTGCTTTCCCACGCGTTAGGCGGGCTAGTTTGAGTGATATGACGTGCTACAGTGCTGTCCACTTGCTCCATTTTTATGTAAGCAAGATTCTACACTCTTCCGTGGGAGGAGTGCGAAACACTGCGGATCTAATTTTGATCGAGGGATAACTATTCCCTGCGAAATAATGGAGCACTGTTAGCGATTATAGCATGATAGTTAGCGCATCTCCAGCGCTGGCCCTCAAATTTACACTGGCATCTGTCCGAGGACACTGGTGGATGCCATCCAATGCTGCCCGCATACCTTTCAACAACTATATGAACTAACCGGACGAAATTCGTGCAAACAAAGCAAATTTTAAATTGACCGGATGAAATTCATTACATTTCGAGAACTATCCCTATAAACTGGACGAAATTAATTACATATTTCGCACAAATTGTACTAAAACCTACTGTAAACCTAATCTAAACGATCGCCGGGCCCTGACCACCATGTCCGGCCCTGAACCCGAGAAAGCCGGCCATTGCCTTTGCCTCCTCCTTATCCGCCTCGGTAACCTCCTCCGCCGATTTTTATCCCACCAAGCTTGGCGTCGACTGAGTGGAGGAGCGGTGGCCTTCCTGGGACCAGAGCGGTGGCGACCTACCGTGTACTACTCTTCCTCGCTGCCGGTTGCGCCCGCGCACGCGCGCCGGCTTCGTGGTCATGGCGGCGGAGGGCGGCCGGGGGGGGGGGGGAGCCGGCGATCTCCTTCGTTTGCTCCTGCGAGAGTATGTCCTAGAGAGCTTTGGAGCATGCCCGGAGCGGAGCCACCAATGTCCTTCGTCTTCTCCTGCGACAGTACGTCCAAGAGAGCTTTGGAGTGCCCAGGGGCCATGGTTGGAGTGGTGCCAACAGAAGGAAGTGACCGGAGGAGAATGAGTGCGGGTCTTTGGCTATGGCTGGGAGCTGAGGCTCAAGTTAATATAGCGGGTGAATGGCAATGAGCCGCGGCAGACGGATGGACGGCTAGCACCGGAGAAGGTTCGTCGGTAGCCGTGGTGTAACATGGAGCAATCGCTTGCACCGGGATGCCGCGCGGGTGGTGCTCTCTCGGCCGTCGCGCAGCTGCAATGCCGGCGCCAGTGAGAGGTTGCGTCGGGCGTGAATGTGGACGCAGCTTCAGTGACTTAACTGCAGGTGCTTTGTCTTACTGACATGTGGGCCCAACGGGCATCAGGCCCGCATGTCAGTGACACACCAACTGCACCTGCAGTTAAGGCCGATGAATGCGGCATTGACGTTCTGGAGAGACGGTGATCGTTCTGAGCGGAAGCGCCGCTAGCGATGGAAGAGGGCTTTCAGCAGCAGGCGAGGCGGTCGACGGCTGGCGTGGTGGTAAAATGTAATGACAACCAGGCGTCCATGCAACTGCTCTTGTCGCCAGCTAGCATTCGACGACCACCATTAGACACCACACAACCATACATAACTTACGAATAATGGACGAATCGATCAGACACACACTCGTGTGCAGTGGCACTTTGATCGGTTGCTCACGATAGTACATACTCCACACCATAGTACCCTCTCTAGCTAGGCTGTTTTATAGATTGTCGTTGTAATGGACGATATACATGAGCAAGGCGCCGAGTCACGAGTATGACCGCTGGTGTTGATCCAGGTGAATACATGCTCGGTGTTCGCGGAGGCCTCCAGCAAACGTCTAAATAATAATGTCACATACGCATAATTTGGGTTTTTATTTCTTTCTCCACTGACAGGTAGGCCCGCATAGATAGATAGATAAAGAACACGAGCTGATGAGGCGCATGCGGACTGTTTGGTGGTCAACCGGACAAATACGGAGCTATACGCTGAGCCAAGGACCGTGATAATCACCATATCTCGTATACAATGATCAAAGTGAGCTATCAAGACAAGTTCAATGACCGCCAATGCATTTTACTCGGTAATAAATGACCAGGATTGAAGGGGATCCAAATTTCCTTCGTCTTACTGTCCTTGAGCTCTTGACAAACCAATGAACTTTACGGTTGTCCGCCACTCCACCTCGTAGCTGTCACCAGCGTTGTTCATGCCATCATACCAGCACACTAACCGGTAAGGAAGTGATGGAATTCCGCCGCGCCGAGTTCCTCGCCGCCCATGACCGCACACAGAAATGTAGGCAAGCGGTGGCATCCCGCCTTGCCGAGTTCATCGCTGCTCGCAACCTCACACCTATGTGGGCGGAATTTGAAGCTGCCAAGGCCGAATGGGCGGTAGAGCAAGAGGCGGCCAAAGCCGCACAGAGGGAGCGGAAAAGTTAGAAAGCACTCAATAAAAGAGAGGCCCGCCGCCACAAGAAAGAAGAGGACGCACACGCTGCTGCGGAGAGGTCGGCGGAGATCCAAGCACGGTGGGGTGTCGCCGACAAAGCCAGGAAGGAGAACGACGGCGTCTAGGCATGCGAGAAGTAGTAGTACTAGTAGTTAGTGTGCGTGTCTGCGTCGCCCGTACATTTGTTTAATTAACTACGAGCATGTAACAGTACTACTAGTTACTACTCTAGTTTTTAGAGCAAATTACCAGTACATTAGTGTCGGTGGGAAACGACACCTATGGGATCACAAGAATCCCTATTGCGGTTGCGGGGCGCGGGGTTGAGAGAAGAGCGGATCTAACAGAGAGCACACGGTTCGTTTACCCAGGTTCAGGCCGCGAGGATGCGTAAAACCCTAGTCCTGCTTTGGTGGATGTATTCTGAGTTCTTGAACTAGCTACGGAGTGTAACAAGCTCCAAAAAGCCGAATCCTTATTCCATGTGCCATGGGCCTCCTTTTATAGGCGAAAGGGGCTGCCACAGTGGCACACATGAGGTGGAAAGTGCTACAGCGTCACGAGCTTATCGCTGGTATTACAGGACAGAAGCGCATTTAATGCGAGGCTTAGGTGTCCCTTCACTTTATCGGGGACGGGGGCGAGGCCCGTCCCGTCCGTCGTCGCTCCTCCAAGCTTCGACACGCGCCCCGGCCAGCAATGCATGCGGTGCCATGTAGGAAGCCAGGCAGCTGAGGTGGCTGATGTAGGGTGGAACCCTAATCGGAGATCTTTCACGTTTGGAGGGGATCTTACGGGGAAAACACGATGAACGGGCGGAAGAACACAAGGAAACACACACAAGAGGAACACTAAACCGACAAGTTTCGATTACACAAGGGCCAGATCACCGAACACATAAGGTAGCACAAGATTCAAAATCAACAAAGGAAAGATACACGAGTAGCCGATCTTCTCCGAGAGGAGGTCTTGATGGGGTCCACCCTAGAGGAGGTCTTGAATCCGCTTGAGGGATCTTCTCCGAAGAGGTCGTGAACTCCCAGGAGAAGTACCAAGTGGATTAGCAAGGGCTCTCACACCAAAGATGAGCTAAACCAATGCTAACCCTAACTAGGAGGAAGTGGGAGAGTATTTATAGTTTACGGGACGAAAGGGTACACGGGCCTCGGCCCAAGTGGCTGCACGCAGGCAGGGCCGAAAGTTCCGGGCTAGGCCAGAAGTTCCCGGCTCCGGAAGGTCCGGGCAGGGTCCGGCCTAAGCCGAGAGTTGGCGCGGGTGGAGCTGGGCTGGCTTCCGGGGGCCGGAAGTTTCGGGGGCCGGAATTTCCGGGCCGGGTTCCGGGCAGGTTCCGGGCTAACCAGAAAGTTGGCACGCCCGGGCTGGTCGAAGTCGTCGGAGGCCGGAAGTTCCGGGCTGGCCGGAAGTTCCGGGGGCCGGAAGTTCCGGTGGTCGGAAGTTCCGGGCTGTGGCTGGAGTGTTGACGCTTGTCGTTTCTTCTTCAGCTCCTAGTTCCTTGGCTTGAATGTTGTACCTGATCACGCATAGTGTCTCGGACTTAGGTAGTAGCCATGTCTCACTAGAAGGAAAAGGGAAATCGAATAGGAGTGATGTCACCTCAGATTGAATAGCACAAGCTCTTGCTCTTGTCATGGGTCCACTTGGAGCTTGGATAGTTGATGGAAGGTCCATGGGGATGACCGAAGGATGCTCCGCATCATATCCCCCCCCCCTTGTGAAATATCCGACCTCGGATCAAGATCTTCATCACCATGGTACGGCGCGAGGTCCTTGACGTTGAAGATGTCGCTCACATTGTACTTGTCTCGTGGTAGGTCGATCTTGTAGGCATTTTCGTTGTAGCGTGCTAGCACCTTGAAAGGTCCATCGGCTCGAGGGAGAAGCTTGGACTTGCGTTCGTTGGGGAAGCGGACCTTGCGAAGGTGTAGCCACACTAGATCACCAATGTTGAAGACCATGGGTTGCTTGTTGACGTTGAGCTTGGTCGCTAGTCGTTGTACTTGGCGCTCTATGGTTTGTCTTGTATCCTCATGCATCTTCTTGATGTAGCTTGCCCGTGCACTTGCATCCATGTTGGTGCGCTCTTGTAGAGGAAGTGGTAGAATGTCCAATGGTGACAACAGGTTGAAGCCGTAGACGATCTCGAAGGGGGACTTGCCGGTAGTCGAGTGTGTTGCGCGATTGTAGGCGTACTCGGCGGTGGTGTAGACATGCCTCCCAGTCCTTGATGTTCTTCTTGATCAAGACGCGAAGTAGAGTCGAGAGGGTGCGGTTCGTCACCTCCGTTTGGCCGTCGGTTTGAGGATGGTATGCGGATGAGAACAAGAGCTGGATTCCGAGCTTGGCGCATAGGGTCTTCCAAAAGTAACTCAAGAACTTGACGTCACGATCGGAGACGATTGTCTTTGGTACTCCATGGAGTCGCAAGATTTCCCTATAAAAAAGATTAGCAATATGTGAAGCATCGTCTATCTTGTTGCAAGGAATGGAATGTGCCATCTTGGAAAATCTATCCACAACAACAAACATGGAATCCTTTCCATTTTGAGTTCTAGGCAAACCAAGTACAAAATCCATGCTAATGTCTTCCCAAGGTTGATAGGGAATAGGAAGAGGCATGTAAAGACCATGAGATTGAGCTTTAGACTTAGCTTTGTGACATGTAGAGCAACGGTTGGTGAAGCGTGAGACGTTGTGGAACATCTTGGGCCAAAAGTAGTTCTTGGAGAGCGTGGTGAATGTCTTGTCGCGTCCAAAGTGTCCCATGAGTCCGCCTCCATGAGCCTCTTGCAAAAGGAGCAAACGAAGAGAAGACTCGGGATGCATAGTTTTTTAGCTCTCATAAGATAATCATCCTTGATATAATATTGTTCCCAAGACGACAAGGCCAAACACTTAGCATAAGGAATAGCAAAAGATGGATCATTAGCATACAAGTCTTTTATGTGCTCAAAACCAATAACATTCAACTCAAGTTTAGTGACAAGCGTGCATATGCGAGAAAGTGCATCGGCAACTACATTTTCTTTACCCTTAATGTACTTAATAACATAAGGAAAAGATTCAATAAATTCACTCCATTTGGCATGACGCTTGTTCAACTTAGTTTGGCCTTTTAAGTACTTAAGCGTTTCGTGATCGGTATGGATGACAAACTCATGAGGTCTAAGGTAATGTTCCCAAACATGTAGCACACGCAGTAGAGCATATAATTCCTTGTCATAGATGGGATAGTTAAGTTGAGCACCGGTGAGTTTTTCACTAAAATATGCAATTGCTCATTTTTCTTGCATCAAAACTCCGCCAATTCCGGTACCACTTGCATCGCAATGAACCTCAAAAGTTTTGTCAAAATTGGGAAAAGCAAGAATCAGAGCATGAGTAAGCAAAGACTTGAGCTCATCAAAAGCGGTGGATTGCAAAGATCCCCAAACAAAAGGAGTATTTTTTCTTACTCAAGGCATGCAAAGAAGCGGCAATTGTGCTAAAGTTTTTCACAAAGCGACGATAAAAACCCGCAAGACCAAGAAAGCTACGCACTTATTGCAAATTGGTGGGTTGGGGCCAAGTTTTAATTGCTTCAATTTTAGATTCATCAACATGGACACCCTTTGAGGATACAACAAAACCCAAGAAAACCACTTTGTCAATACCAAATGTGCATTTTTTCATGTTTGCATAAAGACTTTCCTTGCGAAGAGTTTGCAAAACCGCCCTAACATGATCAAGATGTTCTTTCATGGTTTTGCTAAACACAAGAATATCGTCGAAGTAAACCACAACAAAGACTCCAATATAAGGACGAAGCACATGATGCATAAGATGCATGAAAGTACCGGGAGCCTCCAATAGACCCATAGGCATCACTAACCACTCATACAATCCAAATTTGGTTTTGAAAGCAGTTTTCCATTCATCACCTTCTTGTATGTGAATTTGATAATAGCCACTTTTAAGATCAATTTTTGAGAAAAAATTGGCTCCACTAAGTTCATCAAGCATATCATCTAAGAGAGGAATGGGATGCCTATAGCGAACGGTAATAGCATTTATAGGTCTACAATCAGAACACAAACGGAAACTTCCATCGGGTTTAGGCACAAGTATAACGGGAACGGCACAAGGACTTAAGCTTTCACGTACATGACCGTTGTCGATGAGTTGTTGTACTTGTCGTTGAATTTCCTTGGTTTCTTCGGGGTTGACTTGGTATGGAGCTTTGTTTGGTAGAGGCGCTCCGGGGATGAGGTCGATTTGATGTTCAATGCCTCGAAGAGGAGGTAGACCCGGAGGTAGCTCATCGGGGAAAATATCTTGGAATTCCTGCAAAAGAGATTGAAACACTAAAGGTAGCTCATGAGATGTGTTAGTTGTTGGCTCTCCATCCTTGCACACAAGGACAAAGTGCATCACACTAGATGGGTTCTCACACACTTCTCTCGTCTCACTTTTGGTGGCAAATAGGATGAGGTTTTTCTCTCTAGGCGAAGAGGCGCTCAAGTTTGGCTTGTGGCTCTCACTCACTTTTTGGTGGATCACTTTCTCACTCTTTTCTCCATGACGGGTGGCTTGCTTGTCGGCTAACACTTGACTAGGAGACATAGGTTGTAGCACATATTCCTTCCCTTTCATCTTGAAGCTATAGTGATTGGTACGCCTGTTGTGGAAGATACCACGGTCGAATTGCCATGGTCGACCAAGAAGGAGGTGGCAAACTGTCATTGGGACCACATCACACTCCAAAGTGTCGTCATATGCACCGATTTTGAAGGAGACTTGGACCGTATGCTCGACTCGTATAGTGCCGGAGTCACTTAGCCATTGAACATTGTATGGATGCCGGTGCTTCCTCTTGACCAATTGAAGCTTGGAGCATAGTTCTTCACTTGCCAAGTTGTGGCAACTACCTCCGTCGATGATGACCTTGACGGACCTCCCCTTGATGCCGGCCTTTGTGTGGAAGATGTGGCATCTTTGGTCGTCTTCTTGTTGATGTTGAAGAGTTAAGACCTTGGAGACCATGAGAGCGGGGCTCGAATCCTCATCACAAAAGACTTGATCATCTTCATCTTCGTTTACTCGCCGGTGCATGGCCACTTGCTCAAGAGCTTCCATCTCCTCTTCACTCATTGAATCATAGGTGACATCGTCGTTGAGGATCATGGTGCGCTTGTTGGTGCATTCATATGACTTGTGGCCTCGGCCGCCGCAAGTGAAACACTTGAAGGAGCTTGTCTTTACGGTCTCATCGTTTGGAGTAGATGATGAAGCACGTGGCTTGAAGTTGCTTGTAGCAGGAGGAAGACGACTTGAACTTGTCAAAGTTTTCTTGTAACTTGACTTGTCGTCGTTGCTTGTAGAAGGTTTGGTTGATGTAGATGTTGGAGGAGTTGTTGTAGATTGGTTGTTGGAGAAGCTTTACGTCTTGGACGAGTACTTGGCGTACTTGAAGTCATCTTTCACTTGACGTTCTGCCTTTGTAGCTTGATGCACGAGCTCTATGAGAGTGGAGTAGGGTTGGAATTCGTCGATCTTCTTGATGGGATGATTGAGTCCATTCAAGAAACGTGCCATTGTTTGCTCATCATCTTCCTTCACATTGGCTCGAATCATGGCTATCTCCATTTCGTTGTAGTATTCTTCAACACTCTTTGTTCCTTGCTTGAGAAGTTGGAGTTTCTTGAAGAGGTCGTGGTTGTAGTAGGTTGGCACAAAACATGCTCTCATGACATCCTTCATTTGAGCCCAAGTGGTGATTGGAGGTTCACCTCTTGCTTGTTGTCGCTCAATGATTTGTTCCCACCATATGAGCACATAGTCTTGGAACTCAAGTGAGGCCATAGCGATCTTCTTCTCTTCCTCATAGTTGTGTAAACGAAAGATTTTGTCGACCTTCAATGCCCATGAGAGGTACTCTTCGGGGTCATTGGTTCCATTGAACTTGGGCATGATGAATTTGAGCTTTCCATATTAGTGCTCTTCATTTTGTTGTGGTCGAGGATGATGACGCCCTTGACGTGGATGACAATCATCTTCTTGTTGCTCTTGGTGTGGAGGAAGTCCATGATCAACTTTCTCTTGTTGAACTTGAGGTTGAGGTGGAGCTTGACGAGCTTGTTGAGGAGCTTGAGGGACTTGACGTTGCATACGTGGTTGGTAGTTCCTCTCTTGGATTTGTTCTCGAAGGGCTTCCTCTTGATTTCGCCGTTCGCGATTGCGGTTGGCGATGGCTCGACTTGAATCTTGAAGGGCACGTTGCGCCTCAAGAGCTTGCGCCTCTCGTTGTTGTTGTTGAAGACGTTGAACCTCGACGTCTTGTTCGTCTTGATGTAGACGCGCTCGTTCTTCCTCTTGGCGCCTTAGTCGTTGTCGTTCTTGAGCTTGGGCAAAAGTGGCTTGGTTTGATTGAGGACGAGGGACTTGCTCATCGACTTGCTCTTGTGAATGCTTGTCATGTAGCGGGTTGCGAGATGCATGACGGTCTTGACGCGCGGCTCGTCTAAGAGTGTTCGATGACGGTGTACTTGAGTCGTAGAAGGTGGCGTCGGAGTGTTGACTCGAGCGGCCCCGTCTTGATGATGACGAAGTGGAATGATGTCGGTTCTTCATCAAGGCGCGGATCTCGTCCATTCTTGCATCATTCTCTTGTTTGTGCGCGTCGAACTTGTTGTCGAAGTAGTCCCTTGTAACGTTGCTCGGAGAGTCGCAAGTCGGTGGCGAGGTTGTCGATGCGGTCGCTCATTGCTTGTTGCTCTTGGACATAGCGCTTCGTTGTGCACCAAAGAGGTGGCTCTTGGTGACGAATGAAGACATGTCATCGTCTTGCTCGATGAAGAGTGGGTTGGTAGAGGTACTTGGCCTATCCATCATTCCAAGAAGAATATGTGAGTCACTACTAGGAAAAGGGCTATAGATTGGATGGACACTAATGGCGCACTGTACATGTGGTGCGCCACTTGTGTGCAAATACTAATGGCGCACCACATCCCACGGTGCGCCATTAGTAAAAAAAAATTAATTTTTTCAAAACTACTAATGGCGCACCGTGGGAGTGGTGCGCCATTGCTAGTTGACATAGTAATGGCGCACCAAACCACCGTGCGCCATTAGTAGTTTTGAAAAAAATATGAAAAATAAAAAGAAATTTATTAGTAATGGCGCACCTGTGGACAGTGCGCTATTACTAGTTTTAACTAGTAATGGCGTACTGTCTACATGTGCGCCATTACTAAGTTTTTTTCAAAAAAAGTTCATTTTTTTTCTTTTTTTCTTTTCAAAACTAGTAATGGCACACCACCCCACGGTGCACCATTACTAACTTGGCCCAAAAGTTCCCGAATGCACCCCCCCTGGACCGCCTTTTTAGTTTTAGAAAAAATAAAAGAAAATGATAAAAATGTCAAAAAAATAAAAGAAAATAAGTTTCCCATGTGATATGTGGTCTATTTGTTGGAAAAATTTACAAATATGAATTTCGACTTTATTTGCAAAATCTCTCTGGAAATTTGTAAAATGGCCATAACTTTTGCATACGAACTCGGATTAAAAAGTTTTTTATATGAAAAATCATCTACTCGAAAAGTTACATCCGAATTTAAACATTTTCAAAATCCCCAAAAACCTAACAGAAAAAAGTTACGGGGCTTTCAAGATCCAGAGGCAAAAAAATTCAAAAAAATTCAAACTTACTAGTGGCGCACCATGGATGTGGTGCGCCACTAGTAATAGAAAAAAAATTGGTTTTGAATTTTTTTGAATTGTTTTTCAAAAAATGATACATAATATGAGCCGGAAGTTTGACATATTTTTCAAAATTTCATCATAGTCATGAACATGAACAAAGTCCTAGACATCAACAAGGTATAATAGGATTGATATGCTAGATATATCAACAGGTGCACAATGAAGTGAAAACATTCTTTGGGGTTGGATAGAACTCTGAAGTTAAGCGTGCTTGGGCTGGAGTAGTGTGAGGATGGGTGACCTTTCGGGAAGTTTGACCACGGAGTGCGATTTGACCGATGTTGATGATGAATCAAGTTCACCCAAATGCGGACAATGAAATAGCACTATTGGTACTAATGGCGCACCGTGGGCTATACTAATGGCGCACCATTGGTGCGCCATTAGTATACCAGATACTAATGGCGCACCACTGGTGCGCCATTAGTAAAAAAATACTAGTGGCGTGATACTAATGGCGCACCAGTAGTGCGCCATTAGTAGGCAAAACTGGTGCGCCATTAGTAGGCCTTTTCCTAGTAGTGAGTGGTAGAAGGAGAAGAACTTATACCAATGTACCTTTGACCGATGTTGATGATGAATCAAGTTCACCCAAATGCGGACAATGAAATAGCACTATTGGTACCAATCCTTGTCGGTTCTCACACCTACACAAATAAAAGCTTATGGTGGAGCTTGGTGAGGATGGTGGCACAAAATTTGATGCAATTGTAAGTGAAATTTAATAATGTTGGAAAAGATTCACAAATTTGCAAATGCAACAAGTTGACCAAGCAAGTAGGGGTACACGGAAACACACTCGCAACTAGATAAGTGGGATTGTGCAAACCAAAAGTGAGCCAAAATGTGGAATCCACGAAAATGCCCCTGTTGCACAATACTAGAGAGACGCTAGCACGATTGCATAATAGGCGGATACGGAACTTGTGCACAACCTACTAGGCAAAAATGCAACTATCTCTATCCCACGTATGCTATATGTATGGTATTTCGGTGCTATGATCCAAGATGATCCAATATGACAATCTTAATGTAGTATGACGCTATGGTTCTTGCTCACAAGCTCTTTGCTTATCTTTCCTCTTTGCTTAAAAGCTTGGGTGGCTCTTTCACTTTTGAGCTCTTTTCTCATGTAAAACTTCACGAACCAGGATAGCACTTGTGTATGCTATGACAACTTTGTGACACACAAATGGATCTCAAGATATGCACCACGGTGGTATGGTATGTATGCTATGGAGTATGATCACTAATATGCACAAGTCACGTTGCCTGCAATACTCAAAGGCTAGTCTCGATGGGTAAGCAACGCAAAAGATGGCTATTATGTTTATCAATGCAATGGCAAGGTTTGGACAAAGATGTCGTCGAGATTACTGTCCTTGCTTACGGTCGAGGTTCCAAACGGATGCGAATGTGGACGATGATGTGATGCACGGTCTTCAGTACGTTGGCGAAGATGCCACTGCACCGTGGTCGAAGTTGCCGAAGAAGCGGGGGTCACCGAAGATGCGCGACCTTTCTGTCTAGGCCGGAAGTTCCGGGATGGGCCGGAAGGTCCGGGCTTGGCCGGAAGTTCCGGGCTGGGTCGGAAGTTCCGGGCAAGACGGAAGGTCCGGGGCCCGGAAGTTCCGGGCTGGGCCGGAAGTTTCGGGGGACGGGATTCTGCCAAGAACAGGGGCTTCGGGATCGAGGGTTTGGGCGGAAAAATTGGGGGAAAAACCCAAATCCTAAAGGGAAAAGAAGGAATTAGAAGGGAAGAAGGGTAGGGATGCTAGATCCACTCGAAGCAAAGCAAATCGACGGATCAAATCCAACAAAACTTCATCATACCAACAAATCACAAAAAAAAATTGGGGCTATTTTTGGTGGGGAATTTTCGGATTTAGGACGAAAACAACAAAATCAAGCTAGAAAACAAAGGGTAGGGGCTCCAAAAACGTGATCAACGTGGCTCATGATACCATATGATGTAGGGTGGAACCCTAATCGGAGATCTTTCACGTTTGGAGGGGATCCTATGGGGATAACACGATGAACGGGCGGAAGAACACAAGGAAACACACACAAGAGGAACACTAAACTGACAAGTTTCGATTACACAAGGGCTAGATCACTGAACACATAAGGTAGCACAAGATTCAAAATCAACAAAGGAAAGATACACGAGTAGCCGATCTTCTCCGAGAGGAGGTCTTGATGGGGTCCACCCTAGAGGGGGTCTTGAATCCGCTTGGGGGATCTTCTCCAAGAGGTCGTGAACTCCGAGGAGAAGTACCAAGTGGATGAGCAAGGGCTCTCACACCAAAGATGAGCTAAACCAATGCTAACCCTAACTAGGAGGAGGTGGGAGAGTATTTATAGTTTACGGGACGAAAGGGTACACGGGCCTCGGCCCAAGTGGCTGCACGCAGGCAGGGCCAAAAGTTTCGGGCTAGGCCAGAAGTTCCGGGCTCCGGAAGGTCCGGGCAGGGTCCGGCCTAAGACGAGAGTTGGCGCGGGTGGAGCTGGGCTGGCTTCCGGGGGCCGGAAGGTCCGGGCGGGCTGGAAGTTTCGGGCCGGGTTCCTGGCAGGTTCCGGGCTAACCAGAAAGTTGGCACGCCCGGGCTGGTCGAAGTCGTCGGAGGCCGGAAGTTCCGGGGGCCGGAAGTTTCGGGCTGTGGCCGGAGTGTTGACGCTTGTCGTTTCTTCTTCAGCTCCTGGTTCCTTGGCTTGAACGTTGTACCTGATCACGCATAGTGTCTCGGACTTAGGTAGTAGCCATGTCTCACTTGAAGGAAAAGGGAAATTGAATAGGAGTGATGTCACCTCGGATTGAATAGCGCGAGCTCTTGCTCTTGTCATGGGTCCACTTGGAGCTTGGATAGTTGATGGAAGGTCCATGGGGATGACCGAAGGATGCTTCGCATCAGTGGCGCAGTGGTGGAGCCTCCACGAAGGGCTGCATGTTGCCACGCAGGTGCCTGCCCAGATGGTTGGGTCGGCAGCTGCATGCGAACGGCGGCAGAGACTTGGCTGGTGCGGGCCTGACGGTGGCCCTGCTGGTGTGCTTGGCGAGGGCCTTGCTGGGGGGCCCGGCAAGGGCCATGGCGCGCAGGCGTCCCCGGCAAGGATCTTGCCGGGGGTCTTGTGGGTTTCTTTAGTGAGGATGGCTGCCTTCCTATCCTCATATGATTTTGACTATTCTTTGTCTTCACAAAGATCTGCATGCCACCACAGAGGTGCCTCCTGAGCCCTGTCCCAATGCATTTGTCGAGTGTTGGTGGGCTCGAGGGTGGCTCGCTCGGCTGGCGTGGGCGAGCTGCCCCGGCAAGGGTCTTGCCGGGGCCGCTGAGGCTGCCCCGGCAAGGATCCTTGCCGGTGAAACCTGCTTCATCCATCTGATCTTTGTGGCCTTGGTCATTGTCGTTGCTCTGGCCATCTTGGGCTTCGGTCTTACCTTGGCTCACCTTCCTCGCTTTGCTTGGTGTGGTCGCGGGCGCGGCTCTGACTGCCCGTGCACAGGTAAAAGGGGTGCAAAAATGTGCCCTTAGTTTTGTACACCGACAGGAGCCCTCGGGCCTAGGCCACACATAAGCGCGACCCGTTGTTGGGTCAGGCCCAAAACGGTGCGCGGGCAGGCGGGGCGGTTTTTACCGTGGTAAGATTTTTCGCGCGCTGTGCTTCCCACGACCTGCGCGCGCGGCACGGCATGGAGGGGCGTGTGTGACGTGGGTGGCATGTGTGGGGCGGTTTTCACACGCATGCGTCACATCACAGTAAAGAGGCGGCTCGCGCCTCCCCCGTAAAGGGAGGGAGGCGTGGAGGCGCTGCTCATTTACTGAATGGGGCCGAGGCGGTCTTCAAGGCGTCCACTCCCCATGATCACGGGGTGGGGAGAGGTCGCCTCACCTGTCCCCTCTATTCTGCACGTCTTCCATGCATCTTTCATGCGCTCGGGGTGGCAAACGGTGGAGGCGGGAAACCGGGCCGTCGCTGGTTGGGGCAGCGGGTCGGTCGTGGTTCCCTGCGCCTCCCCTGTCTTGATTGGCCGAGCGGGGCAGCCGAGCCCCAACCCCGTTCCTTTATAAAGAGCAGGAAGGGGAGATGGCATCCCGCATTCTTCAATCTTCTACCTCCATTTGCTTCTGCTCCTTCCTTTCATTCTTCATGGAGAAAGGGAATCCCGGTCCTTCGACGGTGGCGGCGAGGGTCGCCGCTCGACAACGCGCCCCTCCTCCTCCCGCACCCGTGGTGGCAGAGCCGGCCGCAAGGAGAAGGGGGAGGGGGCGAGGCCGTGGGCGAGGCCGGGGCAGAGGTCGCAGTGCTCGGGGAAGAGGAGGGCGGGGCGGGGCGCCAGCTCCGCCCCCGCCCATGGTGCCTTTCCCGATGGAAGGCCATGTCGGAGACCAGCCATGCGAGTGTTTCAATAGGCTGCGCTAGCCTCCTCGTCGCTGTCTTCGTCTTCCCGCCCCGTTTGCTCGGGAGATGAAGCGTGACCGGCCCCAATCCCTCAGATTACACATGAGGGATTGTAGGAACGCGGGCACGCGGGTCGACGTCGACTTCCCGGCTCCTCGAGTCATGTACCTCCATCGTGGGTGGAAGACGTTTGCTCACATGCACAGCCTGACGGCGGGGCTCATCCTCTACTTCAAATTGACGGAGGACGGCCTACTCTCCGTCAATGTCTTCGGGGAGTTCGGGACTCGCCTGAAGTGCTGCGTGGAGAGCTCCACCGATGGAGGTTCTGACGATGGAAGCTCTTCCTCGAGCGAAAGTGACGAGGAGAACAGTGGGGCGGATAGCGGGGACGAGTCCGACTAGGCGCCGGATGCCCCGCGCCTGGGCGGGTGCGGCAGCAGCAACATCTGCACCTGGCCTCTCCTCTGGCAGGGGTTTGCCGAGGGCGGGGGCAGCTCCTTGAACTTCTTGGGGCCGTATCCTTGGGCGGCTGGCGTCGGGAGGCTGCGGAAGAGGAAGAGGGCGGGCGGCAAGGCCGTCAACTCGGAGTACGCGGGCACCGACGCCGTCGTCGCGTACCGCCGGTCCTGCCTCCTCGTCTTCCAGCTCTTTTCCCAGCACCGTCATCATCGCCCTGCCCATGGGAGAGCACCGAGGTGTTCGCTCGGTGTCTTTGCTGCTCGTAGCTCGCTTAGGCGCCCCTTTTTGCCCTTTTCGCCTCCTTGACCTGCCTCCTGAGGAGAGGGAAAAGAAAGGGATTACGGGCATCTTATCTCTTTTTTGTCTTGTAAGCCTTCGGGCCTTTGTTAACTTTAGAACTGGTAATCCCCTTGTTCATGTTTTTCATTCCGTATGAACTGTACCTGTACGGGATTTTTTTTTATGAAAAAGGGATGTTTGCCAGGTTTTTCATTCGCAGGTAAAACCCACGACAAGGAGTAAATCCTTGTTACCTTTAAGATAAATGTTTTCTCGCCCGGCAACAGGCCTTGTCGGCCCCCCACTTCGCTCACGCCCTTGGCGGAGGCAGGGATGAGGTGGGCTTAGGCTCCTCGTTTCATTTCCTTGTTGTCTTGACTACGACCAAACTCGGTCCCAGGAAACGAGTCCTAGGATCCGGAATGAGGGGAGCATGGTAGCCTAACGATAAAACGAGGTTTCACATACCTCCGTCCATAACGAAACGCATGATAAGGGATAGAGAACTTATCTAAATCTGCAGCCCCCGGCAACCTTGGCTCGCCGCGGGTGGATCTTTGCTCTTGTAGCCCCTAATCTTGGCTTGTCAGCCCGGACGCCGGTTCGTCCCCTTTCTTCCAAAGCAGCTCGGCAAGGATATTCATGTGTCCTGCGAACCAAAGAAGACAGAGGGGAACAGAGAGACGCGCACTCGAACTCTAAGCTAGGGTTAGCCGCCGCTAAGCACTATCAACCCTAACCAAGGACGAGACTCGACCTAGCATGCATGCTATAACTTAGGGCGCCAGCGCTTCATTTATTTATGCTCAGGGTCTGCGCCTGGCTTTGTACAGAGGGTCACATGCCTTGTCGGCAAAGCTCGTACAAAAGGTGGCTTGCCGGGAGGGCCGGCAAGCCGAACCTTATTGGTAAAACTTGCGAAGATGCTCGATTTTCCAGGAGTTGCTCACTGGTACGGCATCCTCGGTCTCCAGGCGGACTGCGCCAGTTCGGTGACTCAGACACCCGATAAGGGCCTTCCCACTTCGCGTCAACTTGTTAGAATTCTTGGCCGACCGAACGTGTCAAGAACAAGGTCGCCTTCCTCAAAGCTTCGGGCATGAACCTTGCGGCTATGGTAGCGGCGCAAGGCTTGCTTGTAGCGTGCCGCTCTCACAGCCGCCTCAAGACAATCTTCCTCAAGGAGCGTCGCGTCATCTTGGCACAACGGCTCTTGCTCAAGCTCATCATAAGCGAGCACTCGAGGTGACCCGTATGAGTTCCGTGGGGAGAATCGCTTCCGCCCCGTATACTAGGGAAAAAGGTGTCTGGCCGGTGGCTCGATTTGGCATCGTCCTGATCAACCAAAGAACCGCCGGCAACTCATCAATCCAGCGCCTTCCACTCTTGTGCAGCTTGTCAAAGGTCTTCATTCTCAAGCCTCGCAAGACTTCAGCATTTTCCCTCTCCGCTTGGCCGTTGCTCCGTAGATGTGCCACGGAAGCAAAACAGACCTTACTGCCGAGGTCTCGGATGTATTGCACGAAGGTGTGGCTTGTGAACTGCGTACCGTTGTCAGTGATAACTCTATTTGGCACACCAAAATGGCAGATCGGTCCTTTGAAGAATTTGATTTGATCGAAAGCAAATACCCTTCCTCATCGCTTCCACCTCTGGCCACTTTGTGAACTTGTCGATTGCAACGCATAAGTACTCAAAGCCCCGACAAGGCGGGGAAAGGGCCCAAGATATCGAGCCCCTAGACCGAGACTGGCCAGGAGAGAGGGATTGTTTGAAGGGCTTGAGCTGGTTGATGAAGCTTCTTTGAATGGAACTGGCACGCTTCACACTTGGTGACTAGTGCCGTCGCATCCCGGAGGGTGGTGGGCCAGAAGAAACCTTGCCGGAATGCCTTCCCGGCAAGGGCCCTTGACCCTATGTGGGAGCCACATATGCCTCCTTGTATCTCTGCCAACAACTCTAGTCCTGCCTCCCGAGGGATGCACTTGAGTTTCACACCATTAGGCCTTCTCCGGTATAGGACGTCATCGACGAACTGGTACAGGGCGGACCGACGGGCTACTTTCTCTGCTTCTTCCTGCTCCTCAGGAAGCTCCCCTGTTTGGAGGAATTGGATGGTATGTTGCGCCCATGCTGGAGCATGAGGCTCGACGGCAAGGACCAAAGGAATCTCTTCCGCCATGGGAGCGACTGTCTCTACGGCCAGGGCCTGACGCCCCGCCGGAGCCCGTTGCTCTTGGGCAGGCTCAGCATCCGCGGCAGTACCCTTGCCGGTATCCCTGGGGGGCTCGATAGGAAAGTACTTGCCGAGACCTGATTTTCTCCACTTATTCGGCCCTACTGATGGATCGACGGATGGTTGAGTTAACCGGAGCAAAAAGGTATCTGGTTCCACAGGTAGCTTGAATGCGGCACGCTTTGACAGGTAATCAGCGATGTCGTTCTCTGCTCGGGGAACGTGCTCCGCCTGGATACCGTCAAAGCATTCCTCCAGCTTCCTCACCTCATCTACGTATGCTTCCATCAGTGGGCTCTGATAATCTTTGTTAACTTGCCTAACAACAAGCTACGAGTCACCCCTGACGATGAGCTTCTTAACCCCGAGGTCTGCAGCGATCCTGAGACCGGCAAGCAATCCCTCGTACTCGGCGGTGTTATTGGTGGACATCTCCCCGGGGAAGTGCATCTGGATCACGTACTTGAGGTGCTCTCTGGTGGACGCGACGAGCAGCACACCGGCACCGGCGCCTTGCAGCGAGAAGGCTCCATCAAAGTACATGATCCAGTTGCGGTCTGCTTCCTTGCCGGGGAGAGTAGTCTCCTGGATTTCTTCGTCGGGCTTCGAGGTCCATTCCGCGATGAACTCCGCCAAGACCCTGCTCTGAATTGTCGAGGTACTCTCAAACTTTAAGCCGAAGCTTGACAACTCCAAGGCCCATTCCACAATCCTTCCGGTTGTGTCTGGGTTGCGCAGTATCCGTTGCAACAGGAGGCGGTGACGACAGTGTTCTCACGGGCCTGGAAGTAGTGACGCAGCTTCCTCGAGGCCATAAGGAGGCCGAAGAGCAATTTTTGCACACCAGAATACCTTGACCTAGCCGCCTGCAAGAGGAAGCTGACAAAGTAAACCGGGTGCTGCATCATCTTTTTCTTGGGCACCACTTCACTTGACCGTGCGGGCATCGCCTTGGTGGCACCAGACTCTGCCGGGGACCGCGCCTTGTCGGCACCAGGCCCTGCCGGGGGAATCTTCGGCTTGCCATCCGCTAGTCCTGCCGCCATTGTTGCCTCCTCGTCGACCTCCCTCTGTGCCACTAGTGCGATGCTGACTGCTTGATTCGTCGCTGCCAGATACAGGAGTAACGGCTCTTGTGGTTTAGGCGCAACTAGTATTGGCATGGAGGAAAGGTATTTCTTCAGGTCCTGCAGTGCGGCCTCGGCTTCTGGGGTCCACTCTATTGGGCCCGCCTTTTTCAAGATCTTGAAAAAGGGAAGGGCGCGCTCGGCGGACTTGGAGATGAACCGGCTCATGGCGGCAACGCAGCCGATGAGCTGACGCACATCCTTGATCCGCTTAGGCGCCTCGATCTGCTCAATAGTCTTGATCTTGTCTGGGTTTGCCTCGATCCTGCGCTGTGACACGAAGAACCCGAGAAGCTTGCTGGATGAAACGCTGAAGACGCACTTCTCAGGGTTCAACTTGAGGTTGATCTTGCGCAGGTTGGCAAATGTCTCTTCTAGATCTTGCACAAGAGTCGGCCCGTCCTTGGTTTTGACCACTATGTCACCCATGTAGGCTTCCATATTTCTATGGAGCTGAGGTTCAAAACCAATTTGGACCGCTCTTGCAAACGTTGAGCCAGCACTCTTCAACCCGAAAGGAATCCGTAAAAAGCAATACTTACCACATGGGGTGATGAATGATGTCTTCTCTTCATCCTCTCTTGTCATGAAGATTTGGTGGTAGCCTGAGTAGGCATCAAGGAATGATAAGAGATCACACCCGGCCGTGGAGTCAAAAATCTGGTCGATGCGCGGCAATGGGAAGGGGTCCTTAGGACAAGCCTTATTGATATCTGTGTAATCAATACACAGCCTCCACTTCCCATTCGCCTTGCGCACCACTATCGGATTGGCCAACCATGTCGGATGGAGCACCCCTCTCACCAAACCTGCCGCTTCTAACTTCCTAATCTCCACTGTGATGAACTCCTGCCTCTCCAGGGCCTGCTTTCTAACCTTCTGCTTGATGGGCCACGCATAGGGGTAGACAGCTAGGTGGTGCTCAATCACCTCCCTGGGCACACCGGGGATGTCGGATGCTTGCCATGCAAGCACGTCGACATTTGCCCACAACAAGGTGACGAGCTCGCCTTCCTATTTGCTGTTAAGGCGGAGCCTATGATGAAGGCCCCTCCCGTGCTGTCCTCCGCGATGGGCACCTTCTTGGTCTGCGGCGGCTCGGCTCTGGACCTCTTGCTCTTGTCGGCAGAGCTCTCTGGCACGTCCTCAACGGTAGCACAACACCCCGAGGAGGTGCGCTTGCCGGAGTGGGTGCGAGAGGTCTTGCGGGCTCCTTCTTTCCTCCCGGGCCTTCGGCGGCAGGAGCAGGTGCCTTGACGGCAGCTGCTGCAACTGCTTCCCGGTAGAGTTGGTCGGCGCAGATCAGCACGTCCTTCTTGTCGGAGGGGACGGAGATGATGGTCAACTGCCCATGCATCTTTAGCATGTTGTAGGCGTAGTGTGATGCCGCCATGAACTTGGCTAGTGTCGGGAGGTCGAGGATCCCGTTGTAGGGCAAGGGGATCTCGGCCATGTCAAAGACGATCCTCTCCGTCTGGTAGTTCAACTCTCCTCCAAATGTCATGGGCAGTGTGACCTTTCCCTTCGGCTGACTTCTCCCTGGATTGACCCCCTGAAACGTGCCCGTTTCCTCGAGGTCTCCGTCAGGGATTTGCAACCTTTTGATCACGACAGGCGAGATCAGGTTCAGGCCGGCCCCGCCGTCAACCAACATCTTGTTCACCCTGAGGTTGCGTATTGTTGGCGAAACCAACAACGGCAAACACCCGACCGCGGTGGTGCGATCAGGGTGGTCCTTGGCGTCAAAGATGAGGGGCGTGCTGGACCACTTTAGTGGCTTCTGAGCGTCGAACGACGGCTCTGTTGCTGTAACCTCTCGCGCCCACTGCTTGAGCTGGCGGTGAGAGGCATGCAGCGAGGCGCCGCCATCGACGCACATGGCCTCCGTAGCCTTCTGGAACCCTTGCTCACCGGACTCGTCATCCTCGTCGTGATCTTCGTCTTCTTGTTTCTTATCGCGGCCCCGGACGGGCCTCTCTTGCTGGTTGTCCTTGCCGGGGCGGCCTCCTTGGCCGCCATGCTTCTTGCCGGATCCCTCAGAACCATCCTGGTCCTTCTCCTTGTCCCGCCTTTCGTACTCAGCCTTTTCCTTCTCAGCAAGCAGCTCAACTTGTCGGCAGTTCTGGAGATCGTGGCCCTTGGTGCGGTGGATCTTGCAGTATTGCTTGCCGGAGCTTCCTGTCTTGTCGGTAGCCGCCAAGGCCCGGCAGGCGGTGCACCCGGCAATCTCCTTGTCGGGGGTGTCTGCCTTGACCTTCTTGCTGGCACCGATATCGTCAGATCCCTCAACGGCAAGCACGGCCTTGCCTTTGCGTTTCCTGTTGCGACGCTGGCCCTTCTTCGTCGGGGCGGCGGCGTTCTCATAGATAGAGTTGATTTTCGCGCCGGCATCTTCGCCGGGGTACTTCCTTCCCTCTTCAGCCCGGGCGCACCTGTCGGCCAGAACGTAGAGCTCGGCCACATCCTTAACCTTGGTCATCGCCAGCTCCTCGCGCATCTTGCGATTGCACATGTTCTGATGGAACGTGATAATCACAGCAGCGGGATGAACGTCGGGGATGTTGTACTGCACCCGACTGAATCTCTGGATGTACTTGCGCAGGGTCTCCCCTTCCTTCTAGGGAATGATATGCAGATCACTGGCCTGGCCATGAGCTTGGTGGCCTCCTGTGAAGGCGCCAACGAACTCATGGCACAGATCTGACCAGGAAGAGATGGAGTCCGTCGGCAAGTGCATCAACCAAGACATTACATTGGGCTTGAGCGCCAGCGGGAAGTAGTTGGCAAGCACCTTGTCGTCGCGAGCCCCAAATGGCTCGCATCGCGATGGTGTAGATGCTGAGGAACTCAGACGGATGGGTTTTGCCAGTGTACTTCTCGCCGACGTCGGGCTTGATGCGGTGGGACGGCCACTGGAACTGCCTCAGCTCACGGGTAAAAGCCGGGCAGCCCACCTCGTAAGGTAGGCCGCCGGGACCCCCCGGTGCCGGGTGGTTCGTAGAGGGTCCCACCCGCTTGTCCGACTGGCGGCGCGTTTCGCGTCGGCGCTCGATGGTGGTTCGAGCGTCTTCGTGAGCTCGCTCCCGAAGGACCTGGCGCTGGTCGCGGAGGGTCCGTGGATCAGACGATGCTATGGAGATGTTATCACCAGCGCCGGGCGCTGACAGTCGACGCTCACAAGGGCGGCCGGGCGAGGAGGAGGAGAGTGCACCGTGGCCGCAGCTCCCCCGGTCCTCCCAGCGCCAGCATGTGGTGGTTCGGTGGAGCACTGTCCCGAGGGCCCCGCCGGTCACTGATCGTCTTTGTTCGCGATGGCGACGAGGCTCCGGATGGTGGCCCTCCACTCATCGAGCTTCTCTGCAGCATGAGGGAAGTCGAGGAGCAGCTGTGCGTGCACCAAGGCTTCCGCTAGCGTGGGTGGCGGTGACAGCTGAGTGGATCGCGGCGCGCTTTGACTTCTAACTATGTTAGAGGAGCTCTGTCACGACCCTGCGGCTGCATGCCATTTTCACCAGTGCTTCGGCGAGCGTGTTCAACTGCTTCTTCTTGCTGGCGACGCACAGGGCTCTTCCCACTGCGGTGCCCAGGGTCACAAACATGGTGACGCTGTTCGGCGCGCACACCATGGGAAGAACGCACGGTGGTCGCCGGTGTATGCGTCCTGGAGGTCGCCACGCCGCCCGGAGCCGGCGCACCGACACCCCTGGAGGGCCCCGCGCTGCCGGCAGGGGGCCCAGCTCCATCTTTGGGTCCGGCGGCGTGGGGACGATCGTCTGGTGCATGAACGACGCCGCTCGCCAAGCTCCGACTACCTGGGTGGTGCTGTTGTTCGCGGGCCGCGGCCCGAGTCCTGTCCATGACCAGTCCGCTGCTCATCCGCATTGGCACGGGTCGTTCGGCCCCCAACGAGCCGATCGCCGTGGCTGTCTTCTTCTTAGGGGCCATGGCGAGGAAGAACCGCTAGGCTAACTACCAGACCAGATTCTCATGAACGCACCCCCTACCTGGCGCGCCAAAGATGTCGGTGGGAAACGACACCTATGGGATCACAAGAATCCCTACTGCGGTTGCGGGGCGCGGGGTTGAGAGAAGAGCGGATCTAATAGAGAGCACGTGGTTCGTTTATCCAGGTTCAGGCCGCGAGGATGCGTAAAACCCTAGTCCTGCTTTGGTGGATGTATTCTGAGTTCTTGAACTAGCTACGGAGTGTAACGAGCTCCAAAAAGCCGAATCCTTCTCCCGTGTGCCATGGGCCTCCTTTTATAGGCGAAAGGGGCTGCCACAGTGGCACACAGGAGGTGGAAAGTGCTACAGCGTCACGAGCTTATCGCTGGTATTACAGGACAAAGCGCATTTAATGCGAGGCTTAGGTGTCCCTTCAATTTATCGGGGACGGGGGCGAGGCCCATCCCGTCCGTCGCTGCTCCTCCAAGCTTCGACATGCGCCCCGGCAAATGATGCATGCGGTGCCATGTAGGCAGGCAGGCAGCTGAGGTGGCGCGGTGGTGGAGCCTCCACGAAGGGCTGCATGTTGCCACGCAGGTGCCTGCCCAGCTGGTTGGGTCGGTAGCTGCATGCGAACGGCGACGGAGACTTGGCTGGTGCGGGCCTGATGGTGGCCCTGCTGGTGCGCATGACGAGGGCCTTGCCGGGGGGCCCGGCAAGGGTCTTGCCGTGCCGCGAAGGCGTCCCTGGCAAGGATCTTGCCGGGGGTCTTGTGGGTTTCTTCGGTGAGGATGGCTGCCTTCCTATCCTAATTTGATTTTGACTATTCTTTGTGTTCACAAAGATCTGCATGCCACCACAGAGGTGCCTCCCGAGCCCTGTCCCAATGCATTTATCAAGTGTTGGTGGGCTCGAGGGTGGCTCGCTCGGCTGGCGTGGGCGAGCTGCCCCGGCAAGGGTCTTGCCGGGGAAACCTGCTTGGTCCATCTGATCTTTGTGGCCTTGGTCCTTGTCGTTGCTCTGGCCATCTTGGGCTTCGGTCTTACCTTGGCTCACCTCCCTCGCTCTGCTTGGTGTGGTCGCGGGCGCGGCTCTGACTGCCCGTGCACAGGTAAAAGGAGTGCAAAAATGTGCCCCTAGTTTTGTACACTGACAATTAGCCTAGACTCGATGAAAAAATTCCTATCCTATGCATCAAATGGCATATCTTTCTCTATAGGAATTGAGATGCATGTCATCTCACTTCCTATGATTATCATATTCCTATAAAATTCCTATCCTATGAACCAAAGGAGGCCTCTGCTGGAGTAACTACTGTAGCTAGCAGTATGGTACAGTAGTTTTCTTCAAGAAGCGGAATTCAAAGTCATGATGGTTCCTTCGTCCGAGCAACTTCACAGTGGGTAAGGTTGGGCCTGTGATTTGACGGCTCATTAGTAATTACTGCGGCGCGACGACCGGGGTGAGTCTCCCTTGGAGTTCTGCGGGCATGGCAAGTGGACCAGGATGGTCGACGTCCCACATGTCGGCGAGCGGAAGTATTCTTTCCGATATCGAGGAGCAAGGAAACCGCGTGGTATAGTATCACTGGTGATTTATATTTATTTTTTATTTCTAATGAATACTAGCGTTTCAACTCTTACGATGAAGGAGTGCCAAACACAGGGCACGAGCTGGAGTCGCACACGTCAGCGAAAGGAGTGGGACATGAACAGCGTGGTAGAGCGTCTCAACTTCTGGGTCGGAGACCACACATAGTAGTACTACTGTACTAGTGGTATGAATGATACAACGTGCGACCCGGAGAGAAAGACACGTCTAGTTGGAAGGTCTTGGGGCATACACGTAAACAAATATATTACCTAATATGTGCCTCCAATTAATATAGTAGTAGTAGAGTACTTAGTCACGTACTCCATAACATCACAGGGCATTGCACGTACAACATTTAGTGGTAGTAAGAGAGAAATGCCTATATGCCACGCATGTTCATACTATTTGTGCCTTTCTACTTCACTTATTGCGCTATGTTACGCAGGTTCGCACGTCCACTCCTGGGTACATGTCCGTCTCGTAGTTCCAGTCCCACGTGTTCTTCATATAGATGGAATGATCCTTGCATGACACATGCACCTTGATGCTAGATGTGTCGCGTGTTGGCAAAAGGATGAACAAAACTCACATAAAAAATAGAGTGGAAGAACATAGATTCTCGATGACCTAGAAGGAGCAAGGAACCTCGGGGTGAAGCGTATGCACTCATAATATTTTATATTATTCAGCGATATAAAATCAACCAATCATCTCCACAGTGGACTGGAAGAGTACCAAACACGGCAGCCCAGTGTAGTTACATCATACTAGTACATGGCTAACCCACGCTATCACCATATTTTTTGGCTTCCGTGCGACACCTATCTCTAGTAATCCAGCAGCCCGTATCGCTTCTCCCTCCTCGTCTCTCTCAAAGACCCTGTTTGGATACTCTAACTCAGTTAAAGGTTAGAGTTAGATTATAATCCTGAACTAACCCTGAAGTAACTCTATCGAAAGAGGTGTTTGGATGACAGGGTTAGATGGAGCACGGATACGGCGAGGTGCCTTCATGGGCGGTGCGAGAGGGAGGGAGGGAGGGAGAGGACGAGAAGCTTCGAGGAAGTGGGGAGGGATCTGCTGTGGGGAGAGCGAGAGAAAAATGTGTTTTTTAGTGTCGCGAGAAGAACTAACCCGAATAAGCACCTCTTGGGTGGGTTAGAATTTTTTTGGGTTAGTTGGGTTCAAACTAACCCAAACTAACTCTAACACGTGGATCCAAACAGTAACCCAAACTAACCCTCCTGTTTGGATATTTTTGGGTTAGTTGAGTTGAAACTAACCCAAACTAACCCTCTTGTTTGGATATTTTTGGGTTAGTTGAGTTCAGATCACACAACCCGACCTTTCCAGCAGTAAGTTAGTTGAATCCGCTACTCCCTCACCCTCCTTGCCTCTCTGTCAAACTGCCTACCCGAAAACTGCCGTGCATACTGCCCGGGAAAAGCCCCGCCCTCAACTTTTAACAACGCGAAAATAGTTCAAGCTTGTTCGTTCTATATAAATACTAGTACTGTATGTTCATTCACCCGTGGGGTTGTTCAATGAATGGAGGGCCGGGGAGCACAAGTGAACAATACTACTACTAGTAGTAGTAAGTAGGAGTCGTATAGGTAATCACCTTAAATAGAGAGTTTCTTTTCTTTAATGCCACGTACACAAATTGAAACGCTTGTTGTGGAGAGAAAAAGATAATCACTCCACTATATAAATACGCAGGGGCCTGAGCGCTTGCTTTACTAGGGTTGCTCTCTTCATTCTCTCATCCTCTCCAGATATAAACAAGACATCGGTAGCAACATTTTCTCTCTGCTCACCGCTGGTCACAGATCCGGCTGGATCCCTTCGGCTGGTGTGTGTAGAGGACTAGGTGCATCATTCAGGCGGTCATCGCCAGAGAGGGAGGAAACCCATAGCTGCCGGACGGGCCCGATCCTCTCCCCGTGTCGTTCTCTCCGACACAGCGCCGGCTCGGGAGGTCCTCTGACCCTTCTTCCTCCCTGCCATATTGTCCACAGATCCGACCTGCCGCCGCCGACATCCCGACGACCCTCAAGTATAAGTTCTTCGAAAGCGGCCTTGCTCTACTGCCCCAGCTCCCCAAGTGTCTGCATGTGCATCTTTTTCTACTCCCATCAGCTCTTCCAAAGCCACCTAAATTTTTAGTATTATTAGAGGTAAAGCTACTTCATGCATTCAAATCTAGGGCTTTCTTCAAACAACGAAGAAAGGGGGGAAAGTTGTAGCATGAATCTAGGACTTGATTCAAAGAGGAAATAATATGGTGAAAGTAGTAGAGACCGGATACCCAACCGGTCTCTTGGTTCAAAAGGGAAATAATGGGAAAACGCAGTACAAACTGGATAAGGAACAAATCTATTATTGGTTGAAAAAAGGATAGAAAGTGGCGGCTGGTGGACAAATCAAAAGAGTATGTCCAGGATTAGATTTGTTGCCCTCACATAGTAAAAGGTCTCCAGGATTAGAATTGCTGCCCTCACATAGTAAAAGGTCTCAGGATTAGATTTGCTGCCCTCACATAGTAAAAGGTCTCCAGGATTAGATTTGATGCCCACACATAGTAAAAGGTCTCCAGGATTAGATTTGCTGCCCTCACATAGTACAAGGTCTCCAGGATTAGGTTTGCTGCCCTCACATAGTAAAAGGTCTCCAGGATTAGATTTGCTGGCCTCACATAGCATGAACAAACTCTGCATCACCACTTTATGCCTCCTTGTAGGAACATTGTGCTGATGCGTCCACTGTCGCATGTCCTTATACCAACTTTTTGCTGTTGTTAAAGTACGAGCACATGTAAAATGAAGCAATCACACTGTTACCTTAAGGACATGTCTAACCAGTGTTATTGTTAATCTAATGCCTCCAGTGATATGATGCAATTAAACTGTGTTACAAATGGTACTCCTGCTGTTTTCCCCCGTATGATAAGTAAGTTGCTTCTTTACACTGCTGAGTGTCCTAGTGCCCCCACGGTCCCGTGCCCTTAAACCAACTCTTTAGCTACTGTTGATTTGTTGTATTTGGTAAACAAGCAATGCCACCATTAAAGTAATCCCATATTTGACGAATGTCATTGTTGATCGTAATGCTTCCGGTAACATGAAGCATTGCCGACGTTTTTTAAAATTTCTACTATCCTTGCGTGATTTCCATGAACATAATTAAGATGCTTATTTTCATTTCGTCTATGTTTCGTATCTTCTTATTGACCAAAGAATCGCTTTACTTTCTATCTTTTTGTGCAGATAGGGATATCCATTTCACCTTGTTGCTATTGTGACCTTTTGGTGAACTGCACAAAACACTTTTTTGGAATGAGTGTCTTGTGCAGTTCAACTAAAATGTCACGTGGGCAACATCTCTCAATTTTGGTGGAACTGCACAAAATGGTGACTGGAGTTTCCAAAATCTCCGTCAAATTCTGCTGGTAATCTCGTGCAACATTTTATTAGCCTTTGCAAGATGAGCCGTAGCTGAATGATGCAATCTTTGCTTCATTTCAGGTGAACTGCAGAAAAAGTGGCAAGAATTGAATCATCGAGTGGAGCTGCAGGTTGACTTCCACTAGTGCCAGTATTATAGTAATCATGCTCTTTATTATCTGCGATGTGCAAACAGGAATACTCAACTACAGATGTTGTGACGGTCAAGAGCATTCGCCAAGTTCTTCGATTGTATGACATGGCTAGCCAAGATGGATTTAATCCTGATATTCACTTTATCAAAAGGCTCTAATGGGTTGGTTCTGAATCTTGCAAGCTGGGAATCAATGAGATGTGTAGGCATCTTTTTTGTACTTATTATTTGAATCTTATTTGTTGGTTCTAAATCTTGCAAGATGGGAATCAATGAGATGTGTAGGCGTATTTGTTGTACTTATTATTTGGATCTTATTTGTTGGTTCTGAATCTTGCAAGCTGGGAAACACGGCATGATTATGCAGAGGACAACAACCATAACAAACAGTTCAAACTTGGTAGTATTATCTTTATGAAAGTGCGACAAATGTGCTGATCGTGTGCGTCCTGAGAATAATAATTATAATTGTTGTGCATGTTGATCCTGTGGCACTGATAGAACGAGCCAATGCATTGCTTGTTTTAAGTATAAATTTCTATTAAAGCTAATTAAATTTAAATTAAGTGACCACTAACTCCTGTTATTACAGTACCAATACAGACCCCCTCGTGAACAGACGTGTGGCCGAAGTAGGTTTCTTAATGGAGGCGTTTGAATGCGCCGAGGGTGCATCTTCTGCCGGGCGTGCAGCGGACGAGGGAGGGTAGTAATGCTGTTGTCGCCAAGACACACTCGGTTCATCGTTGAATCTAGTTCCCCAAGAGCTGAAAAACGAACTGCTGCCGCCGCCTACACACTCGTTCACTTGAAGAGACTCCAATGGAGATCCGAGGGGTGAGCCTGTTGGATATGGACTTCAGCAAGGAGTTCCCCTTTGAGTTCGCCGTTCAGTCCTATGGCTGCACCAAGTTGAATGTGATGTACACCAACAATCCGGACTCGGTGAAGCTCTGCCACGCCGAGTTCAAGCAATACCTACAGGACGAGAAACAACAAGGTTGCAGGACTAGACCTTGTGCCCATCCATTCTTCTCCTGCCAGGGACCAGCGGATCACCGTCGCCCAGGTATGTGTGCGGGACGAGGTTCTCATCTACCACTTCTGTAGGGCCATCAGAGGTTCTGGAGCATCCGCCCGTTTCATCGGCAAAGATCGATCGCACCTTCGCTACGGTGGAGAGAAGGAAGAACGCGACGATTCAGCCATCTGGTGCAACAAGCTTGTCGACATCCAGAAGAAATACAAGATCATCAGCAATGGGCACGAGAAGGACTCCATGGTTGACCTTGCTGAGACCATCATTGACCCCTGATACGCCAACATGAAAGAAGACAACGATACCAAGGACCTGAACACGTGGTAGGTACCTCTGAATCTAGCCTACATAACCTACGCTGCCAAGGACGACACGCATGCTACAACATGTACAGACGGATCTTGGACATGAGGGCGTGTCTGCTTCCGTGAATGGCGTAGTACACGGACAGCCGCAGCGTCATGATCAAGTGTGCCGTGAAGGTCTAGATGTTGTACTTTATCTGTTTATAAGCACCTTTATCATCCGAAAGTGTTTCATGCATTAGCCTAAGTGTCGTAATTATCTGTTTTGTCTGAAATATTTCTTTTAAGAACCCATTAACCTGTTTGCTTTTTTAGTGGCTATTTGCTTATGTATGTAACTAGTTCACTTATCCGTTAAAAAACTAGTTCACTCGGCTGCCGTGCTTTGAATATCCTTCCTCCCAACATATTCCCCTCCTCAGGTGGACCCAGCAGGTCTCGTACACAGACATGAAGTCGGCTTAAAGACCAACCACCTATCCATTTGTATTTCTTTATTTTTTTAATCTTTCGTCCTCTTCCTATACTGCTCACTTCTATTTTTCGTTTTCATTAATCCTATATCTGAATTTTCTCCCACTTTCTTTTTCGATGCAAACTAAGTTTTCTCCCAGTACTTTTCCCTAGAACCAACTCAACTGTCCCACGTCTAGCCTAAAAAATTGTAACATCCCAAAATTCTAAATTTTGGAATGTTATAAACAAATAGATCGTTTTGATTGATTGTTTGATTGATTGACTGAAAGTGAGTGAATTCGAAACTTTTTGAAAGTTAAATGAGAGGGAATAAAAGGACTTTCCCAAACTTTCATTTTGCTTTTATGATTTTCGGGAATTCAAATTCTTTTCATCACAAAACCCTGGAGAGAAGATGACATGACTACTTCCATTTATTTAAATGACAAGGGGTGTTGAAAATATTTGAATTTCATTTGAGAATATTTCCAATTCTGAAACTTTATGCAACTCAATGATTTTCACGAGAGAAGATAAAATGACTTCTTCAAATTATATGAAATATGAGTTGGGAGTTTTAAAAGAATTAAATTCAAAGTTCTTTTGAATTTATTTCCAATTTGGAGTTATTTGAGTTTTATTCAAATTATTTTTCTCCAAAATAAAATAAATGGATAATAGGGTAACATGATTCCCTACATTAGAAAATTGGAGAGAAATAAATTTGAATTAATTTTGGTATTTTTAAAATGATTTTCAGTGGATTTTATTAGGGCAGTAACACTCTTTGCTTTATTTGAATTTGTGTGTATTTTATTTGAAGTTAGAATAATGTTCATCTTGTAGGAAATCTTTTTTTGAAAATTTTGATATATTATATGCCTATATATTATTTCTATTTCTTTTGGTTTTATTTTAGTTTGTCTGTTTTATTAAAAAAAAATCTTTTGGACCGACCGGACCGAGTCGGCCCAGCTTGCCAGGCCACGGTCCAGCCGGCCAACGCCGCCGCCGTCCTCGAAGCTCCGCTCGAGTCCGCCCGCCACCACGGCACGCCGCCCGCACCGCCATGGCCGCCGTGGCGCCGCCTCCTCCTCCTACCCTCCCGCACGCCATCTCCTCGCCCTCCCCATAAAAGGCGCCGCCCCGGCCCCCGTTCCTCCCCTCTCTCCACTCGCTCGCCGCCCCGCCACCCAAGTCGCCACACAGCGAGATCCGCCCAGGCCGCCGCCAAGCCACCACCTCGCTGCCTATGCCCACTGCCGCCGTCACACCGCGCCGGCGCCACTCTCCCCTGCGCCTCGCCGTCTTCTCGACGACGAGCCGCCACGAGCCCCGCGCCACCTCGCCGGACTCGCCGGAGTTAACCGCCGCCGCCGGTTTCCCCTCTCCCGAACCGGTACAAAACCCCTCGGTTTTCCTACGGTTTTTTTGGTTTTTAGATTAGTGCGGTTTATTATTCTGTTAGTTTATTTAATGAACGTTTTCTGTTTAGGTAGTTCTAGTCAACAGATTCATTAGATTAGTTCTGTAGCGAGCGTTCGCTCGATAGATTTTTCTTTTTATTTTTAATTTCCGGCCAGGGACCTATCTGTGATGTTTTCCTTTACAGATTAGTCCCCAATTTTCAAACCCTCATAACTTTTTACTCGTTAGTCCAAATTCAACGAAACCAACGCCCACTTCTTCGTCATGATCGCCTCTGTCTTGTAATCCAACTTAAACATGTTTTTGAAAGTTTTAAAATTTGAATTCAAACAGATTTGTATTTAAACTTTGTTTGATCATAACTTGAGTTTCATAACTCCGATTTAGTTGATTCTTTTTGCAAATCGAGTCTCTTGACATAAACTTTGATAAGGCCAAATACACATAATTTTGGTACTGTTAGAAATTGTTTTATGGTGCGAGAGTTATTTGCTTGGTGTTGATGTTTTTCGAATCGTTCTCTTCGTTCTTTCCGATCTTTTGAGTGATTGCTTATGTGTGGTTACTATCGATTGATTACGATAGATTGACCGGAGTGTGACGAGTAGAACTATCAAGAGTTTTGAGTGCGAATCATCTGCATCAACTTTGCAGCCAAGTAACACTTTGATCATACTCTTCTCATACCCAGTTTTTATGCATTAGATCTATTCCTCAAACACTTGCATGATTAGGATCTAATTAAATTGTGGGATGGGAAGTAGTTGAGGTAGTACCTATTACCTATTTTGTTATCAAACCCTTGGGAGTTACTTCTACGTTTGCTTATTATACTATGCTATGCTAGTAGACGTGGATTGGGTGAGTGTATCCATGACAGATGTGAGATTGTTATTTAATGGTTTATTTAAGGTGGCAACTTAAACACACATCCTGGTGGATTGAGGCACCTGGTTTCTATTAGGACTTGCCTGTATTTCTTCGGACCGCCACCTGTGCTCAAAGGGATCATGAGATTATTCAAACTAGAAACTTGTGTGTGCAGCCACAAGCCATTATGGGCTCTGGCATAGTTGACTAAGTTGTGCGAACTCTTACGGGTAGACTAGGAGATGTAGGGGAAAGTAGGTGTACCGATCTACCCACAAGTAAGGTGCTAGTGCTTCTGAAAGACTATGTCTCGGTCATCCGTTTCTCAAACACCACGTAATGCGAGAAACCAAATGGAGGCGATCGAGTCTTGTGGGGAAAAGTGCGCAAACCTCTGCAGAGTGTATAAACTAATCATGGTTAGCCGTGTCCCCGGTTATGGATATCTTGAGTATCTAGTACCTGTATATCATGTGAATCTCATCATGTTACTTCTAATTAATATTGTTGGGTTTAATGAGTACTTTTAATTGGGATTGAGAATGCTGTCAACCATTCTCAATGTTTCACAACCACCATGATAGTTAAATAAATTTATTCCTTTGCAGTAGGGAAAATTGGCTTTATGCAAAACTGTAACCATAGAGCTTTCCACCAGCCATATATGCATGTAGTATAGCTTATTCTTTCATTACTCTCTATGTGTTACATTGCTAGCATATTCCATGTCTTTGACCCGTTTTGGCTGCAACTTTTCATGTTGCGCACTTTTCGCATTTACAGTAAGTGATACGTTAGGGTTACGATTTCCTATACTCAACTTTGCCGTTGGTGTTGATGGGAATCCACAACCTTGTTAAGCTTCCGCTATCTTTTGGATTGAGGTAATAGTATTTATGTTACTTATACATGTGATTTATCTCTCGTTATAAATCCTCGAGTAATCGTGTGTCAAAGATACCGATCCAGGGATGACACATAAGCACAGAGACTTGACCCATTCGGGTCGGGTCGCTACAAGATGGTATCAGAGCACATGTTGACTATAGGACGTGACCCTAGAAACTGACAAGCCCATAGGAAAGATTTTTTCTCTATAATTTTCTTTTCAAAAGATCTTTTACCTCTCTTCTCTTTTGAGCTTATTCAAATATTCCCTTTTTAGTGGGACCATACCCCTTTTCCCTTTTGACCACTCGAAGATTCGACCGATGAGACCACTCCAAGGAGACAAGATAATCGGACAACTAAGACCATTTGGAATGAAGAGGATTTTTACCGTGCATTACAATGACGGAAACTACAACGGTGAAGACTCTGAAGACTAGGAGAATTTGAAGGCTTTGAAGAATTTCCGGATTTGTATGACCTAGGAAGGCACCCCTTGTGGAACTTGACAAACTATGGAAGCTGTCAATACCCGAGATCAAGGTGTATCAGAGAAAGACCGGAACTTGGAGCATTAGAACTCAAAGTTTTGTCAGGAAAACCCTAACGTAGGAGATACCAGCTATGGAATGATAGCTCATGGAAATGACAAGAGCAGAAACACGCTATCCATGATGTTATCGCCCGCTTATGCTATTGTCACCGTGCTATGTTAAGCATGCATATGCATGGAAGGATTGGATGGTAGAAGGGTGATGGAGCACCTATCAGCAAGAGGTGAAGTTTAACCCTAGCCGGTGTATCACCAGGATCTGGAGTGTTACATCAAGAAGTTAAGATGGACCTACAAGAAGCAGTATTTGATAAGGAAGTGTTTCGTGAAGAACTCAGGATCGAGAAGCTGAAGTAACCAAACTGGAGGAACAAAACCTCGAGATACCGAAGATTTGTCAAGAACTGAAGGACAGCAGGATCATGGTCCATGTCGAGGTTGATGAAACCCAGAAGTTTGGAATGCAACTCCAGGTCTATTAAAGGACGTCACAAGAGACTTCGTGTCAACAGAGATGAGCTGGCAAAAAAGACTTGAGAAGGACAAGCATGATCAGAAGAAGCCATCAGAGACATGAACAAGACTTGAAGAGTTTGGTGACGTTGAAGATCTATTGACCTTTAGAAGACCAAACCCATGTATATACCTGCGTTAGATGCGACGTTTGTGAGCTGTCATTTGTTTGTTGTTTTTCCGACAGCCACAACTAAAAATCTGTCTTTCAAAACTTTTGTTTGTATTGTGTGCATCCCTCTCGATCTCTCTTATCCCACCCCAAACCCATGGACCCGTTAGAGGAAGAATGGAGATGAGCTTGTATTTTCTGGACCAATGAGTCAATTGGAGACAGACCGATGGATTCAGAACATGGAGGATCATATGGAGAATAACCCTATAGCCAGAAAGGATATGACCCAACATACTCTTCAATGCTTTGAAAGAGGTGCTGCTATTTAGTAGAGGATGTACCAAACCATCAATGGATGGAAAGGAGTAACCACCTGGAAGGACTTTAAGTGGAATTTGTTAAGATCTCGTCTTGTGTCCCAGAAGTTGAGGCCTTATGGTAATGATATGGAGAAATTGCATACAAGCTTTGTGGAGAAATAGGACACAACCATAAAGAAAATAAGGATGAATACCCTCATAAGTGGGGATTTACCAAAGAAGTTAGCCGAGGATCTCAGGGAACTTCGGTTGGAGATTGTTCCCAAAGGTTTTGTTGCAGCAATGGAAGTTTAATCTACATTGTTGAGAAAGATCCGTGAAGCTCAGAAGGATGACAAAGAGAAGGCCGAAGGTTTTCGTAAGGATGAGCACGACACCTTATGGGTTGAGGATAGTGTAAATGTGCCCAATAATGCAAAGATCAGGAAGTTAATACTTCAGGAGGCTCATGACTCACTATACTCGATTCGCCCTAGAAACACCAAGATGTATTTCGATTTGAAGGAGTGTTTTTGGTGGACTGGTATGAAGAAGGATATTGCGGAGTATGTAGTAATAAGTGATTTATGCCTGAGGGAGTAAAAGCAGAGCATCAGAAGCCAGCAGGATTACTACAGCCTATGCCGATAACCGACTGGAAGTAGGATAAGCTTGGCATGGATTTCATTACCGTATTTCCCAGAACCCGATTGGGATATGATTCTAGCTTGGTAGTAGTTGATTCGCTTGACCAAAGTGGCTCACTTTATCCCAGTGAAACCACCTATACAAAGTGAGGAGTTGGCCAAGTTATATTTGACCAGGATCGTATGTGTGCATGGAGTTCCGAGGACCATCGTAGAGGAACACAGTTTACCTCAAAGTTTTGGAATCAGCTGCACCAGACTTTGGGTATTAGGCTAGAGTTCAGTACAGCCTTTCATCCGCAGACAGATGGATAAATCAAGAGAGTCAATCAGATTCTTGAGGACATGTTGAGAGCGTGTGCGCTAAATTATGGATCTAGTAGGGATGATAATCTACCTTACGCGGAGTTCTCATACAACAACAGTTACCAAGACAGTTTGAAGATGGCCCCTTTTGAAGCTTTGTATGGGAAAAGAAGCCAGACACCATTTGATGTGGGATGAAGTTGGAGACCGTCAGTTGTTTGGACCAAGTGTGATCAAGGAGTCAGAAGATAACGTTAAGTGGATTCGAGTTAGACTGAAGGAAGCTCAGTCCAGGCAGAAGAGTTATGCAGACTCAAAAACGCAAGGAGGTAGTCTATGAAATTGAAGACAGAGCATGTCTTCGCGTGTCCCCTCTGATTTAAACGATTTGGAGTTAAGGGAAAGTTAGCCCCGAGATTTGTAGGACCATACCGAGTTTGGAACGTATGGGAGAATTGGCTAACAAATTGGAGTCACCCGAAGGACTGTCAGGAGTTCATGATGTGTTTCACGTTTCCCAGTTGAAGAAGTGCCATGCAGAGATGGACAATATTTCCTTGTAAGGACGCTTGACCCTGGAAAGGATAATGATGTTCCACAAAGTGGATATGGACTTCATAAGTATAAGTTTTTTTTATCTCGGTATGTGGGATATCCCACGAGGATGAAGAGAAGCATTACTATTGGATATAAAGGAGGTATGATGTTGGAAATATGGATCAATGGAAATTCCTTGATGAGTCTGAGTAATCATGTCCTAGTTTGGTGCCAATAGAAGGAATAAAGACAATACAATTGGATGGATTTTAAGTATGCTAAGAAGCAGGAAGTTGAATGTTGAGATAACGATCAGTTGCACGCGATGACGTGTTCAAGGATTTTAAGTGATGAGATGGGCCATAACCCACAGGCTCCAGGACCTGCCAAGAAGCAAGCACATTCTTGCTGAAGGAAAAAGCCTGGAAGAGGATATGTCTTTATCAACGGACGATTTTATAGGAGTAACGCAAAACCTGAGAGTTGTTAAGGAAATGATAGATGTTTTGTTTAGCTTGCACAATCAATGGATTTTCCGAACTTAGTTCGTGACAAGAGAAATTCTGCAATGCTTGTGAGGATGACCGAGTGTTAGAATGCGAGATTCGCTAAACCATGTACAAGGTAATGATTTGGGTGCGGGATGGATTGATCACCATACCGACTTACTCTTATTATTCCCTTTGCTATATGGGATGGTAAATCTGAGTGACCTACCTATAGTTGCAAGACGACGATCAAAACCATGTTTGAACCTTAGAATGGTATAAGTGTTTTCCCCTTGTACAAGGCAGCTTTTGCCAACCATAGGTCATACGGTGAGGTTCAGCCCAGACCCTTTCCTGCAGGACAAACCATAAATTGATGACCACCATGAGATACCGATAGTTGTTTAGAATTGGCGCCAGACCCGTCAGCTATGAAGACCCAGTTTCGGGATAACCGTACCAAGAAAGGACAAAAGAATTGAGGAAAAGGTTATGCCACTACCAGAAGAGTCCAGAGAAGTAATTATCCAGAGGATCTGAGAAGATCGACACTGTCAACAATAAGGATGGAGTATATGAGTTTTGATGGAACCGTAACCATGCTTTTAAGGGTGGTAGCACCCGAGACCCCGGAGACGATCAATGGATTTTTGAGAAGACCCCCAAACCCTAACCTATTTCTTGCTAGCCTCTCCGAATCTCGAGGACGAGATTCATTTTAAGGGTGGTAGTTTGTAACATCCCAAAATTCTAAATTTTGGAATGTTATAAACAAATAGATAGTTTTGATTGATTGTTTGATTGATTGACTGACTGAAAGTGAGTGAATTCGAAACTTTTTGAAAGTTAAATGAGAGGGAATAAAAGGACTTTCCCAAACTTTCATTTTGCTTTTATGATTTTCAGGAATTCAAATTCTTTTCATCACAAAACCCTGGAGAGAAAATGACATGACTTCTTCCATTTATTTAAATGACAAGGGGTGTTGAAAATATTTGAATTTCATTTGAGAATATTTCCAATTCTGAAACTTTATGCAACCCAATGATTTTCACGAGAGAAGATAAAATGACTTCTTCAAATTATATGAAATATGAGTTGGGAGTTTTAAAAGAATTAAATTCAAAGTTCTTTTGAATTTATTTCCAATTGGAGTTATTTGAGTTTTATTCAAATTATTTTTCTCCAAAAATAAAATAAATGGAAAATAGGGTAACATGATTCCCTACATCAGAAAATTGGAGAGAAATAAATTTGAATTAATTTTGGTATTTTTAAAATGATTTTCAGTGGATTTTATTAGGGCAGTAACACTCTTTGCTTTATTTGAATTTGTGTGTATTTTATTTGAAGTTAGAATAATGTTCATCTTGTAGGAAATCTTTTTCTGAAAATTTTGATATATTATTTCTATTTCTTTTGGTTTTATTTTAGTTTGTCTGTTTTATTAAAAAAAACTTTTGGACCGACCGGACCGAGCCGGCCCAGCCGGCCCACGTTGCTCGCTGCCTCGAGCTCCGCCGAGTCCGCCTGCCACCACGGCACGCCAAGACCGCCATGGCCGCCCGGCGCCGCCTCCTCCTCCCCCCTCCCGCACGCCATCTCCTCGCCTCCCCATAAAAGGCGCCGCCGCCCCCTGCTCCTCCCTCTCCCTCGCCGCCGCCAATCAAGTCGCCACCGTCGGCGAGATCTGCCCCGCGCCGCCGCCCAAAGCCGCCACCCTCGCCACCTATGCCCACCGCCGTCGCCACCACCGCACTCCGCCCAGCCGCCTCTCCCGTCGCCTCGCCTCCTCCGACGACTGGAGCCGCCCGGAGCCGCGCCGCGAGTTAACTGGCCACTGTTTCTCTCCCGAACCGATACAAAACCCCTCGGTTTTCCTACGGTTTTTTTTGGTTTTTAGATTAGAGCGGTTTATTATTCTGTTAGTTTATTTAACGAATGTTTGCTGTTTAGGTAGTTCTAGTGAATAGATTCATTAGATTAGTTCTGTAGCGAGCGTTCGCTCGATAGATTTTTCTTTTTATTTTTAATTTCCGGCCAGGGACCTATCTGTCATGTTTTCCTTTACAGATTAGTCCCCAATTTTCAAACCCTCATAACTTTTTACTCATTAGTCCAAATTCAATGAAACCAACGCCCACTTCTTCGTCATGATCCCCTCTATCCAGTAATCCAACTAAAACATGTTTTTGAAAGTTTTAAAATTTGAATTCAAACAGATTTGTATTTAAACTTCGTTTTATCATAACTTGAGTTTCATAACTCCGATTTAGTTGATTCTTTTTTGCAAATCGAAGCTCTTGACATAAACTTTCTGATAAGGCCAAATACACATAATTTTGGTACTGTTAGAAATTGTTTTATGTTGCGAGAGTTATTTGCTTGGTGTTGATGTTTTTCGAATCGTTCTCTTCGTTCTTTCCGATCTTTTGAGTGATTGCTTATGTGTGGTTACTATTGATTGATTACGATAGATTGACCGGAGTGTGACGAGTAGAACTATCAAGAGTTTTGAGTGCGAATCATCTTCATCAACTTTGCGTGCAAGTAACACTTTGATCATACTCTTCTCATACCCAGTTTTTATGCATTAGATCTATTCCTCAAACACTTGCATGATTAGGATCTAATTAAATTGTGGGATGGGAAGTAGTTGAGGTAGTACCTATTACCTATTTTGTTATCAAACCCTTGGGAGTTACTTCTACGTTTGCTTATTCTACTATGCTATGCTAGTAGACGTGGATTGGGTGAGTGTATCCATGACAGATGTGAGATTGTTATTTAATGGTTTATTTAAGGTGGCAACTTAAACACACATCTGGGTGGATTGAGGCACCTGGTTTCTATCAGACTGGCCTGTATTTCTTCGGACCGCCACCCAAGCTCAAAGGGATCATGAGATTATTCAAACTAGAAACTTCCGTGTGCAGCCACAAGCCATTATGGGCTCTGGCATAGTTGACTAAGTTGTGCGAACTCTTACGGGTAGACTAGGAGATGTAGGGGAAAGTAGGTGTACCGGTCTACCCACAAGTAAGGTGCTAGTGCTTCTAAAAGACTACGTCTCGGCCATCCGTTTCTCAAACACCATGTAGTGCGAGAAACCAAACGGAGGCGATCGAGTCTTGTGGGGAAAAGTGCGCAAAACTCTGCAGAGTGTATAAACTAATCATGGTTAGCTGTGTCCCCGGTTATGGACAATCTTGAGTATCTAGTACCTGGATATCATGTGAATCTCATCATGTTACTTCTAATTAATATTGTTGGGTTTAATGAGTACTTTTAATTGGGATTGAGAATGCTGTCAACCATTCTCAATCTTTCACAACCACCATGATAGTTAAATAAATTTATTCCTTTGCGATAGGGAAAAATTGGCTTTATGCAAAATCAGAACCATAGAGCTTTCCACCAGCCATATATGCATGTAGTATAGCTTATTCTTTCTTTACTCTCTATGTGTTACATTGCCAAGATATTCCATGTGTCAACCCGTTTCGCTGGCTGCAACTTTTCATGTTGTAGACCTTTCAGACGACGAGTAAGTGATACGTTAAGGTTACGATTTCCTATACTCAACTTTGCCGTTGGTGTTGATGGGAATCCACAACCTTGTTGCTTCCGCTATCTTTTGGGTTGAGGTAATAGTATTTACGTTACTCATACATGTGATTTACCTTTGTTATAAATCCTCGAGTACCGTGTGTGTCAGCATACCGATCCAGGGATGACACATAAGCACAGAGACTTGACCCATTCGGGTCGGGTCGCTACAAAAATAATAATACCCCACATACTATTAACTCATCAAATTTAAATGATATTTTATTTCGTAAGTTGAAAGTTCTTACCAAATAATAATAATAATAATTGTTTATATATAACTTGGCAAGTTAACTCCTAATGATTGCGTACATAAGCTTGCAAAGATATTACTGACCAATGCAGTAATAGACGTGCAATCATGTGTTTATGTTTTTATAACATTTCTCCGTCTAGCCCAACATGATATTTTCACCCAGCCCAGCAAGTCTGCAGATGTCGAGAAAAATGCAAATGGCTTTAAATTCTACCACATATATAAACGGGTTGCATAGATGCTACATCATTGTTTCACCTGGCCCACCAAATGGACTAAAAAAACAAATGGACTGGCTGACATGTGGGCCAGTAGGTCGAAGCCTAAGAAGGCATTGGATTTACATCTAACGGCCGGCATTCTTCTTCAATCTCTCGTATTCTTCCCCCAGTGCTGCCGGGACCGCCTGCTCCAGCCTCCGGCGTCCAGCGGCATTGTTTTGCGCTCCTCAGCGAAACACTACCCCGGCGATGGCCAGGCCATCCCTCCACTCTGCACCTCCTCCTATTCTCTGTCGAGTGTAGGCCCACCCCGCACCCAAACCAGTCAAGTTTCCCACTCCTCTCCATCTACGACTCCACTGTCGCGTCTTCCCCATCTCCGGGTCGTTCCAGTCTGGGGCCTCACCGTCATCCACCGCCTCGGTGCGCTTGGCGCGGCGTGGTCAACATACGAGAGTCATCGGAAGAGGATCAGAGTGTGGAGAGCTCGACGGCCGGGACCCACGAGGTCCATGGTCGCACGCTGGGAAAGTTCCTCCTTATTACGCCCGATGCGTGGGAAGGGCTTACATGTTCGTGAAAAAAATGTTCCCCCACGATGTGTCGGACCCACCAGCTATATCTTCGCACGCAAGGAAGTGCCTCCTTATTACGCACAAAAATGAATACCCCCACCTTTCTGGGACCCACCATAGTGGGTGGCTGACTTGTGGGCCTACTAAGTTGACGGGGAAGGAGGGCTTTGTCAACTTAGTCAATATGAACGATTCTAGCTCCAGTTACCGTACGATGTCCATCCAACGGCCATAGTGCTTCTTCAACCTCTGGTCTTCTTGCTCCAGCCGCCCAAAGCAGCGCCGGTCGTGCGGCGTGCTCCTGCCACCCGTGGCCAGCTGTGATGCCACGGAGGCCTCACCGCCCCCTACTACTCCCACCGCTAGCCAGGGCATCCCTCTACTAACCCACACCCCCTGTTATTCTGCGGCGACGGCAGCCTCACGCCGCAGCCGAACCAGTGAACCCTCCGACTCCTCTCCGCGTGGGCATCCACTGTCGCATCTTTCCCGGCTCCGCGTCATCCCCTTCCTAGGTCTCGCTATCGTCCACCGCCTTGGTGCTCTCGGCGCGGCGTGGTCAATGTGTTCAACGACCGACTTCCATCGGAAGAGTATCAGACGTGGAGAGGTCGATACCGGGTCCACGGCCACAGCCCAATTTTTTGTGATTTGCCAAGTAAGTCGCTTTGTCAGGCCTATTGGGCTGCAAATCTTTCAAGACGTGGAGAGCTTCGTTCGGCTGGCCGAGAAAATGGCCTATCAGTAATGAGAAATGGGCAGTACATTTTTAAAACACATCAAACCGGCAATTAGTTTCAAATTTCTTTTTTTCATTTCGAGATTTTAAATTGCATTGATTTTTATGCGTGGAAAATTTGTTGGATTTTACATTAATATACATTTATTTTTTAAATTAGTTTGAATATGACTCGAAATTTCGGGATTAAAAACTGTTCAGACCACACCGAAATATGCAAAATTTTGTATAATTTTTTAACCGTGGCCACAATATGGATTGTAATGCTAACAAAAAGAATATGGGCTCCAAAAAAACCTTAAGAATTAGCAAATGGGATGTATGTTGTTTTCCACAGATTTGAGGTTTTCCTAAAAAGGTTGACGCCTTTAGCAAAGGATCGTTGGATTTCCATCCAACGGCCGTCGTCTTCTTCAATCTCTGCTTCTTCTGCTCCACCGCTCAAAAAGCGCCAAGGGACTGCCTGCTCCTCCTCCTCAAGGCCGGTCAGGTGTGCCACAGCAGGCCTCACTGCCCCACCACGCCCCATCACGACCTAGCTATCCTCTACTCACCCACACCGCTGTTATTCTCCGTGACGACGGGCAGACGAACCAAGAAACCCTCAGACAACAGACTCCCCTCCGTGTGGGAAACAATCTGCCGAAGTCTTCCACGCCTCCGTGCGTTCCTTCCTAGGCCTCGCCTTCGCCCCCGCCCTGGTGCTCTCGGTAGCGGCCTGGTCAACGTGGTCAACGACCGACATGCATCTGAAGTGGACTATACGTGGAGAGGCTGACAGCTGGGTCCACGGCCGCACGTAAGGAAATGCCTCCTTATTACGCGCAAAATAATGATTCCTCCACCTGACATCTGGGACCCACCGAAAGGGCCTCTATATTTCACGAAAAAAAGTTACCGCTGCTGTCAGCTTGGACCCACCAGCTATATCTTCGCACGCAAGGAGGTGCCTCCTTATTATGCACAAAAAAAATGAATACTCCCCCTGCTAGCTAGGACCCAGTATAGTGGCAGGCTGACTTGTGGGCCTACTAAGTTGACGGGGACGGAGGGCTTTGTCAACTTAGTCAATATGCATGATTCTAGCTCCAGTGACCGTACGATGTCCATCCAACGGCCGTAGTGCTTCTTCAACCTCTGGTCTTCTTGCTCCAGCCGCCAAAACCAGCGTCGGTCGTTCCTCGTGCTCCTGCCTCCCGTGGCCGGCTGCTATGCGGCGGAGGCCTCATCGCCCCCTACTACTCCAACGCTGGGCAGGCCATCCCTCTACTCACCCACATCCCCTGTTATTCTGCGGCAACGGCAGCCACACACCACAGCGAACCAGTGAACCCTCATACTCCTCTACGCGTTGGCATCCACTGCTGCGTCTTCCCCGGCTCCGCGTCGTCCCCTGCCTAGGCCTCGCCGTCGTCCACCGCCCTGGTGCTCTCGGCGCGGCGTGGTCAACGTGGTCAAGGAACGGCTTCCATCGGACGTGGATCAGACGTGGAGAGGCCGATACCGGGTCCAAGGCCGCATCAAGGAAGTGCCTCCTTATTACGCTCATAATAATTATTACTCCACTGACAATGGGACCCACCAGACGGGCCACCGTATTTTGTGAAAAAAATGTTTCCCCTGACTGCTGGGACCCACCAGCTACATCTTCGCACGCACGGAAGTGCGTCCGGGCAAAAAAACGATTCACCCCCCTGACTGTTGGGACCCACCAGCTACATCTTCGCAGGCAAGGAAGTGCGTGACAATCGGGACCCACCTGGTCGAAGCGTACGTAGCGTTGCCATTCTGGTCGCGAACATGTAACTACATACTGGTCGATGTAGAGGCGCGCACGTGTCATAGTAGAGGCGCGCACGAAGCATGCACACGTACGTACAGTGGCCAGGGTGCAAGAAAGTAAATACGGCCACATACATACATACGGGCGGGGTCTCGAACGCCTACTCGCGCGTACGTACGGCCAGGGCTCGTGTACATGGCTGGGTCGAAACGAAGAAACAGCGTCGTCATCGTGTTCATGGGGAGGCAACAGAATGCCTCGTGTTCATCAGGAGGCAACGGAACGCGTGGGAGCCAACCGGCTTGGACGGAACAGCCGATGGAAATGAGGCTTGGCGTACCGCAAAATGGAGGAAACGTCCTTGTGTTCGACCGGCCACGTTCGAAATGGGATCCTGTTCATCGGGAGGGGTCTGGCGTACCGCAAAACGGAGGAAACGAACCTCCTACGGTCGAAACGAGGGTCCTATTGATCGGGAGGGGTGTGGCGTACCGCAACTCGGAGGAAACGGACTTGTGTTGGAGTGCTACGGTCGAAACGAGGGTCCTGTTCATCAGGAGGGGTGTGGCGTACCGCAAAACGGGACTCCACGGGATACTGTTCATCTCCACCGTCGACCCCCTCCAGCCTCCACGGGCTACTGATCATCCACCGTCGACCTCCCCCGACCTCCACATGCTACTGTTCATCCACGGGCTCCTGTTCATCTAGCCTCCACCGCGCGCTACTCCACCGGCTACTGTTCAACCAGCCCTCTCCACGGGCTCCTATTCAACCACCCCTCCATGGGCTATTGTTCATCCATCCCTCCACCGCTCATCGCTCATACCGCCTCCACGGGTGGTCCTGTTCATCCTTCCCTCCACGGGGTCTTTTTCATCCAGCCCCAACCGGCTCGAATGATCGGGGTCCTGTTCATCCACCCCCACCGGGAACTGTTCATCCAAACCTCCCCAGCAACGCTCATTGTTCATCCAGAGGCAACGCCACGGGGTCCTGTTCATCCACCCCCACCGGGAACTGTTCATCCAAACCCGCCCAGCAACACTCATTGTTCATCCAGAGGCAACAGCGATCAGCTTGCTAGCGCAGTGAGCGAAGAATCGCTCGATCGGTTCAGATTATCGCGATCGATCGATCGCTTCGGTTCAAAGAACGCCGTAGCCTGCAAAGGTGCAATCGCCCGGTTCAGTTAGAGCCCAACACCTCGCCGGGTTCGATTAGAGCCCAACGCCGCACTCCACGCTGCAGACGCAGTATGAGAGAAACGCGCATCGCGCGCCCCAACCACCCACCGTAACTGGAACACCTCGATATTTTCCTCGCCTCGCTTCTACCACAGTTTTTCCGTCATGGACGGCCCAAAGAATGTCATGCGCTATGCCTCCGGCTCGCCCAGGACAAAAAGCCCATTTTCTGTCATGATTTTTTGTCATAGAAGTAGGACCCACCACATCTATGATGATACCGTGTTTTGTCACAATTATCGTCATAGAAGTGTCATAAGTATGACAGAAAAGATTTTCGTTCGGCCCAAAATGTCACGGATGTGTCTTTTTTGTAGTGCATAGAGTGGTGAGGGAGGTTGGTTGCCTAGAGTAACAAATATCCAGGCATCATATGTGGATTACGTCCCATTTTTATTCTCTTTAGCTACTGACTTTCCCCTTTTCAACCTAGATGCGGGTTCGATGCCTAGTCTCTTGGATAGTACAGTCTCCCTTCCTTTCCTTATTCAACCCAGACATGGATTAGTCTGCATGAAGTAGAGTTTCCTTTAATAGTGCAAGTTAAGGTTTTCGTCTGCGTGACCAGCAGAGCAGAGAATAGCAAAATGGGAAGATGGTGGAGTGGAAAAAGATCCACATGCAGCGACGTGGCAGATGGGGCAATAGAACAATGGTATGGTTCGAAAAGAGGTAGCATACCTGAGGGTCGGTGGGAAGTGGCTTCGCTCGTGGTCGTCGTCCTCCACACACACTGCGGCAGCGAGCTTGGGGACAGAGGCCATCCCGCGTGGGCGCTAGGTCTGAGAGGATGGCCTTTTCGTCAGTGCGTGACCTCGCTCGCCGACGACGAGTGCATCAATGCTACACGTCCTTTTATTCCCCGGTGGATCTGTGACCACCGTTGAGGAGGTAGAGAGAGGCCGTCTTTTTTAGATCTGGAGAGAGGGTGATAGTGTGAGAAGCAAGTGGGCAGCCCTTAGCAAGAAAACGCTGAAGCTCTAGCCTATATATCTTTTTTATACTACTAGTACTAGAGGTGGAGTAGTGGTAGAGTAGTTTATATTTTCTATGCATAGAGTACCAGTTAGTCGTGCTTCAAAACTGAATGGCACGCCATTAAAAAAATAAAGGTCGATAATTAATGCGTCACCTCGGGCCAACGCGGCCAGATCGCATTTTGCACGAGAAATTACACACCATGTTTCGTTGACATGTGCTCCCGTTCCCACATGTTAGTGAGACGACGACGAGTCCTTTTCTACAATTTCCGAACGGACATCTATGTAGGCTGGGGCGCCTCTTCGTGTATTGTGTCAACCGTCCACTGACTCTTCGCCTTTCCCTCTCGATTTGGAACTGCTGTCGCATGCTCTTCCTCCCTCCTCCATGTGCCTTCACCCTTCCTTCTGCCATTGTTCGATCATCTTCTCCATGGAGAGAACAGGCCGGAAACAACCCCGTTATTCTTGCCCTGATCTAAATAATGACGCGGTGGAGGAACTCATTGATCAGTGCGACGTCATCACCTCGGCTAGCATGGCAGGTTCGTTCAAGACCATTCTCGACTCAACTAATAACATCATTACAAGGAACCCAAGGGTCCAGGAGCGGTTTGATCTCCCCTATCTTCTTCGTTGTGACCCTGCTGACTGGCGCGCGGATGATGGAGGCCTCCCCTTGTGAAAGTTGATGCCACTTGATAATGATACGTGTGATGTGAAGATGCCATCGCTTGAGGGTAAGTCTTGGGCAGTCGCAAATGGAGATTGGGTTGTTTATATTGGGTACAACTGCGAGTGGGAACTTGTGAATGTGTACACTCGTCACCGGGTTCCACTTCCAAAAACCTCAAACATCCAAGAGGTTGAGTACACCGGTATTCTATGTGAGTTCAAATATGATCATGGTGACTATCGTCTACGGGAGATAGCAATTTGTCGAGTTCCCAACTACTCTTGGGATTACACGAACTATGAAGTTGTTGCTATCTTCAATAAGCTTGTTGCCGTCCTTACTTCCACACCTCGATGGATATTGCTCAAAAATCAATTTCTGTACACGGATGAGTACTGTGATGCAATTCAATACGAGGGTCTTGTGTTTGCTGCCACCACTCGTGGAACTGTTTTTGCATGTAATCCTTATGCTTTTGGTATGTTTGTCTTCCATCGTAATTATAATTGTTTCATCCACATGCATGCGGGTTAGCTAGTTTCCCTTTACTAATTAACCCTCTTGTGTTTCCATGGTCCTATGAACATTCCACCACCTATACTTGAAAAAATTTATAACCAAGGGGGAGATGACGATGCTGATGATCATGAGCAGGACCCATATACTCAGTGGTGCCTGGCAACTTATTCTGATGGATAACCTCTTCTTGTCTCAGATATGTGGCAATCGCTGATGTTACTAAGGAGGCAGGTGTTGTCTCGCATGGTCGCACTCTCCGGACCTATTCCAACATCCGTTGCAGGATATTCGGGATGGATACTAGTGTACTAGCACCAACACCTGTTGGGGAACACAGTAATTTAAAAAAAATTCCTACGCACATGCGAGATCATGGTGATGCATAGCAACGAGAGGGGAGAGTGTTGTCCACACACCCTCGTAGACCGAAAGCGGAAGTGTTAGCACAACGCGGTTGATGTAGTCGTACGTCTTCACGATCCGACCGATCAAGTACCGAACACACGGCACCTCCGAGTTCAGCACACGTTCAGCCCGATGACGTCCCTCAAAATCCGATCCAGCCGAGTGTTGAGGGAGAGTTTCGTCAGCACGACGGCGTGGTGACGATGATGATGTTCTACCGACGCAGGGCTTTGCCAAAGCACCGCTACAGTATTATTGAGGTGACTACGGTGGAGGGGGCACCGCACATGGCTAAAAGATCAAATGTTCAATTGTTGTGTGTCTAGGGTGCCCTCCTGCCCCCGTATATAAAGGAGCAAGGGGGGAGGTGCAGCCGGCTAGGAGGGGCGCGCCAGGAGGAGTCCTACCCCCACCTGGAGTAGGACTCCCTCCCTTCATAGTTGGAGTAGGAGAATGGGGGGAAAGAGGAGTGAGAGAGAGGAAGGAAATGGGGGCGCCGCACCCCTCTCCTTGTACTATTCAGACTAGGGGAGGGTGCGCCCCCGCCTCTGCCTCGCCTCGCCTCGACCTAGCTCCCGGGGGTTCCAGTAACCTCCGGTACTCGAGAAATCCCGATTTCACCTGGAACACTTCCGATATCCAAACATGGGCTTCCAATATATCAATCTTTATGTCTCGACCATTTTGAGACTCCTCTTCATGTCCGTGATCACATCCGGGACTCCGAACAACATCCGGTACATCAAAACATATAAACTCGTAATATAACCATCATCAAAACGTTAAGCGTGCGGACCCTACGGGTTCGAGAACTATGTAGACATGACCGAGACACGTCCCCAGTCAATAACCAATAGCGGAACCTGGATGCTCATATCATCTCCCACATATTCTACGAAGATCTTTATAGGTCAGACCGCATAACAACGTACGTTGTTCCCTTTGTCATCGGTATGTTACTTGCCCGAGATTCGATTGTCGGTATCTCAATACCTAGTTCAATCTCGTTACCAGCAAGTCTCTTTACTCGTTACGTAATACATCATCCCGCAACTAACTCATTAGTTTCAATGCTTGCAAGGCTTAAGTGATGTGCATTACCGAGAGGGCCCAAGATACCTCTCCGACAATCGGAGTGACAAATCCTAATCTCGAAATATGCCAACCCAACAAGTACCTTCGGAGACACCTGTAGAGCACCTTTATAATCACCCAGTTATGCTGTGACGTTTGGTAGCACACAAAGTGTTCCTCCGGTAAATGGGAGTTGCATAATCTCATAGTCATAGGAACATGTATAAGTCATGAAGAAAGCAATAGCAACATACTAAACGCTCGAGTGCTAAGCTAACGGAATGGGTCAAGTCAATCACATCATTCTCCTAATGATGTGATCTCGTTAATCAAATGACAACTCATGTCATTGGCTAGGAAACTTAACCATCTTTGATTAACGAGCTAGTCAAGTAGAGGCATACTAGTGACACTCTGTTTATCTATGTATTCACACATGTATTATGTTTCCGGTTAATACAATTCTAGCATGAATAATAAACATTTATCATGATATAAGGAAATAAATAACAACTTTATTATTGCCTCTAGGGAATATTTCTTTCAGTCTCCCACTCGCACTAGAGTCAATAATCTAGATTACACAGTAATGATTCTAACAGCCATGGAGCCTTGGTGTTGATCATGTTTTGCTCGTGGAAGAGGCTTAGTCAACGGGTCTGCAACATTCAGATCCATATGTATCTTGCGAATTTCTATGTCTCCCACCTGGACTAAATCCCGGATGGAATTGAAGCGTCTCTTGATATGCTTGGTTCTGTTGTGAAATCTGGATTCCTTCGCCAAGGCAATTGCACCAGTATTGTCACAAAAGATTTTCATTGGACCCGATGCACTAGGTATGACACCTAGATCGGATATGAACTCCTTCATCCGCATCCTTCATTTGTTGCTTCCGAAGCAGCTATGTACTCCGCTTCACACGTAGAACCCGCCACGACACTTTGTTTAGAACTGCACCAACTGACAGCTCCACCGTTCAATGTAAACACGTATCCGGTTTGCAATTTAGAATTGTCCAGATCAGTGTCAAAGCTTGCATCAACGTAACCGTTTACGATGAGCTATTTGTCACCTCCATAAACGAGAAACATATCCTTAGTCCTTTTCAGATATTTCTGGATGTTCTTGACCGCTGTCCAGTGATCCACTCCAGGATTACTTTGGTACCTCCCTGCTAGACTTATAGCAAGGCACACATTAGGTCTGGAACACAGCATTGCATACATGATAGAGCCTATGGCTGAAGCATAGGGAACATCTTTCATTTTCCATCTATCTTCTGCAGTGGTCGGGCATTGAGTCTTACTCAACTTCACACCTTGTAACACAGGCAAGAACCCTTTCTTTGCTTGATCCATTTTGAACTTTTTCAAAACTTTGTCAAGGTATGTGCTTTGTGAAAGTCCAATTAAGCGTCTTGATCTATCTCTATAGATCTTGATGCCTAATATATAAGCAGCTTCACCGAGGTCTTTCATTGAAAAACTTTTATTCAAGTATCCTTTTATGCTATCCAGAAATTCTATATCATTTCCAATCAGCAATATGTCATCCACATATAATATTAGAAATGCTACAGAGCTCCCACTCACTTTCTTGTAAATACAGGATTTTTCCAAAAGTCTGTATAAAACCATATGCTTTGATCACACTATCAAAATGTTTATTCCAACTCCGAGAGGCTTGCACCAGTCCATAAATGGATCGCTGGAGCTTGGACACTTTGTTAGCTCCCTTTGGATCGACAAAACCTTCCGGTTGCATCATATACAACTCTTCTTCCAGAAATCCATTCAGGAATGCGGTTTTGACATCCATTTGCCAATTTTCATAATCATAAAATGCGTCAATTGCTAACATGATTCGGACAGACTTAAGCATCGCTACGGGTGAGAAAGTCTCATCGTAGTCAACCCCTTGAACTTGTCGAAAACCTTTCGCAACAAGTAGAGCTTTGTAGACACAGTAACATTACCGTGCCACGTCAGTCTTCTTCTTGAAGATCCATTTATTCTCTATGGCTTGCCGATCATCGGGCAAGTCAACCAAAGTCCACACTTTGTTCTCATACATGGATCCCATATCAGATTTCATGGCCTCAAGCCATTTTGCAGAATATGGGCTCACCATCGCTTCTTCATAGTTCGTAGGTTCGCCTTGGTCAAGCAACATGACCTCCAGAATAGCATTACCGTACCACTCTAGTGCAGATCTTACTCTGGTTGACCTACGAGGTTCGGTAGTAACTTGATCTGAAGTTACATGATCATCATCATTAGCTTCCTCACTAATTGGTGTAGGAGTCATAGGAACAGATTTCTGTGATGAACTACTTTCCAATAAGGGAGCAAGTACAGTTACCTCATCAAGTTCTACTTTCATCCCACTCACTTCTTTAGAGAGAAACTCCTTCTCTAGAAAGGATCCATTCTTAGCAACGAATGTCTTGCCTTCGGATCTGTGATAGAAGGTGTATCCAACAGTTTCCTTTGGGTATCCTATGAAGACACATTTCTCAGATTTGGGTTCGAGCTTATCAGGTTGAAGCTTTTTCACATAAGCATCGCAGCCCCAAACTTTAAGAAACGACAACTTTGGTTTCTTTCCAAACCAAAGTTCATAAGGCGTCGTCTCAACGGATTTTGATGGTGCCCCATGTAACGTGAATGCAACCGTCTCTAAAGCATAACCCCAAAACGATAGCGGTAAATCAGCAAGAGACATCATAGATCGCGCCATATCTAGTAAAGTACGATTACGACGTTCGGACACACCATTACGTTGTGGTGTTCCGGGTGGCGTGAGTTGTGAAACTATTCTGCATTGTTTCAAATGTAGACCAAACTTGTAAGTCAAATACTCTCCTCCACGATCAGATCGTAGAAACTTTATTTTCTTGTTACGATGATTTTCCACTTCACTCTGAAATTCTTTGAACTTTTCAAATGTTTCAGAGTTATGTTTCATTAAGTAGATATAACCATATCTGCTCAAATCATCTGTGAAGGTGAGAAAATAACGATATCCGCCACGAGCATCAACATTCATCAGACCACATACATCTGTATGTATGATTTCCAACAAATGTGTTGCTCTCTCCATAGTTCCGGAGAACGGCGTTTTAGTCATCTTGCCCATGAGGCACGGTCCGCACGTACCAAGTGATTCATAATCAAGTGGTTCCAAAAGTCCATCACTATGGAGTTTCTTCATGCGCTTTACACCGATATGACCTAAACGGCAGTGCACAAATAAGTTGCACTATCATTATCAACTCTGCATCTTTTGGCTTCAATATTATGAATATGTGTATCACTACTATCGAGATTCAAAAATAGACCACTCTTCAAGGGTGCATGACCATAAAAGATATTACTCATATAAATATAAAACCATTATTCTCTGATTTAAATGAATAACCGCCTCACATTAAACAAGATCCAGATATAATGTTCATGCTCAACGCCGCACCAAATAACAATTATTTAGGTCTAATACTAATCCCGAAGGTACATGTAGAGGTAGCGTGCCGACCGCGATCACATCGACTTTGGAACCATTTCCCACGCCGCATCGTCACCTCGCCCTTAGCCAATCTTCGCTTAATCAGAGACCCTGTTTCGAAGTTGCAAATATTAGCAATGTAACCAGTATCAAATACCAGTGCTACTGCAAGCATTAGTAAGGTACACATAAATAACATGTATATCACATATACCTTTGTTCACCTTGCCATCCTTCTTACCCGCCAAATACTTGGGGCAGTTCCGCTTAAAGTGACCAGTCTGCTTGCAGTAGAAGCACTCAGTCTCAGGCTTAGGTCCAGACTTGGGTTTTTCTCTTGAGCAGCAACTTGCTTGTTGTTCTTCTTGAAGTTCCCCTTCTTCTTCCCTTTGCCCTTTTCCTTGAAACTGGTGGTCTTATTGACCATCAACACTTGATGCTCCTTTTTGATTTCTACCTCCGTAGCCTTTAGCATTGCGAAGAGCTCGGGAATCGTCTTATCCATCCCTTGCATTTTATAGTTCATCACGAAGCTCTTGTAGCTTGGTGGCAGTGATTGGAGAATTCTGTCAATGACGCTATCATCCAGAAGATTAACTCCCAGTTGAATCAAGTGATTGCAGTACCTAGACATCTTGAGTATATGCTCACTTACAGAACTATTCTCCTTCATCTTGCAGCTATAGAACTTATTGGAGACTTCATATCTCTCAATCCGGGCATTCTTCTGAAATATTAACTTCAACTCCTGGAACATCTCATATGCTCCATGACGTTCAAAACGTCGTTGAAGTCCCGGTTCTAAGCCGTAAAGCATGGCACACTGAACTATCGAAAGTAGTCATCAACATGTGACCGCCAGCATTCACAATGTCTGCGATTCTTGGGCGCAGTGGTACACCTAGAGGTGCTTCCAGACGTAACTCTTCCGTAGCAATAAGGATAATCTTCAAGTTACGGACCCAGTCCGTGTAATTGCTACCATCATCTTTCAACTTTGCTTTCTCAAGGAACACATTAAAATTCAACGGAACAATAGCACGGGCCATCTATCTACAATCAACATAGACAAGCAAGATACTATCGTGTACTAAGTTCATGATAAATTTAAGTTCGCTTAATCATATTACTTAAGAACTCCCACTTAGATAGACATCCCTCTAATCCTCTAAGTGATCACGTGATCCATATCAACTAAGCCATGTCCGATCATCACGTGAGATGGAGTAGTTTCAACGGTGAACATCACTATGTTGATCATATCTACTATATGATTCACGCTGGACCTTTCGGTCTCCGTGTTCTGAGGCCATATCTGTTATATGCTAGGCTCGTCAAGTTTAACTTGAGTATTCCACTTGTGCAACTGTTTTGCACCCGTTGTATTTGAACATAGAGCCTATCACACCCGATCATCACGTGGTGTCTCAACACGAAGAACTTTCGCAATGGTGCATACTCAGGGAGAACACTTATACTTTGATAATTTAGTGAGGGATCATCTTATAATGCTACCGTCAATCAAAGCAAGATAAGATGTATAAAAGATAAACATCACATGCAACCAATGTAAGTGATATGATATGGCCATGATCATCTTGTGCTTATGATCTCCATCTCCGAAGAACCGTCATGATCACCATCATCACCGACGCGACACCTTGATCTCCATCGTAGCATCGTTATCATCTCGCCTATCTTATGCTTCTACGACTATCGCTACCGCTTAGTGATAAAGTAAAGTATTACAGGGCGATTACATTGCATACAATAAAGCGACAACCATATGGCTCTGCCATTGTCGATAACTCGGTTACAAAACATGATCATCTCATACAATAAAATTTAGCATCATGTCTTGACCATATCACATCACAACATGCCCTGCAAAAGCAAGTTAGACGTCCTCTACTTTGTTGTTGCATATTTTACGTGGCTGCTACGGGCTAAGCAAGAACCGTTCTTACCTGCGCATCAAAACCACAACGATAGTTTGTCAAGTTGGTGCTGTTTTAACCTTCGCAAGGACCGGGCGTAGCCACACTCGGTTCAACTAAAGTTGGAGAAACTGACACCCGCCAGCCAATTCGTGTGCAAAGCATGTCCAGAGAACCAAGATCGTGTAAGCGTCACGCGTAATGTCGGTCCAGGCCGCTTCATCCAACAATACCGCCGAACCAAAGTATGACATGTCGGTAAGCAAGATGACTTATATCGCCCACAACTCACTTGTGTTCTACTCGTGCATATGACATCTACGCATAAAACCTGGCTCGGATGCCACTGTTTGGGAGCGTAGTAATTTCAAAAAAATTCCTACGCACACGCAAGATCATGGTGATGCATAGCAACGAGAGGGTAAAGTGTTGTCCACGTACCCTCGTAGACCGAAAGAAGAAGCATTAGCACAACGCGGTTGATGTAGTCGTACGTCTTCACGATCCGATCGATCAAGTACCGAACGCACGCACCTCCGAGTTTAGCACACGTTCAGCCCGATGACGTCCCTCGAACTCCGATCCAACCGAGTGTTGAGGGAAAGTTTCGTCAGCACGACAGCGTGGTGACGATGATGATGTTCTACCGACGCAGGGCTTCGCCTAAGCACCGCTACAGTATTATCAAGGTGGACTATGGTGGAGGGGGCACCGCACACGGCTAAAAGATCAAGCGATCAATTCTTGTGTGTCTAGAGTGCCCCCCTGCCACCGTATATAAAGGAGCAAGGGGGAGGTGCGCCGGCTAGGAGGGGCGCGCCAGGAGGAGTCCTACTCCCACCGGGAGTAGGACTCCCTCCCTTTTCCTTGTTGGACTAGGAGTGGAGGGGGAAAGAGGAGGGAGAGAGGAAGGAAAGGGGGGCCCGCCCCCTCTCCTTGTCCTATTCGGACTAGGGGGAGGGGCGCGCGGCCCTTCCCTGGCCGCCTCTCCTCTTCTCCACTAAGGCCCACTATGGCCCATTAAGCTCCCGGGGTTCCGTAACCTCCGATCAAGCGGAAAATCCCGATTTCACCTGGAACACGTCTGATATCCAAACATGGGCTTCCAATATATCAATCTTCATGTCTCCACCATTTCGAGACTCCTCGTCATGTCCGTGATCACATCCGGGACTCCGAACAACCTTAGGTACATCAAAACATATAAACTCATAATATAACTGTCATCGAAACGTTAAGCGTGCGGACCCTACGGGTTCGAGAACTATGTAGACATGACCGAGACACGTCTCCGGTCAATAACCAATAGCGGAATCTGGATGCTCATATTGGCTCCCGCATATTCTATGAAGATCTTTATCGGTCATACTGCATAACAACATACATTGTTCCCTTTGTCATCGGTATGTTACTTGCCCGAGATTCGATCGGTATCTCAATACCTAGTTCAATCTCGTTACCGGTAAGTCTATTTACTCATTCCGTAATACATCATCCCGCAACTAACTCATTAATTGCAATGCTTGCAAGGCTTAAGTGATGTGCATTACCGAGAGGGCCCAGAGATACCTCCCCGACAATCGGAGTGACAAATCCTAATCTCGAAATACGCCAACCCCACAAGTATCTTCGAAGACACCTGTAGAGCACCTTTATAATCACCCAGTTACGTTGTGACGTTTGGTAGCACACAAAGTGTTCCTCCGGTAAACAGGAGTTCCATAATCTCATAGTCATAGGAACATGTATGATTCATGAAGAAAGCAATAGAAACATACTAAACGATCGAGTGCTAAGATAACGGAATGAGTCAAGTCAATCACATCATTCTCCTAATGATTTGATCCCGTTAATCAAATGACAACTCATGTCAATGGCTAGGAAACTTAACCATCTTTGATTAACGAGCTAGTCAAGTAGAGGCATACTAGTGACACTGCTTGTCTATGTATTCACACATGTATTATGTTTCCGGTTAATACAATTCTAGCATGAATAATAAACATTTATCATGATATAAGGAAATAAATAATAACTTTATTATTGCCTCTAGGGCATATTTCCTTCAACACCTTCTCCCTGGTTCAGTATTGAAAGTCTTGGAGGAAACTTGCTCTTCCTTGGACAAAACTATCCAATGATGGTGAAAGGCAATCCAGTTGTTGTTGACACAAGTTACTACCATTTATGAGAAGAAACTGTATCTATACCTTGGACATTGCTACGCTTCCCTACCATCCAAATATGGGTCCTGACATAGGCCGCTTCAGCCTAGATGATCAATCCTGCGTTGGTCTCGAGATTGACAGTAGCTGGCCCTTCCTAGAGAATCACTTCTGGTTCAAAGCAAGTGTTTCCAACGCCGACGAGTGGTTGAGCTGAAGTTCATTTTATTGCTTGTTATTTGTTGTGTAATGAAAACTTTAGTATTTATAATGTATCCTCGTTGTCGTCGTGGGTTGATGACCTGTTGTATGTAATAAAATGATATGCATGTGATAAACTTACTAAATTTATGAATGGCTTTTGAGTCGCTTCTCTGAGTGGGTGCTACGACGAGGCAAAAATATATATTTTCCGAATACATAATTGTACGTGCATTGCGACAGGTTATCGGATGAGTCCAATCAACAATAGTACTACTACTATTTGTACTAGCTTCACATGCTTCGCACGTCGGGCGGGTGTTTTTACTGTAGCTGTGAATCCCATCATCCTAGGTCCTCGGATGAGTCCAGTAGAAATTGCATTCAAATGTTTGGGTTCAAACTTTCAAAACTGCTGCACTCTCTCTACGTAGACCAGCCACCCACCCTCACAAAGAACACTTTTTAACCTAGCACAGACTCCAGGAAATTTTGCCACAGTGTGAGGTGGGCCATATGTTAATGTGTTCACTGTACGTAACTAGCACCTTGAATCCTTGATATATAGTAGGGTGGCATAGGCCAGAACAAGCATTCACGTCCAGGAGTACGGCACACGCCACCAGCACGACTTCCATCTGGCACCATATATCTTGGAGTCCATGCTACAGCTATCTCTTCTACCTCGTCGTTTCCCTAACTCAGCCATCGCGCGGCGGGCAAGGTGGGGGTTTGCCGATAGTCGGTTTCCTCAACTGCGGTCCCACTTGTAAGGCCAACTCCAATGCAAGACCCCAAGCGTAACTTCGTTTTGCCTGGATTCTGTCCATTTGGGTAGGGCAATGGGGTCGTGTCCGGGCCACTTCTCGGATGCGGTGGCCGTGCGCCCAATGCACGGACGCATCCCGACCGCGTACATTTTTCTTTGCAAACACATATCTTTTTTCATCATTTATTTTTGGTTCATGGAAATACGTCACCAAAATTTGACTAGAAAAGCAAGATCAAAGAAAACAAGAACCACAAGAATACATTTTAGAAGATATCCAACTTCCATAACTGCTCCTGTAAGTTGGATTAGTGCCTTCTCGATGCATTCATTGTTGATCTGCGGGGGCTCGATCTTGCGTGCTTCTTTCTTCTTCGAGTGTAAAGAAGTAGACGTTGCTTCCTCGCATCTAATCTCATGTCTAGCCTCTATTCTATCAACAAGTGCACTAGTCTCATCTCTAGCCTCTATGCTAGCTAAAAGTGCTAGAACATCTACTAAATTGTGCTCTATCAATATATCGATGTACTCTTCTTCCCAATACCAAAACTTGCATCCATTCTACACAATAAAATTATAAGTTAGCACAACTAGTATAATCTGAGAGCACAATCGAAGCTAAAGTAGAACATACCCCATCGGTTGAGCATTTGATGACCACCCATCCGGGATGTTCCGGTGTTGTAGACACGCGGCGCAAGACCTTCTTTGGGTAGTCATCGCACGTAATGAGTGGCAACGGTGTGCCGACGAGCTTTTGGGCCAGCACCGAGCCGGCTGACCGTCATTCATGTATCTGCCGGCGGACCGCCGATGGTGTAGATCTCAGCGAATAGAGGAGGATTCAGTACCTGCATGCGGCCTTGCGGCCTTGCCAAGGCCTTCCGTCCCGGTGCCCGGCCAGTCCATGGTGCGGCGCGGCCTCCCATAGCCGGGCAAGCTCAAGCCAGACCGGATCCGCTCCAAATCCGGTCGCCGGGTGCACAAAACACGTAGCCGTGGTTGGGTAGCTCCGGGGCCCCTAGGGAAAGGGGGTTGAGCGAGTGCGCGTCCAAGCTGCACGCGCTGGATTTGGCCTAGCAACGTGGCAGACCAACTGTGTGGGGGTGCGAAGTGGCTTCGCTCGTGTAGGGGACAGAAGCCATTCTGCATGGGCGCTAGGTCTGACAGGACGGCCTTGTCATCATTGTGTGACCTCTGTGGCAACCGTCCGCTCCCCGCTAGCCTCTTCGTTGACATATGGTCCCGTTCCAACATGTCAGTGAGATGACGACGAGTCCTTTTGTACAATTTCCGAATGGACGTCTATGTAGGCCGGGGCGCCTCTTCGTGTATCGTGGCAACCGTCCACTGACTCTTCGCCTTTCCCTCTCGATTTGGAACTGCTGTCGCACGCTCTTCCTCCCTCCTCCATTTGCCTTCACCCTTCCTTCTGCCATTGTTCGATCGTCTTCTCCATGGAGGGAACAGGCCGGAAACGACCCCCTTATTCTTGCCCCAATCTGAATGATGACGTGGTGGAGGAACTCATTGATCGATGCGACGTCATCACCTCAGCTAGCATGGCAGGTTCGTTCAAGACCATTCTCGACTCAACTAATAACATCATTACAAAGAACCCAAGGGTCCAGGAGTGGTTTGATCTCCCCTATATTCTTCACCGTGACCCTGCTGACTGGCGCGCGGACGACGAAGGCCTCGCCTTGTGCAAGTTGGTGCCACTTGATAATGATACGTGTGATGTTAAGATACCATTGCTTGAGGGTAAGGCTTGGGCAGGCGCAAATGGATATTGGGTTGTTTATATTGGGTACAACTGCGAGTGGGAACTTGTGAATATGTACACTCATCACCGGGTTCCCCTTCCAAAAATCTCAGACTGCCCAGAGGTTGAGCACACCTGTTTTCTACATACGTTCAATTACGATCATGGTGACTGTCGTCTACGGAGGATAGCAATTTGTAAATTTCCCGACTGCTCTTGGGATTTAATGGACTATGGAGTTGTTGCTATCTTCAACAAGCTTGTTGCCTTCCTTCATAGTTCGACTGGATGGATATTGCTCAGAAATCAGTTTCTGTACACCGATGTGTACTTTGATGCAATTCAATGCGAGGGTCTTGTGTTTGCTGCCACCACTCGTGGCACTGTTTTTGCATGGAATTCTTATGCTTTCTGTACGTTTGTCTTCCACCGTAATTATAATTGTTTCATCCACATGCATGCGGGTTAGCTAGTTTCCCTTTACCAATTAACCTTCTTGTGTTTCCAAGGTCCTGTGAACATTCCACCATGTATACTTGAAAAATTTTATAACCAAGGGGGAGATGACGATGATGATGATCACGAGCATGAGGACCCATATACTCAGTGGAGCCTGGCAACATATTCCGATGGATCACCTCTTCTTGTCTGTAAACAGGGCACCGCTGATGTTACGAAGGAAGCAGGTGTTGTCTCCCATGGTCGCACTCTCCGGACCTATGCCAACATTCGTTGCAGGGTATTCGGGATGGATACTACTGTGCTAGCGCCAACACCTTCTCCTCGGTTTAGTATTGATACTCTTGGAGGAAACTCGCTCTTCCTTGGACAAAACTATCCAATCATGGTGAAAGGTGATCCAGCTGCTGTTGACACAATGTTACTACCATTTATGAGAAGCAACTGTATCTATACCTCGGACATTGCTATGCTTCCCTACCGTGGCTATCACAATATGGGTCATGAAATAGGCTGCTTCAGCCTAGATGATCAGTCCTGCGTTGGTCTTGAGATTGACAGTAGCTAGCCCTTCCGAGACAAACTCTTCTGGTTCAAAGCAAGTGTTTCCAACGCCGAGGAGTGGTTGAGCTGAACTTCATTTCATTGCTTGTTATTTGTTGTGTGATGAAAACTTTAGTATTTACTAGAATGTTTTGTTGGAAATAATCTATAATCCAACATGTATCCTCGTTGTGGTTATGTGTTGATGACTTGTTGTATGTAATGAATGGTACATTTGCATATGCATGTGATAAACTCAATTTATAAATGGTTTTCGACTCACTTCTTGGAGTGTTAGTGCCGTAGTAGTATAGCCAGCATCCGTAGTAGTATGAAGTTGCCACATCACATAGAGCCAAGCAATAGTTAGTTCTAGTTAGATCAACTAGAGCTAGGAGTTGCATGGAGGCCGAGAAATATGGTGATAGTGTGACTGCGTGAGGTGGGCTTGTACGTAGTATGATGTAGGCATAGGGCTTGCTGTGTTTCCTACTCCTACGGTATAAATTTGGAGAAGATTTGGTCGAGTTCTTCCTCCTTTTGCCGACACGTGGGACATCCAGCATCCAGGTCGTGTCATGCAACAAAATGGAGTGGTAGTTGAAGCCACGTGATGTGCATCTTGGGTTAATGTAAATAGAATCTTACTACTCTTGAGTAACTCCAAAAGCGGCCACCGAAGATCTTTATTGGATTTGTTTTTCGTCACCAGCAGGTCGAGGTGAAAGATGTGCAGGTTCAGTGGGTCCTCTTGCGTTTTCACTGACATGTGGGACCGCATGTGAGCAAACAGACGATGGGCTCCGCGCGTCTGTTGGCTGGCTGAGAAGAGAGATAGAGGAGGGTTGAGCACGGACTCCAGGAAATTATTTCTACATAACCAGCACCTGAAATATAGGCTCGATATAGTGGGGTGGCATGGGCCATAACTAGCATTCACGTCTAGCAGTACGGCACACGCCACCCACACGAGTCCCATCTGACACAAATTTTCTTGGAGTCCGTGCTACAACCATATCTTCTCCCTCCTATTTTCTCAGCCATTGCGCGGTGGGCGGGGTGGGGGTTTGCCGATAGTCAGTTTTCTCAACTGCGGTCCCACTTGTAAGTGAAAATGCAACACAGCACGCATGACGGTGTCCTTGACTAGGGGGTACTCAGCACGTCGTCTCCCGATCAGTTGGATTGGGCCGAGGACCCCCATGGACGTATACTCACGGGCCAGTCCGGACAGCTGCCGCATACAAGGAAGATTCCACAAGACTTGGCGATCAAGACATAGACTCCTCCCCACCGGCGTATTCGGCTAGGACTCTTGTTATCCTAGGCCTCTGGTGCACTATATAAACCGAGGCTGGGCTAGTCGATAGATATACAACAATCATACCATAGGTTAGCTTCTAGGGTTTAGCCTCTACGATCTCGTGGTAGATATACTCTTGTACTACTCATATCTTCAATATTAATCAAGCAGGAAGTAGGGTTTTACCTCCATCGAGAGGGCCTGAACCTGGGTAAACATTGTGTCCCTTGCTTCCTGTTACCATCATCCTTAGACGCACAGTTCAGGACCCCCTACCCGAGATCCGCCGGTTTTGACACCGACATTGGTGCTTTCATTGAGAGTTCCACTGTGTGATCGGCAAAACGATCAATGGCTCGTCAGTAGATCAACTGCGATGTTGACTTCTTCGTCACTGGCTTGACCGGTCACCTCGGCTCAACCGAATACTGTGCCTTGCCTCCGATCGTCATGTTCGGACAAGGGCCTTCATCAACATCAACTCCGATCTCTATCACGATCATGGAGGAATCATCCATGGCGCTCAGGGGCTCAACGTCAACATTGCCCTCGGGCGACCGCACTGCTTTTCTGGACAGCAAACTTGTATCCGCCACCACCGCCTCCTCGAGTGTCGCTTTAACGATTGCTTCGATAGAATTGTGCGGAATTGAGTCTATAACGACCCTGGAAAATTTCGCCGAGTTCCGATGGAGGAATCTCCGGCAATCTCCGATATACCGGAGCCGCATTGAATCTGGACGAGAATCCGGACAAGTTTGGAGCGTGGTGTCAAGCATCTAGCTCGGACGTCCTTTGGAAGATTCAACCGTGTCAAAACCGGCGGATCTCGGGTAGGGGGTCCCGAACTATGCGTCTAGGCGGATGGTAACAGGAGACAAGGGACACGATGTTTTTACCCAGGTTCGGGCCCTCTCGATGGAGGTAATACCCTACTCCGCTTGATTAATATTGATGATATGGGTAGTATAAGAGTAGATCTACCACGAGATCAAGGAGGCTAAACCCTAGAAGCTAGCCTATGGTATGATTGTTGTTCTCCCCACGGACTAAAACCCTCCGGTTTATATAGACACCGGATAGGTTAGGGTTACACAGAGTCGGTTACAATGGTAGGAGATCTACATATCCGTATCGCCAAGCTTGCCTTCCACGCCAAGGAAAGTCCCATCCGGACACGGGACGAAGTCTACAATCTTGTATCTACATAGTCTTGGAGTCCGCCGTGATGATAGTTCGGCTATCCGGACACCCCCTAGTCCAGGACTCCCTCAGTAGCCCCTGAACCAGGCTTCAATGACGACGAGTCCGACGCGCATATTGTCTTCGGTATTGCAAGGTGGGTTCCTCCTCCGAATACTTCATAGAAGGTTTTGAACACCAGGATAGTGTCTGGCTCTGCAAAACAAGTTCCACATACCACCGTAGAGAGAATAACTTTTGCACAGATCTGCTAACGTATTCCGTGGCATGACATCACACCACGGCCAGGCCTTTATATGAATCGTTTTTTACCGTTCCACCTTAGCGCGTTTAGCGAGGCGGATTCCTTGGCACGTCTTATCAAAGCATAGATTGTGCCCCCTTATTCAGGGATTCCCATCAATACGGACGTGGGTAACCCATCCGCGCCATTGATTACGGCGCTTGGGAGATAAGCGTGTTTTACCAGGCTGGTGGGTGACGCATAGCTTTGTCCGTCCATATAAGGGGATAAGGATCCACCTTTTCACCTACGCCTTCTTCCTCCTTTGCTCATCAATTTCACAAGACTTGAGCTCCAGCGCCCAAGTCCGCACATCCCACCTCAACCTTCTCCAACCATGTCAAGAGCGGGAGGCAGGTGGATGGCCTCCCCCGTCACGGAGGGGCACATCACAAGACTGCGGGAGGCCGGATACTTGCTCGGCGACATCGCGCACAGGCTGCCCGATGCGGGGCAGCTTATTCCAACCCCCAGGCCCCATGAGAGGGTGGTGTTTCTCCCCCACTTCCTCCACGGACTAGGTTTTCCACTTCACCCATTTGTCCGGGGGCTCATGTTCTACTACGGCCTGGACTTCCACGACCTGGCCCCAATTTCATCCTCAACATCTCGGCGTTTATCGTCAGGTGCGAGGCCTTCCTTCAGATCCAGCCCCACTTCGCTTATGGCTGAAGATCTTCAACGCCAGTCAAGGTTGTGGGCGTCATTGCCGGAGTGCGGAGGCGCCATGGTTGGCAAGATGGCCAAAGTCCTATGGCTCGAGGCCTCCTTTGTGGAGACAATAAGGGGGTGGCAATCGGGGTGGTTCTACATCACCGAGCCACGCGACCCCAAATGGGTGGCGGCCCCCGAATTCAGATCTGGCTTCCCCACACGGCTCTCGTCATGGAAAGAGACGGGCCGGACTTGGGGGAATTCAGGCGAGACATCCGGACTCCAAAAATGCGTCCGAAACCTGGTGGACAAGAATCTCAGGCTTGTCAACGTAATCCAGGTGATGCTCATCCGCCGGATCCTCCCATGCCAACAACGGGCCTTCAAATTGTGGGAGTTCGATCCGCACAAAGACTCGACTCTAAAAGGCTCTTTGACACTACGTCTGAAGACGCTTGGAAGGTGTTGTTCATAGGCGCGAGGTTCCCTCATCCGCCATCAAGATCGCGGATACAGTTCGCAACGCCAAGCCGGGCGAGGTAAGTTATTTTACCCTTTACGGGACTCTTTTTCATAGATTGACTCTATGTGGGATCTAAAACTCCCTAATCTTTGACAGGACTGGCTGAAGACGTCCGGACAGATTAACTGTCCGGCTCCTTTGCCGGAAGACCCAGGGGACACCCGATTGACTGGGCTATTGGCTCCGGTACCCCATGTGGTGCCGGAGAAGAAGGCCAAGAAGGAGGCCACGTGAACTCGAAGGAGCTCCCGACGCCAGGTGCTGCCAGATTCTGATGCAGAATCTTCTCCTGAGGACGAGGAGGAGGAAAAAGAAGCTTCTCCCCAGCGGGGGAGGAGAGGAAAAGGAAGGCCGCCCCAGCTGGGGAGGCCGGAGGGTCCAAGAAGGGGAGAACCCTTCCTCCGGACTTCTCCACCAACGTCTGCAGCGACGAGGAGGATTGGCCAACAAGGGCCAAGCCCCTGGCGAGATCGTAAGCGTCCGGACACCCATGACTTTTTTATTATTGCATAGTGTTCTCTAATGTCAAACAATCATGCAGCCCGCCCAAGAGCGAGCTAGCCGCTTCGACGAGCGGGTCCCTGGGTTCGTCGTAAATGGAGAGTACTTCGCTTCCGACCGCCTCCTCGCCCCACGCTGCGGACGACGCCGAGGTGGTGCCCCAAGGGGGGCCTGGTCAAGAGGAGGTGGCGCAGGAGGCGCCACAAGGCAACCTCCCTGACTCAGCGCTGGGGGCAAGACCCCTGGGGTTTCTAAGCCCGACCCTTGTCCGACTCCATGCCGGAACCTTCAGCGGTTCCGAGTCCGGCAAGCGGTCCTTCAGAAGAAGGGTAAGACACTGGTGTCCTCCGTCCAACCGGAGGCACCGGATAGCTTACTGGAGGCGCTTAACAGCGCCTCCATCAAGGAGGAGCACCGCACTGTTATGAGTCCGCCAAGAGCGGGCTGACCGAAGCATGTACCAGCCTTCTAACAGGCTTTGAGGTAGGTTTTAGAATATGTAAAAATATTACCACATAGATAGTAGCCCCTGATGTTTAGTTCGGTGTTCGGAAACAAAAACCAAACTAAGGATCTAAAAAGATATACGCAGGAGTCTAACATAAGTATGTCAATATGGGAATGCAGGCTGCGCTGCTGACCTCTGCCAAGACCGACCATGGAGGTCAATGCACTAAAGCAGAACCTCGAGCGGTCCGAGAACGAGCTCGGACAAGCCAAGAAGCAGCTCGAGGACAAGGAAGGTAAGTGATACCTTATTAAAGAAATACCTTATAGAAAAGGTTTTTGTTGCAAAAAATAACAGGAATAACATGGGTACTGCAGGGGCCACGAACGAGGTGGCGACCTCAAGGAAGCGGTGTCCGTGGGTCGAAAACAAAGCTCATGCGGAACGACGAGCGAGAGAAGGGGAGGCGAGCTGGCCAAGGTATGGCAGAGCTCCAAGCTCTCGTGGAAAAACACGAGAGTTTGGAGCGTGACTCAAGACTTCGAGAGCCTGAGCTTGCCTCGGCTCTTGAGAGTGCCAAAGCTGCTAAGGCCGAGGCCCAAAAAGCCCTCCAAGAAATTGAATCATTAAAGAAGATAGCAGCGGGTAAGGCATTCTTTATGCAAAGCAAGCATGTGAAAGTGAATTACCTATTACTTACCCGGATTCGGAGCTCTCCAGGAGCATTCGCAGATCTGCGTCGTAGTGTATCGGATGCTGCCGCGTTCTACCGCGCCAAGGAGGGGAGCTCGACGGAGAAGGTGTTCTGGTCTCAGTATGCTGAGGCCGAACGTCCGGTGCCCTGAGCGACCAACTGAAGCAGCTGGTCGAGCTCCACAAGGTCACCGAACAGGCCATGAAGGGCCTTATAGTTCGGCTGTGGCCATTGGAAGCCATGCCTAGGAGCTACTTCGGCTTAGTGCAGCGGCTAGTGGACGCCTGTCCACGAATTGAAGTCATCAAGCGCTCCGTCTGCATCGAAGGTGTCCGTCGAGCCCTTGCCCGTGCTAAAGTGCACTGGGGGCAAGCTGGATGCGGAGAAGCTTGTGACGGACGGGCCACCGAAGGGCAAGGAGCATCGCACGCCCGAAATGTACTATGAGGTCCTCCTGAAGGGTGCCCGCCGAATAGCGGATGAGTGCTCCAAAGATGTAATTTTTAATAGACTCGCATTTGTTATCCTGACGCTGAAAACTTGTTCATATGCGCTAAGCAACGCTTGTTAATTTAAAATATTACCTTCAGGCGGCCGTTTATCAAATTTGAGAGATGGCAAGTCGTTGGCTTCAGCCCCATGCCACGAAAGTGTGGGGTGTTCGGGATAAACTTATGCACTCTTGTTCCCATTCTTGGGTCCATCTAGGAGGCGCTCAACGCAACGAACAAGGCAACCGGACTTATAATGCTTGAACACTCTCACTTAGCCATAGAATTCTATAATTTTAAATTTCGATTTAAGCCCTAGTATTCGGAAGACCGAGTTCGGGGCGCTATCCACGCCTTGGCCGGACAGTTCCGGTTCCTCGCTCTAAGCGGCATAAGTCTTTAGGGACCCAAAAAAACCTCTCGAACAGCGACCGGCTCTTGCCCTATCATGACGGTCAGTTTTAGGTTTCTCCACTGAGGTTCTCGACCCAGCTCAACTGGGGCACAATCGCAGTGGTTCTCCCGGTGCTACCTTAGCCGATATAACGGAACGTAAGGTACCAAAACACGGGAGCCGCGCAAACCCAACTATTGACCCAAGACATGATTCGGAGCCGATTCATATAATGCTATAAGTTCGGGGTGCCGCACTTGTGAAAGTGCTCGGACTTATCACACCGTAATTTTGGGGTACTTAAGCCCCTGGTGTATTGGCCGTACCAATGTGTACGGGTGCAACATGTCATGAAATGAACATATATATAGATAAAAAAGAGTGCAATAATAGGCAAAAGCTATGCATTGTTTATTCAAAAAGGTACTGCAATGAAAGCAGAACGATACAAATAGTGCGATAAGCAAGGAATGGGACTATCTAACATGTCCTTCTCGTGGGTAAGCTGCGGATGATATGTAAAACAGGTATAATGCTCGTAATAGAGACCACCTGAACACTTGATGTGGCTTTCTGCTTCCCTGGCTGTTGCATCGTGAGTTCGGTGATTCTAGTGCCGGACAGGACTTCTGGAAGACGGAGTCTTGAGAGTAAGAAAAAGGAAGAAAAGAAAAAAAAGAATGACACAATCGGGAGCCCCTGATGCGGTCGAGCCGCATTCTTGGCGTGCCGTGGTCGTGCCCCTTCCCATATGCCCATGGTATCTCCAGAGCGTAATTATGTACGCGTAATACTAGCTTCGCAATTTCGCGAGGGCTGGGGTTGGGGCCGGATTGCTACGCGTGCTTGAATCGTGCCAGCGGTCTTGTTGTAGGTTACTCCAGCGCCGCTTGGCGGTGTCCGGACGCTTAGTGGCCGGACTCGAGAATTGCCGTGAGAGGCTGCTTTGCACCTCCGCCGCCGCGAGGGCCGCCGTGTGCTCCTCCGTTCAGCGAGAGCGTTCGGTGTTTCCATTGACCGTGATTACTCCTCGAGGGCCTGTCATCTTGAGCTTGAGGTATGCGTAGTGCGGCACCGCATTGAACTTTGCAAATGCGGTTCGTCCGAGCACTGCATGATAGCCGCTGCGGAACGGGACTATGTCGAAGATTAACTCTTCGCTTCGGAAGTTATGACGCCTTTAAAGGTCATCTTTGTAGGTTTAATCCTTGAGGGGTCTATGCCCATTTTGCACACTGTATCCTGATAAAGCAGGTTCAGGCTGCTACCGCCGTCCATCAGGACTCTGGTGAGGTGAAATCCGTCAATAATTGGGTCAAGAACCAATGCGGCAAAACCGCTGTGACGGATGCTAGTGGGGTGGTCCCTTCGATCGAAGGTGATCGGGCAGGAAGACCATGGGTTGAACTTTGGGGCGACTGGCTCCATCGCATATACATCCCGTAGTGCACGCTTCCGCTCCCTTGTGGGTATGTGGGTTGCGTATATCATGTTCACAGTCCGCACTTGTGTGGGAAAACCCTTCGTCCTCTATTGTTCGGGCGGCCGGGCTCTTCCTCGTCATCGCTATGCAGCCCCTTGTCATTGAGTTCGGCACTTAACTTGCCTGCTTGCTTGAACACCCAACAATCCCTGTTGGTGTGATTGGCTGGTTTTTCGGGGGTCCCATGTATCTGGCACAAGCGATCGAGTATTCGGTCCAAGTTGGACGGGCCCTGGGTATTTCTTTTGAATGGCTTCTTCCGCTGACCGGGTTTAGAGCCTCTGAATCGGGCATTGACGGTCGTATCTTCAGTATTATCGCCGTTAATGCGGCGCTTGTTCTTGTTGCGATGCGACCTGCCATTGCTGTCCTTGGTATCCGAACTATCAGGGTGTTTGGCCAAGTTTTTGCTTCGAGCTAGCCAGCTGTCCTCTCCTGCACAAAAGCGAGTCATGAGGGTTGTTAGGGCTGCCATAGATTTTGTCTTTTCCTGTCCTAGGTGCCGGGCAAGCCACTCGTCGCGGATGTTATGTTTGAAGGCTGCAAGGGCCTCTGCATCCGGACAGTCAACGGTTTTATTTTTCTTTGTTAGGAACCGTGTCCAGAACTGTCTGGCCGATTCTTCTGGCTGCTGAATTATGTGGCTAAGGTCATCGGCGTCTGGTGGTCACACATATGTGCCCTGGAAGTTATCAAGGAATGCGGCTTCCAGATCCTCCCAACAACCAATTGATTCTGCTGGCAAGCTGTTGAGCCAATGCCGAGCTGGTCCTTTAAGCTTGAGGGGGAGGTATTTGATGGCGTGTAGATCATCTCCGCGGGCCATGTGGATATGGAGGAGGTAGTTCTCGATCCAGACTGCAGGATCTGTGGTACCATCGTATGATTCGATGTTTACGGGTTTAAAGCCCTCAGGGATTTGATGATCAATTACTTCATCTGTGAAGCATAGTGGGTGTCGCGCCTCAGATATTGGGCTATATCACGACGCAGCTCGAATGAGCTTTATGCTGTTGTGTTTGGCCCGGCGGGTTTTCAGATCCGCGTGGACGGTTATCAAATCACGTCGTGGGCCACGCCGATCCGTAGATCGATCTTGTATGTTTTGCCTTATCCTGCAATATATCTCGCAAGTCCGGCGCGTTTTCTCGTGCCTTGGTACTTTTTGAGCGGCGTCGGGGTACGGCTTGGACGGAGGGTCTAGAGGCCTCTCTGTCGCGGCCACGGGGTGGCCGGTCTGCCATGTCGTATGCTGGTGACTTGGGTGCTTCCTCCTTTGATCGAGGCAACGGCCTGCGTTTGGGGTAGCTTTTGGAGGGGCGTTCGAGTTCATACTCTTCGGCTGCGAGGACTTCAGTCCATCTGTCAGCTAGCAGGTCTTGATCAGCTCTAAGCTGTTGCTGCTTTTTCTTGAGGCTGCTTGCCGTGGCTATAAGCCTGCGTTTGAAACGCTCCTGTTCGACGGGATCCTTAGGCATGACAAAGAGGCTTGCCTCATCTTCGGAGGGACGCGCATAATTATCATCCTCGACCTCTCTTTTTCTCGCCAGACCGTCGTGTAATTGCTTCTCCCTCCTCCCGCTACCGAAGTCCTGCCGAGGGGTTTTCTTCGCACCGTCTGGGTCTTATTATCTCCGTGCCGGAATCACCGCTTTGCTATGGCGGATTTAGAGCGGCGCCACGACGCCGGCGCTTCGGTTGCTTCTTGGAGGGGTCATCCTCCGTTGTTCCATCGCTGTTCCCATCTTTTGGGATGTCCACCATGTATATGTCGTATGACGAGGTGGCCTTCCAGTGCCCTCTAGGCGCTGAGTCTTGGTCGTCTCCGGCATCGTTGTCCATACCGTCGATGTCTTCGGAGTCGAAGTCAAGCATGTCGGTTAAATCGTCGACAGTGGCTACAAAGTGGGTGGTGGGTGGGCGTTGAATTTCTTCGTCGTCCGCATCCCAACCTTCCCGACCGTAGTCCGGCCAGGGCTCTCTGGATAAAGAGAGAGACTTTAGTGAATTCAGGAAGACGCCAAAGGGCGAAAAGTCGAAGATGTCCGCGTCAGTGAACTCCATAATCGCGCCCAATCGAATTCGATTGGCAGGGGCGCCGGAGGGTTCGGAGTCCGGAGAGGAGTCCGCACCCTAGAGTCGAGGTCTTCGCAGTACAGGATGGAGTTCGCTCAATCGCCAGAGATTGTAGCCCCGACGCGGTGTCCAACCACTCGTCCTCGATCGGGGAATCAGGCTCCGGATTAAGTGTCGGAGCGGATGTCGGTGCGGCCTCCGTGGCACCGCTCGCCGCAGAGCTAGATCATGCCCATCGAGACAGTGCGGCACACTTGGCTGCGGCTCGAATCCGTCGAAGATCAAGTCTCCGCGGATATAGGCCGTATAGTTCAAACTTCCAAGTCTGACCTTATGGCCAGGGGCGTAGCTTTCGATCTGCTCCAGATGGCCAAGCGAATTGGCCCGCAGCGCAAAGCCGCCGAATACGAAGATCTGTCCGGGGAGAAAAGTCTCACCCTGGACCGCGTCGTTGTTGATGATCGAAGGAGCCATCGGGCCTATCGGTGACGACACAGAGGAACTCTCAATGAAAAGCACCAATGTCGGTGTCAAAACCGGCGGATCTCGAGTAGGGGGCCCCGAACTGTGCGTCTAGGCGGATGGTAACAGGAGACAAGGGACACGATGTTTTTACCTAGGTTCGGGCCCTCTCGATGGAGGTAATACCCTACTCCTGCTTGATTAATATTTATGATATGGGTAGTACAAGAGTAGATCTACCACGAGATCAAGGAGGCTAACCCCTAGAAGCTAGCCTATGGTATGATTGTTGTTACATCCCTACGGACTAAAACCCTCCGGTTTATATAGACATCGGATAGGTTAGGGTTACACAGACTTCGGTTACAATGGTAGGAGATCTACATATCCGTATCGCCAAGCTTGCCTTCCACGCCAAGGAAAGTCCCATCCGGACACGGGACGAAGTCTTCAATCTTGTATCTTCATAGTCTTGGATTCCGGCTGTGATGATAGTTCGGCTATCCGGAAACCCACTAGTCCAGGACTCCCTCAGCCGTATACTCACGGGCCAGTTCGGACAGCTGCCGCATACAAGGAAGATTCCACAAGACTTGGCGATCAATACAAGGACTCCTCCCCACCGGCGTATTCGGCTAGGACTCTTGTTATCCTAGGCCTCTGGTGCACTATATAAACCGAGGCTGGGCTAGTCGATAGATATACAATAATCATACCATAGGTTAGCTTCTAGGGTTTAGCCTCTATGATCTCGTGGTAGATATACTCTTGTACTACTCATATCTTCAATATTAATCAAGCAGGAAGTAGGGTTTTACCTCCATCGAGAGGGCCCGAACCTGGGTAAACATTGTGTCCCTTGTTTCCTGTTACCATCATCCTTAGACGCACAGTTCGGGACCCCCTACCCGAGATCCGCCGGTTTTGACACCGACATTGGTGCTTTCATTGAGAGTTCTGCTGTGTGATCGGCAAAAGGATCAATGGCTCGTCAGTAGATCAACTGCGATGTTGACTTCTTCGTCACCGGCTTGACCGGTCACCTCGGCTCAACCGAATACTGTGCCTTGCCTCTGATTGTCATGTTCGGACAAGGGCCTTCATCAACATCAACTCCGATCTCTATCAAGATCATGGAGGAATCATCCATGGCGCTCAGGTGCTCAACGTCAACATTGCCCTCGGGCGACCGCGCTGCTTTTCTGGACAGCAAACTTGTATCCGCCACCACCGCCTCCTCGAGTGTCGCTTTAACGATTGCTTCGATGGAATTGTGCGGAATTGAGTCTATAACGACCCTGGAAAATTTCGTCGAGTTCCGATGGAGGAATCTCCGGCAATCTCCGATATACCGGAGCCGCATTGAATCTGGACGAGAATCCGGACAAGTTTGGAGCGTGGTGTCAAGCATCTAGCTCGGACATCCTTTGGAAGATTCAACCGTTGATCGGCTGTGGAATTCCTATACCTACCACCTGTCAAACATTCAGCTTGATCCGACCGTCCAAACTCCGGGAACCTCCCGATTAGGGCATCACTTTTAAGATATGTTTCCTACGCGAATACGGATCCGACCCGAATTCATGTTCCTTTATGAATGTGATATTTGACAACCTTTTTAAAAGGAATTTTCTTCTAAGGTATTGCGCATTGTTTTTAACACGCGCCCATAAAATTTTGATCCTCCTCTGAGGTAATCTTCGCCATCCCGCTGGTGTCAAACCAGTCCGGCAATATAGCTCCACGGCTGCCGACCTGCGCTAGACATGTCGTCGCTTTTTGTGCCGAGCTCAACTTCTTCAGATACTCACCTCGGCGAGCCGAACAAGAGTTTGGAATCACCAAAGATAAATCATCACCGCCCCACGGATTACACGGAGCGGCACACCAGCATCGCCGCACGGCCACTTCAGCAAGCTAGTATTGACCACGTCACAAGTTACGACCTGCATCGGCATGGCCGAACTGTTGCTACATCGAGCCAATGTCCACCAACGCCGAACTACTTCAACAACTCGGCTGACATGGCAGCTGCAACATCTCCTCGGCCGGACCGGGGGCTTCGTCATCCCTTCATCAGCACACTCCGGTAACTTCGGCAACACCAGCCGACCAGCTTCGTCAAGTCAGCTGGACCGGGGCCTTTGCCTCAGCGAGTCAACCTTTCCCAGCGTCGCCATGCCATCGCTTCATCGCCCATCAGGCAATGGGTATGTGGATCGAGTCCCAATTATGAGAGTCGCTTTTCTTCGGACTACAACAACAAATAAACCAGGTGCTATTAATCCTAACAATTTTTGCTTGTTGGGTTTATTTTTCTTAAGGAATTATTACTCTGTTTTGTTCCATCATCTGTACACAGGTCTATCAAATGGCGGCCACATTAAAAATGGACGTGTGGTGGTTCGGCCAGTTTCCGTACATAGTTCGTGAACGCCGATCCGGAGTCTGACAGCCCCGCAAATTCGTGCTTTGTCATCTGCGTCATCTTGGCCGACGCATCGACATTGGCTTCAGCACGAGGCCACATCTATTTAAATAAATTATTTTTGCGCAAAATAATTACGCAAGGATTATATATATTATTATTATTTCCTGGACCGCACTATTTTACATGTGCAGGTAATGGACTTTGACTGCGTCGCGTGGTCTCTTCGGTGTCACTCTGTCGGCCTACATTGGTCGTGCTATGTCGCCACTTCAGATTGCCGAGCTCTTCACTCCGCCACCTCGAGACCGGCTTGGGGGCTGGGACCTTGTCCCGCATCAAGCTAGGACCGCGTCATCAACACTGAGCACATTAACCAGCTAAGCCGCTTTCATGCTCAAAAACTTTCAGTTTAAAATTTTGTTCGGTCCGACCAAGCATTATACCTTTTTTGACAAAAGGTTATTTACGAAAAACTTCCTTGTCCAAACTTTGTTTGTGACACTCAAATTCAAATACCCCGTTTACTTGGGGGCTTCCTTTATGAAGCCTTTCCTCTTGCAAATGATTATACTTGTACGGATTCGTTCCTTGTTCGTGTATTATGCCACAATATGCACCATATTTACCTAAGTGATTTGCAAGCTGGGTTGCCTTGCTCCTATGTTTACCCCTACGTTCCCGATTGTTCGGCTAGGGAGTAAAGGGAGCACCTCTGTGATTGTCACGATTGGTTCATCCGAGCCGGACCTCAGACTGGGTGAAGTCGAAAGCTAGCACTCTTACTGTTTTCAATTATGGTCGGCACAGAACGGAACTCATGAGTACAAAAAATCTATTGCACAAGTCTCATATTAACAATGAGCACCGAAGAAAGGTATCGGTGGGGGTACTATTTTCTTCGAAGATGCTTCTTACACTTCGTCGGTAATATAGCATAAGTTCCCTCGAAAGCGCTTTTGTCTGTTACAACCTTATGGCCTGATTGCTCGGTTATCGGAAACACCGTTGATATTCTCGACAGGTGGAGTATATAACGCTTTTCGGTCATCAATCAAGAGGGAGAAGCCGACGGTGGGTTAAGACACGCTTAAAGTTCGGGTGAACAAAGATATGATATTAGTACTGCACATACAATCATTATACATAAAATTCTTTTACCCAAGTCACGTGGGGGCTCTTAAATTAGTATGAGCCGTTTTTCTTCTTGGTTGTTGCAAAGTCTTTTTTTCTATCACTCCTTTCTCGATGCAAGTGTGTGGTCAATAGCCGGATAGCCTTGTTTCTCTCTAAATCCATTCGAGTGCACTTTGCTAAACTAGCCTCGGAGAAGCACTCCACCTTCAGGATAAGGAGGTAGAAGCCATAGGCTGACCCGCTTGAAGTCTTGAGATAGGATGTGTCATGTTAAAGCACGACAGAAGCACCTTTTTAAAAAAAGTCCAATTTTCGGATTGGCACCGAACACTTGATCTAGTTCGGACATTAAACTTTTGAATAAGTTTTTTGGCTTTTCGAGCCTATGGCACTTTTAAACTATTTGTGCGTTTCAAGCATTAGTCTCGCAGTGCAATGCCGGACACCTTTAGGGATTCGGCAAAAACATTCTCGAATATTGCTTTATATGCATCGGTTTCGAATTGTGTCTTTGGTCAATAGTTGGGTTGCCCGGCTCCTGTGCTTACCTCCGACGTTCCGCTTTGTTCGGCTAGGTATGCAAAGGGAGAACCACTACGATTGTGCTTCCAGTTCGCATGGTCAAGCACCTCAGTGGAGAAAGCCGAAAACTGACTGTCACAATAGGCATAAACTGGTCAGCGATCCGATGACTATGTTAAATAACGGGTCGTTCATAACATTTGCCGAAGTGTTTACGGCTTGACCTCGGATATTACCGAACCCTAATCGCGGGCTCATAGCTAGCTTCCCCAGATTAAAGCTCCTATGACTAAACGAAAGTTATAAAGCCCGCATATCTGGTTGCCTCGTTTCCGTTAACACAACCACCTTCGGGCACCGAGACGTCGGCTAAGGGTTATTTTGTTATTGCAAAAACGCCCTGCGTAGTATCTACCAAGGGGTAGAAGCCGACGATGGGCCACTTTCAACTGATAACGGTCACAATGGAGTCAAAATAATGATGTAAAGTACTTGGATACATAGAATCATTACACATAATCTGTGATTTTACTCTGGATATCGATCCTTAATTCGGTCACCCGTGCCCACATTAAGGCTCGGGGGCTACTGGGCTTTGCGCTCATTATTTACAAATATTAAAGGGGCACATCGATCCCCTGATCTGGTGTTGCCACCCGACCAGTGTCTTGGGGACTACTGCATTGCCTATTCAATGCAGAAAATTCAAAGGGCTCAGCGTTCGGCTTGATCGAACTATGGGAAAGTGCGTCTTTGGACAGCAATAAGTACCATCTAGACCTATTTTGCATCAAGCTATATATCACGGCGACTTCTCACGACCCTCTCTCAGGGGCCCGTTCACCGATCACTATTATCTCTAATATATTACACTGCGTTTTTATTCCTATGTATGTCGCCGAAGTTAGGAATTGATCCTCGTGCCGATTTCACAGATCGACCGAGTCTCGTGGGCCATCGAACAACGGTTTTTATGATTGCCTTCAGCGCATCTCGGTTTTATAATCGATACACACCTTGAGGGCTATCATATATACATCGCCAGAGAATAAACTGCCCCAGCTTAAAAATATTCACAAAAATCAGCTCAAGGGTCGGGTGGTGCACCACCTTTGGAAGCAGTCCGGCATAAAGCTCGGGCACTAGCGGCTAGCTCCGTAGAGGGCATTTCCGGCATTAAGCTCGGCTAAACTCCTTCAACTTTTTTGGACCAAGATGATCTATGACTTCTTGGATATAGTCCGGCGTTGGAGCTTGGGCACAGTCCGGCGTTGGAGCCGGGAAACATTTCTGCGTTGGAGCTCGGAAGCAGTCCAGCATTGGTGCTCGGCTGCAAAAGATACCTCGAATGCAGTCTGGCGTTGGAGCTCGGACGCAAGAGGAGACTGCCTCCCGGTAAAAACTTCAAACCCAAGGTATGGCATAAAAATAACAAGGCATCGATAAAGGCCGGAAACTTAAAGGGGCTCCTCGGATACCCGGCGTATAAACTCTTCGGATGCACTTCGGCGATCCTCAAGATCGAAGATGAGAAGATTTCTTGAACCAGTTTTCAAGACCGACGACCGAAGATGAAGAACAGTTCGGAAGAATCGAGGAGCGTCCCTAACTTGAAGACCGGTTCAGGGGCTATCGACGGTGTCCTGGACTAGGGGGTACTCACCACGTCGTCTCCCGATCAATTGGATTGGGCCGAGGACCCCCATGGCCGTATACTCACGGGCCAGTCCGGACAGCTGCCGCATACAAGGAAGATTCCACAAGACATGGCGATCAAGAAAAGGACTCCTCCCCACCGGCGTATTCGGCTAGGACTCTTGTTATCCTAGGCCTTTGGTGCACTATATAAACCGAGGCCTGGCTAGTCGATAGATCTACAACAATCATACCATAGGATAGCTTCTAGGGTTTAGCCTCTACGATCTTGTGGTAGATCTACTCTTGTACTACTCATGTCTTCAATATTAATCAAGCAGGAAGTAGGGTTTTACCTCCATCGAGAGGGCCCGAACCTGGGTAAACATTGTGTCCCTTGCTTCCTGTTACCATCATCCTTAGACGCGAACACGGCAGGCTTTTCCTTTTGAACTTGTAACTTGTAAAATTTGGTTCTGCTCCATGGCGCGGCGACCGATAGATAGAAATAACCATTTTCCCTAGAGTTATGAGAAGTTTGGTTCTGGCGCGGTTCATGCATGGAGTACGTACGAAAGTTGATGTGAACGGTAAGATAATTACTAGTAGTACCATATACTACTACATGGATTTGACGGAAAGATAAAGATACATACGGATCCATCAACGACACCCTCACGCCCTAGTGCAACGGGTCACCAACCGATGTGCGAGGAGCAGCGGCGTTGGCAGCGAGCTCAACGTGCTTCTGAACAATGCCGTCGAAGGTTGCCCTGCAGGTCAAGAAGGCCAGTGACCTATCGTCCTCCTCGGGCACGTAGTAGTCCTTGTGGACAATTTGCGCGTAGACGTGGGGGATTATGTCAACGGTGTCTTGTTGCGCCAGGCACTGCATGGCGAGCGCGACCTCGAGGTGGACATTCTCCGGCGCGACGGTGTGCAATCGCAGGGCCACCAGTGCGTTGAAGATGTTGTCACCATAGAGGCCGTTGAGGGTGGCGGCCATCTAGAGCCTGGGCACGTGGGCTGGAGGCGTACATCAAGGTCGTCCGCGAGCTTCTTGACGACGGTGAACTTGTCAAGGAAGCCGACGAGGACCTTGTCAAACAAGGAGACGAAGTTGTCGTCCAAGTGGCCTCTCACCCTAGCGGCCTCAAATACGACCTGGAGACGTTCCTCAATGTCGGGCCGCAGGCCGGCGTCATGGGCCATCTGGCATAGCCGGCTGATGCTCGCTCTCATCGCCTCCATGGGTCTAGCTTCTAGTCAACTGATCTTGCGATTGGAGTGATCAATCTTGCCCTTGGTTAGGGTGCATAGGTGCGTAGAATTTCATAGATTGGACTGGCAGGGAGCCTTTATATGAGAAGTGCAGACTGTGTTGCATTCACGTGTGTGTTGGCCATCTACTCCTCGGCCTCATCGCACTCGCTTTTGGTCAGTATGACAGGTGGGCCAGCCACCTGTTGGGCCCACGTGTCATTCACCCAAACGCAGCTGCAGTAAGTCAATGAAGTTGTGTCCCCCTCCGTCCCAAAACACTTAGGCACGGTACATTAACTCCCTCCTTGTTTCTTATTTCGTGACATATCAACCAATGAGAGATGTGGGTCGTGAATGCTTTCAATGACTTGAGACTACCAAACATGACATGCAGTGGTTAGTTCATTGCATGTAATCCTATTAGTTAGCAAAAAGACATTAAGTTCTCTCTCTTTTCCCTTTGTATTGGTCATGGTGCACAACCTAAGAGCATGGTTAATAGTATAGCCAATTGCTGGCTATATGATGTTGCCATGTCATATAGAGCCATCAGTTGTAGCCACTCATGCAATAAGGTTAGCTATAAGGCTGGCTATAAGAGTACTACTTTTTCTCATCTTCTCTCTCTCTCTCTCTCTTTCTTCATATTTATTGTATATCGGCCTAGGAATCCGCATATAGCTAGGCTCTTGCATGAGAGCCCACTCCTCTTTTTCACTTGCTCTAAGATGACTTATTATACACCTAGACGGAGGGAGTAGTCTCAAGTCATTGGATGCATACACACCCCACGTCTCGTATTGGATGATTTCTTTTTTCGGGGCAAAAAACAGGGAACGAGGTGGGTAGTTACTGCACCACGCCTAAAAGTTTTGGGATTACTATTTGGTTTTCGTAACATGACTAATGCACCAGTGAGGAGGGAGTACAATAGTAGTCTTTGATTGCAATTTTTTGTTGGTAGCTTACAAAGCTGAGCGCTCGGTGAGTACAATGGTAGTCTGATTGATGAGACTTCAGATTTGAGCCATCTACTGGGAGGAATAAAACAGTACACCATGTATTTATTTAAAAGGGAGTAGTACATTTTTTGTGACATGCATTACTAGATATTGCTAGTCAAATACAAAATCAAGATGGACGTGGTAGTACTACTAAATCCAGACGGTGGTGCTAGTACTAGCAGTACTACCAATGTACTAGCACTGTACTACCCGTTGGTCAAATTATTACGTGTTGCTCCTCACAGTGAAGTGACAAGACCCTGCGCCAGAGATGACACCTGAGTATAGGCGCCGTGTTCGGCATACCATAGTCAGCCTCACCGTCTGCAGTCACTACCATCATGGCTGTAGAGCTAGCCTGCTTACAACTAGCCGTGTTCGACATAATTTCCCATGAGTAGATGCCCGTGCATTGCACGGAACACCAAGATTAGGGGTGGACGGCGCCAGATTTTTCCATGGCCTTCTAGATGTGGTGGGGAGGAGATAAGCCTGATTGTGAGAGACAAGGAGTTGTTTGTGAACAGGGAACAAAAGTGGCATCTTTTTGCAACCGGAGAAGTTTGGTTTGTATGCGCTGATCTAGATCCGACGGCTATTGGTGAAAGATGGCAGGCACAACATCATCACCAACTCAGGACCTCTTTGATTCGCAGGATTTTGAAAACGCAGGAATAGGACACGGCAATATTACAAGTTTCAAACTGATATTACGAATGTTAGGAGTAATGCCGCACCGACGAAGAGGGAATCTAGGAAGTTTACGTAAGAACTTTCGTTACCTTAGGTGGATGCAACATTATCCTACAAACTAAAATCCACCGCCCTGACAAGTCACTAATGGGCAAATAAATTTCCGAGTCTCTGGCCACTTGATGTTTCAAAAAACAAATTCAGCTTCTGCGCAGAGTTTGTCATTTAGGCTTAGGCGCTTGCGGCGATCAGCACGCCATTCATTGTTGCGCCAGAGAACGCCAAACCTCATTACCTTGAGCACACTTTCCTCCAGAACAAACAACCTGGCCAATTTAATCTCAGATGTGCTACCTCGGTAGTCGATCAAATCAATTTCTGTAAGATGGAGATCAAGGCATTCGATGAGATTGTTATAGTGCAGCACATTTTTCACTTTCGGGTCTTTTTATCTCGCAAAAGAAGAGAACATATTAGAGCAGCTGGCTGTATAAGATTGTCGTGTCATCAAGAGGTACCAATATCATTCGCTCATACGATAGGGTTGGCTAGCTAGTGATATTTTCTCTTTCTCTCTCTCTCTCTCTCTCTCTCTCTTTCTCTTTCCTCTCATTTACCTAGGAGCACGTGAAGAGCTTGGGCATTTGTTGCCTTCCACTATGTGGCCGATGCCATATTTCTCAAAAGTATGCCACATAATACACATTGATGTCAAATCAAAAGATTTTGGCACCGCTCTCGCGATGTGAGAGAGTTGGCACCGTTGTGCACATGCACCCAAATGTATAAACAAATCAATCAAACCAACTACACCAGCCTCTCACTCTCCCAAATAAGTGGTTTTATTGCCTCAGTCCTCTCTCTCTCCCACGCAAGTGTTTTTTCATTGCATGAGTTAATTTGGCACCGGAGCAAAGTAGGTGATCCAGATTGGGGCACCAGGTGAGCAGGAGGGCCATCGATGCTAAATGCATCACAAGTGAATTTGGCACGTGTTTTGGCCTACATAGTGGAGGGCCGTTATAGCCCACTTTTGTACTACCTCGTATTTAGTGTAAAAATTTGACCATAGATTTACCTAAGAAAATGCCAATGCATGTCACCAAAAATTATACCATTTGAAATTATGTTCAAATACGAATCCAACGATATAATTTTAGTGACACGCATTAACATTTTGTCAGTTAAATCTATGGTCAAATTTTCATACAAAATAGGAAGAGTAAACCAGGACGGAGGTAGTACTTGCTGTTAGGGTAACCATAGAGTTACTAGTGGGTAACCATAGAGTTACTTTCCACTATGACTAGCCTAGGCTACTATAGTAGTACAACAACAAAACGATGCAGGTGATCACGTGATAAAAATACTAAAAACATTTCTTTCGGTGTAGTGCATGGATGCAGTTTTGAACACTACACTTGTCATCATAATTTGGGAAAAATAACAAAATAATCGAGCTACATTGTGATTACTGTTTACTAATAGGAAAGAAGTTTTACCTCGATGAGTAGCTTCTCCGTGCACGGAAAGCATGTAAGGAATCCAACAACTTGATCCAGATTGGGGCCGATAGATTTTATTGCCAAGATCTTCATTGTGCGCATAGATCGGTCAAGCTTGTGGGAATCATTTTCGGAAGATGGTCGTAAATACATCAAGAAGAAATTTAAAATGTGAATTTCAAGAAGATGGAGAAGAAGATGAGTGATGTACCGAAGCGTCACGGATCCAATAAAGAGTTCGGAGAATTTGGCGACGAGTACACCAATGTTGTCAATTTCAAGCGCCACAATGACCCTGATTTTTGTTGGACCTTCTAGATCAAATACAAGCAATCACTCAAGGAAAGGCGCATTCTCAATGACCATAACATGGAACAGCTGGAGTGATCTCTTCCCAATGGATGTTTTGTTGCGGGGCAAGCAAGACACATAAATCCATCAGAGATTCGTCGAGGCGATGTGGAGGCTAATGAACCCGTGGATCTGCTTAAGTGAAGGTACTCGAGAGCGGTATAGTTGTGGAGCAGGTGCTCCATAGCCTGCTTCGAGATGCCAACGTCGAAGAGGTCGAGCTGCTTGAGTTGAGGGAGAAGAAGGGCGGGCACGACCATTCATCTGGGAAGATAGCAGGAGTTGAAGCTGGAGCGGTGTAGCGTTGGCGTGAGGCAGAGCGCGGAAGGCGGGAGAGAGCGACATCGTACAGCTTCAAAGCTAAGCTCCTCGAGCTGATCTAGGGTGGGGGATAAGAACCACTCATCGAACTTGGCTTGGACCTTGCAGTTGGTACTGAACATGTGGATGTCAAGGCCTCTGGCCAGCCCAGGGTGCAATGAAAGGATCTTGGAGACTGCGGCCATGCATTTGCAATCCCCGTTGAAGAGGTAGTTGTCGACACTGAGGTTGAGGGGGATGCGGCGCCAGAGGGGGCGTTACCGACCAAAAGAAGTATCATGCAAGAAAACGGAGTCAGGAGGGCACACGAGGTGGCCACAAGGTCGGGGGGCGCACCCAGGGGAGTAGGGCGCACCCTCCTCCCTTGTGGTGGCCTCGTGTCTCTTTCAGACTACTTTTAATTTTCCTAACTTTTTTAATATTCCAAAACGGAGAAAATTTATCATTGGAAATGTTTTGGAGTCGGTTTACTTACTGTACCACATACCTCTTCCTTTTCGGAGTTTGAAACATTCTGGAAAGTGTCCCTTATGTACTTCTCCGGGGTTACAGTATCAATTATATTGGTCTCAACATTTATGGGAGTACACGAGATATAATGTTTGAGTCTTTGACCGCTTACCACCTTCGGATTTTTGCCTTCGGCATTGTTGATTTTTACGGCACCGGAATGATAGACCTCCTCGATAATGGAAGGGCCTTCCCATGAGAGAAGCTTTCCTACAAAAATTCTTAAATGAGAGTTGTATAGCAAAACATGATCACCTACATTAAACTCAAGCTTTTGTATCCTTTTGTCATGCCATCTTTTAACTTTTTCTTTAAATAACTTGGCATTCTCATAAGCTTGGGTTCTCCAATCATCAAGTGAGCTAATGTCAAATAACTTCTTCTCACCGGCAAGTTTGTAATCATAGTTGAACTCTTTAATAGCCCAATATGCCTTATGTTCTAGCTTAAGAGGTAAGTGACATGCTTTTCCATAAACCATTTTATACGGAGACATACCCATAGGATTCTTATAAGCAGTTCTATAAGCCCACGAAGCATCATCAATTTCTTAGACCAATTCTTTCTAGATCTATTAACAACTTTTGTAATATCAATTTAATTTCTCTATTGCTCAATTCTACTTGACCACTAGACTAAGGATGATATGGAGATGCAATTCTATGATTAATATCATACTTAGCAAGCATTTTACGGAAAGCACCATGAATAAAATGTGAACCACCACCAGTCATTAAATATCTAGGGACTCCAAACCTTGGAAAAAATAACTTCTTTAAGCATCTTAATAGAAGTGTTATGATCAGCACTACTAGTAGGAATAGCTTCTACCCACTTAGTAACATAATCAACAACAACTAAAATATGAGTATACCCATTATAGGAAGGAAAAGGTCCATATAATCATAGCCCCAAACATCAAATGGTTCAATAACAAGCGAATAATTCATACGCACTTCCTGATGTCTACTAATATTACCAATCCTTTGGCATTCATCACAAGACAATACAAACTTACGGGCATCCTTAAAGAGAGTTGGCCAATAGAAACCGGATTGCAATACCTTATGTGCAGTTCTACCTCCAGCGTGGTGTCCTCCGTAAGCTTCGGAGTGGCACTTGCGTAGGATCTGTTCCTGTTCATGCTCATGTACACAACGTCTAATAACACTATCTACTCCTTCTTTATAAATGTGTGGATAATCCCAAAAGTAATGTCTTAAATCATAGAAAAACTTTTTCTTTTGCTGGTATGTGAAACTAGGTTGTATAAATTTAGCAACAATATAATTCGCATAATCAACATACCATGGAGCATTACGAGAAGCATTTATGCCATTTAGTTGCTCATCAGGAAAGCTATCATCAATAGGTAGTGGGTCATCAAGAACATTTTCTAACCTAGACAAGTTGTCTGCAATGGGGTTCTCAACTCCCTTTCTATCAATAATGTGTAAATCAAATTCTTGTAGCAAGAGAACCCATAGAATAAGTCTAGGTTTGGCATCTTTCATTTCCATAAGATATTTAATAGCAGCATGATCAGTGTGAACAGTTACTTTGGAATCAACAATATAAGGTCTGAACTTATCACATGCAAATACAACTGCTAATTTTTTTTTTCAGTGGTAGCATAATTTCTCCGGGCACTGTTTAGATTTTTACTAGCATACTGAATAATATTTAATTTCTTATCAACTATTTGTCCTAGAACAGCACTGTCGGTGTCAAAACCGGCGGATCTCGGGTAGGGGGTCCCGAACTGTCCGTCTAGGCGATTGGTAACAGGAGACAAGGGACACGATGTTTTACCCAGGTTCGGGCCCTCTTGATGGAGGTAAAACCCTACGTCCTGCTAGATTAATATTGATGATGTATGTTACAAGAGTGGATCTACCACGAGATCAAAGAGGCTAAACCCTAGAAGCTAGCCTATGGTATGATTGTTGTTGATCCTACGGACTAAAACCCTCCGGTTTATATAGACACCGGATAGGGTTAGGGTTACATAGAGTCGGTTACAATGGTAGGACATCTACATATCCAGACGCCAAGCTTGCCTTCCACGCCAAGGAAAGTCCCATCCGACACGGGACGAAGTCTTCAATCTTGTATCTTCATAGTCTTGGAGTCCGCCGATGATGATAGTTCGCTATCCTGACACCCCTAATCCGAACTCCCTCAAGAGCCCCTGAACCAGGCTTCAATGACGACGAGTCCGACGCGCATGTTGTCTTCGGCATTGCAAGGCGGGTTCTTCCTCCGAATAATTCATAGAAGATTGTGAACACCGTGATAGTGTCCGCTCGCAAAAAATAAATTCCACATACCACCATAGAGAAAATAATATTACACAAGATCAATCTGCTGACGTATTTTGTGGCGTGACGTCGCACCACTACCAAGCCTTTATTCAAATTGTTTTTATTGTTCCACCTCAGCGCGTTTAGCGAAGCGGTTTCCTTGGCACGTCTTGTCGAAGCAGAGATCGTGTTCCCCTTATTCCGGGATTCCCATCAATACGGACGTGGGTAACCCAACCGCGCCATTGATTGTGGCGCTTGGGAGATAAGCGAGTTTTACCAGCCGGTGGGGACACATGTTCTTGTTCCGCCCATATAAGGGGATAAGGATCCACCCTTTCACCCACGCCTTCTTCCTCCTTTGCTCATCCATTCCCTGCGGCACTCGAGCTCTAACGCCTAAGTCCGCACTTTCCTCCTCAACCTTCTCCAACCATGTCGAGGCGGGAGGCAGGTGGATGGCCTCCTCCCTCACGGAGGGAAAATCACAAGATCAAGGGAGGCCGGATACTTGTCCCGGCGATATCGGCAGGCTGCCCGACGCTGGGCAGCTCATTCCAACCCCAGTCCCCATGAGAGGGTGGTATTTCTCCCCCACTTCCTCCGCTGGACTAGGTTTTCCACTTCACCCATTTGTCCGGGGCTCATGTTCTACTACGGTCCTGACTTCCACGACCTGGCCCCGATTTCGTCCTCAACGCCTCAGCGTTTATCGTCAGGTGCGAGGCCTTCCTCTGCATCCAGCCCCACTTCGCTTGTGGCTCAAGACCTTCAAAGGTCAAGCCGAAGGTTGTGAAGGGCAGCCAAGCAGACTGCGGAGGCGCCATGGTTGGCAAGATGGCCAAAGTCCTATGGCTCGAGGGTTCCTTTGTGGAGACAATAAAGGGGTGGCAATCGGGGTGGTTCTACATCACCGAGCCACGCGACCCTGAATGGGTGGCGGCTCAGATCTGGATTCCCCACACGGCTCTCGTCATGGAAAGAGACGAGCCTGAAGTGGGGGGATTCGGACGAGCTATCCGGACTCCAAACACGCGTCCGGAACCTGGTGGACAAGAATCGCAGGCTTGTCGACGTAATCCAGGTGATGCTCATCCGCCGGATTCTCCCATGCCAACAACGGGACTTCAATTTGTGGGAGTTCGATCCGGCACAGCACCAAACCTTGAGCCGGCTCTTCGATACGATGTACGAAGATGCCTGGAAGGTGCTGTTCAAGGGCACCGAAGCCCCTGCATCCGCTAACAAAGATCGCGGATATAGCTCGCGACGTCAAGCCAGCGAGGTAAGTTATTTTACCCTTTACGGGACTCTTTTTTCATAGATTGACTCTACGTGGGATCTAAAAACTCCCTATTCTTCGACAGGTCTGGCTGAAGACATCCGGACAGATTAACTGTCCGGCTCCTTTGCCAGAAGACCCAGCGGATGCCCGATTGACGGGTTGCTGGCTCGAGCACCCCATGTGGTGCCGGAGAAGAAGGCTAAGAAGGAGGCCACGGAACTCGAAGGAGCTCCCGACGCCAGTGCCGCCGGATTCTCAGAGCGTAATCTTCTCCCAAGACGAGGAGGAAGAAGAAGAAGCTTCTCCCCAGCCGAGGAGAGGAAAAGGAAGGCCGCCCCAACTGGGGAGGCCGGAGGGTCCAAGAAGGAAAAAACCCTTCCTCCGGACTTCTCCACCAACATCGTCGACGACGAGGGGGATTGGCCTACAAGGGCCAAGCCCCTGGCGAGATTTTAAGTATCCAGACTCCCGAATAACTTCAAGGTTTTTTATTTTTGCCACATAATGTCTTTCTAATGCCGCATACAACCCTGCAGTCCGCCCAAGGATGATCTTCCCGATTCGTCGAGCGGGTCCTTGGGTGTGTCGGATATGGATTCCCTTCCGACTGCCTCCTCCCCCCGTGCCGCGGAAGACGCCGAGGTGAGATCCCAAGAAAGGACCCACAAGGAGGGGGAGGCCCCGAAGGTGTCACAGGACACCTCCCGGACTTTGCACTGACTCAGCCCCGGAAGCCACAGTGGCTCGTGAGTCCGGCGGCGCACCCTTCGTAAGAAGGGCAAGACAGGACGCCGGCTGCCTCCGCCCAACCGGAGGCGCCGGATATTTGCTGGAGGCGCCAACGGCGCCTCTCATCAAAGAGGAACACCGCACCGCATGAGTGCGGTGATTCGTAAGGTTCAGCTCGCCAAGAGCGGGCTGACTGGCCTCGCAGCAGCCTTCTAACAATGTGCTTTGAGGTAAGAATTTCAATAGATGTAAAATGGTACCGCATAGACAGTAGCCCCTGATGCTCGGTTCGGTGTTCGGAAGGAAAAGCCGGACCGAGGATCTTTAGAAAGATAAACGCAGGAGTCATAAAAAATATGTCAATATGGGATTGCAGGCTGTGCTGGTGACCTACGCCGCACTGAAAGCGGAGGTCAATACTTTGAAGGAAAACCTCGAGCGGTCCAAGAACGAGCTCGGCCATGCCAAGAAGCAGCTCGAGGAAAAAGAAGGTGAGTAATACCTTATAAAAATTGTACCTTACAGAAAAGGATTTGGTTGCAAGAAAAGTGACAAGCATAACGTGGGTATTGTAGGGGCCACTAACGAGGTGGCGACCCTGAAGTAGGCGGTGGCCGCGACCGAACGCAATGCGGCCGCGGAGTGCACCGAGCGAGAGAAGCAGGAGGCGCGGGTGGCGGAGGTACAGCAAGAGCTCCAGGATCTCGTGAAAAACATGGGAGCTTGGAGCGTGACTCGAAGACTCGAGAGTCTAAGCTTGCAACGGCTCTTGAGAGTGCCAAAGCCACTAAGGCCGAAGCCTACAAGGCCCTCCAGGAAATTGAGGCGGTGAGGAAAATAACAGCGGGTAAGGCATTTTCCATGCAAAGTAAGCATGTGAGTGTTAATTACCTATTGCTTACCCGAATTCGGAGCTCTCCAGGAGCGTTCGCAGATCTTCCTTGCAGCGTGTCCGATGCTGCCGCGTTCTACCGGGCCGAGGAGGGGAGCTCGACGGAGAAGGTCTTCGGTCTCGTGATGTCGAGGCCGGACATTGGGTGCCCCTTAGCGACCAGCTGAAGCAGCTAGTCGAGCTCCACAAGGCGGCCGAACAGGCCATGAAGGACCTCATAGTTCGGCTATGGCCGAAGGAGGCCATGCCTGGGAGCTACTTCGGCCTGGTGCGGCCGCTGATGGATGCGTGCCCATGGGTAGAAGTCATCAAGCATTCTGCTTGTATTGAGGGTGTCCGTCGGGCCCTTGCCCGCGCAAAGGTGCACTGGGGCAAGATGGATGCCCAGAAGCTTGTGACGGACCCGCCACCAGAGGGCAAGGAGCATCGCACGCCCGAGATGTATTATAAGAGTGTCAAGGGCGCCCACACTATTGCGGGTGAGTGCTCCAAAGATGTAATATTTGAGTAGACTCGCATTTTGTTATCCTGTCTTGCTGAAAACTTAGTTCATATGCGCTAAGCAACGCTTGTTAATTTAAAATATTACCTTATGTGCGGCTGTTTATCAAATCTGAGAGATGGCAAGTCGTCGGCTTCAAATTTCATGCCACGAAAAGTCTTTGGGGTGTTAAGGGATAAACTTGAGCGCTCTTGTTCCCATTTTGGGTCCATCTAGGGAGGCGCCAACACAACGAACAAGGCAACCGGACTTATAATGCTTGAACACTCTCACTTAGCCATAGAATTCTATAATTTTAAATTTCGACGAAGCCCCTAGTCTTGGAAGGTCGAATTTGGGGCGCTTATCCACGCCTTGGCCGGACAGTATCCGGCTCCTCGCTCTAAGCGGCATAAGTCTTTAAGGACTCGCAAAAAACCTCTCGAACAGCGACCGGTCTCTCGCCTCATCATGACGGTCAGCTTTAGCTTTCTCCACTGAGGCTTAACCCAGCCGAACTGGGGCGTAATCGCAGTGGTTCTCCCGGTGCTACCTTAGCCGATATAACGGAACATAAGGTACCAAAACACGGGAGCCGGGAAAACCCAACTATTGACCCAAGACATGATTCGGAGCCGATGCATATAGTGCTATAAGTTCGGGGTGCCGCACTTGTGAAAGTGTTCGGACTCATCATACCATAATGCGGGAAAAATAAGCCCTCGGTGTATATTAGCCGTACTAAAGTGTACGGATGCAACATGTCGTGAATGAACATATGTATGAAAAAGAAATGCAATTATAAGCAAAAAGGTGCTGCATTGTTTTATTCAATAAGTGTTGCTATGAATGCGGAACGATACAAATAGTGAGATAAGCAAGGTATGAGACTGTTAAACATGTCCCCCTCCAGGGGTAGGCTGCAGATTGGTGTATGAAAATGCTCGTAATGGAGACCACCTGTATATTCTTTGTAGCCTTTATCCTTCCCTGGCTGTTGCATCATGAGTTCGGCAAGTCTGCTGCCGGGCAGGGCTTCTGACAAACGGAGGCCTGTGGGTAAAAAGTAAAATGTAAAAAAGAAAATAAAAAGGAACGACACACGTGAGAGCCCCTGGTGTGGTTGAGCCGCAGTCTGGGTTTATCGTGGTCCTGCCCCTCTCCCCATGCCCATGGTATCTTCAGAGTGTAATGATGTACGCGAAGGACCTGCTTTGACGTTTCGCACGGGCTGGGGTTGTGGCCGCACTTCTGGCGTGCTCAACGTGCCAGTGGTCTTGTTGTAAGTTACTCCGGCGCGCTTGGCTGTGTCCGCCGCTAACAGCCGGACTCGAGAATTGCCTTAAGAGGCTGCATTGCACTTCGCCATGAGCCGCCAGTATGTTCCTCCGTGCGGAGAGAACGCTCGGTGTTTCCGTTGACCGTAATGACTCCTCGAGGGCCTGGCATCTTGAGCTTGAGGTATGCATAGTGCGGCACCGCGTTGAACTTTGCAAGCGCTGCACGTCCGAGCAAGGCATGATAGCCGCCATGAACGGGACTATGTCGAAGATTAACTCCTTGCTTCGAAGTTATCCGGGATCCGAAGACCACTTCCAGTAATTGAGCTCGTACAATTGGCTTCTACACCTGGTATGACGCCTTTAAAGGTCGCTTTGGTAGGCTTAATCCTTGAGGGGTCTATGCCCATTTTGGCGCCGTATCCTGGTAAAGCAGGTTCAGTTGCCGCCATCCATCGGGACTCTGGTTAGGTGAAATCCATCGACGATTGGGTCTAAGACCGGTCGACGAATCCTTCGTGGCGGATCTTTGGTGGGGTGGTCCCTTCGGTCAAAAGTGATCGGGCAGGAGGACCATGGATTGAACTTCGGGGCAACTGGCTCCATCGCGTAGACATCCCTGAGTGCACGCTTCCGCTCCCTTTTGGGTATGTGTGTTGCGTATATCATGTTCACCGTCTGCACCTGTGGGGGGAAACCCTTCTGTCCTCTATTGTTTGGCGGTTGGGTCTCGTCCTCGTCGTCGCTATGCAGCCCCTTGTCATTGTTTTCGGCAATTAACTTGCCTGCCTGATTGAAAACCCAACAGTCCCTGTTGGTGTGGTTAGCTGGCTTTTCGGGGTTGCCGTGTATCTGGCACAAGCGGTCGAGTATTCGGTCCAAATTGGACGGACCCGGAATAGTTATTTTGAATGGCTTTTTCCGCTGACCCGGTTTAGAGCCTCTTAATCCGACATTGACTGTCGTATCCTCAATATTGTCGCCGTTAACGCGGCGTTTGTTTTTGTTACGACGCGGCCTGCCATTTCGGTCCTTGAAGTCCGGACTGCCAGAATTTTTCTTTGAGGTTGTTGCTGCATGCTAGCCAGATGTCCTCACCCGCTAAGCGGGTCATGAGTGATGTGAGGGCTGCCATGGATTTTGGCTTTTCCTGTCCTAGGTGCCGGGCAAGCCACTCGTCGCGAATGTTATGCTTGAAGGCCGCGAGGGCCTCCGCATCCGGACAGTCAACAATTTGGTTTTTCTTGGTTAAGAACCGTGTCCAGAATTGTCTGGCCGATTCGTCTGGCTGCTGAATTATGTGGCTTAGGTCATCAGCGTCTGGTGGTCGCACATAAGTGCCCTGGAAGTTATCGAGGAATGCAGCTTCGTGTCCTCCCAGCCTCCCGATTGACTCTGGCGGCAAGCTGTTGAGCCAATGCCGGGCTGGTCCTTTAAGCTTGAGGGGAGGTATTTGATGGCATGAAGATCGTCACCAGGGCCATGTGGATGTGAAGGAGATAGTCTTCGATCCAAACCGCTGGGTCTGTTGTGCCATCGTGAGATTCAATTTTGACGGGTTTAAACCCTTCGGGATTTGATGATCCATTACTTAAATGCAGGAAGCATAGTGGGTGTCTTGGCGCCTCTGATCGGGCGATATCACGACGGAGCTCAAAAGAGCTTGGTATGTTTTGTTCGGCCCGGCCGGACTTACTGTGTCCGGCGCGACGGTTGTCGTCACGTACCGTGGGGCGCCCACGCGATCCATAGATCGATCTTGATTGTCTTGCCTTGACCTCCAATATATCCCGCAGGTCCGGAGCGTTCCCCTTTGGCCGTGTGCTTTTTGAGCGATGTCGGGGTACGGTTCTAGTGAAGGGCCTAGAGACCTCTCTGTCGCGACCACGGGGTGGTCGGTCAGCCGTATTGTCTCTTGGTGATGCGGGTTCGTAAGCCTCCTCCTCTAATCGGGGGAGCAGCTTGCATTTAGGGTAGCTTTTGGAGGGGCGTTCGAGCTCATGCTCTTTGGCCGCGAGGACTTCGGTCCATCTGTCGGCTAGCAGATCCTGATCAGCTCTAAGCTGTTGCTGCTTTTTCTTTAGGCTGTTCGCCGTGGCCATAAGCCTGCGTCTAAAAAGCTCTAGTTCGACGGGATTCTCGGGCACGACGATTCATCGTCGTCGAGGCTTGCTTGCCTCCGGAGGGAGGCATATAATCCTCTACCTCTTCTTCCGCTGCTCTCTCGTGAGGGCTGGCGTCTCCATCTTCCGTCTGGATCTTGCTGGAGTGGATTGTCTTCGCACCTTTGTCCGGTGTATTGTTATCTCCGGTGCCGGAATCTTCATTCTTGCCGTGGCGGGATTTAGAGCGGCGCTGATGCCGGGCGCTTGGGCTGCTTCTTGGAGGGTCGCCCGTTGTTCCATCGCCGTTCCCATCTTTTGGGATGTCCACCATGTATATGTCGTATGACGAGGTGGCCTTCCAGTGCCTCGTAGGCGCTGGTCTTGGTCGCCTCCGCATCGCCGTCCATACCGTCGATGTCTTCGGAGTCGTAGTCTAGCATGTCGGTTAGATCGTCGGCGCCGCTACCAAGTGGGTGGTGGGTGGGCGTTGAATTTCTTCGTCGTCCGCATCCCAACCTTCCTGACCGTAGTCCGGCCAGGGCTCTCCGGATAAAGAGAGAGACTTCAGTGAATTCAGGATGTCGCTAAAAGGCGAGTGCTGAAAGATGTCCGCGGCCGTGAACTCCATAACGGGTGCCCAATCGGATTCGATTGGCAAGGGCGCGGAGGGTTCGGAGTCCGGAGAGGAGTCCGCACCGGAGTCGAGGTCTTCGCAAAGCGACGTGGATAGAGTTCGCTCGATCGCCAGAGATTGTAGCCCCGAGGCGGTGTCCAACCACTCGTCCTCGATCGGGGAATCCGCTCCGGATTAAGGGTCGGAGCGGATCTTGATGCGGCCTCCGTGGCAATCGCTCGCTGCAGAGCTAGATCATGCCCATCGAGACAAAGGCGGCACGCTATTGCAGCTCGACTCCGTCGAAGATCAAGTCTCCGCGGATATCGGCCGTGTAGTTTAGGTTTCCGAACCTGACCTGGTGGCCAGGGGCGTAGCTGTCGATCTGCTCCAGATGGCCAAGCGAATTGGCCCGCAGTACGAAGCCGCCGAACACGAAGATCTGTCCAGGGAGAAAAGTCTCACCCTGGACCGCGTTGTTGTTGATGATTGAAGGAGCCATCGGGCCCTATCGGTGGCGACCACGAAGGAACTCTCAATGAAAGCACCAATGTCGGTGTCAAAACCGGCGGATCTCGGGTAGGGGGTCCCAACTGCGTCTAGGCGGATGGTAACAGGAGACAAGGGACACGATGTTTTACCCAGGTTCGGCCCTCTTGATGGAGGTAAAACCCTACGCCCTGCTAGATTAATATTGATGATGTATGTTACAAGAGTGGATCTACCACGAGATCAAAGAGGCTAAACCCTAGAAGCTAGCCTATGGTATGATTGTTGTTGATCCTACGGACTAAAACCCTCCGGTTTATATAGACACCGGATAGGGTTAGGGTTACATAGAGTCGGTTACAATGGTAGGACATCTACATATCCGTATCGCCAAGCTTGCCTTCCACGCCAAGGAAAGTCCCATCCGGACACGGGGCGAAGTCTTCAATCTTGTATCGTCATAGTCTTGGAGTCCGGCCGATGATGATAGTTCGGCTATCCGGACACCCCCTAATCCGGAACTCCCTCAAGCACCAACAGCATAATCACTAGCATCACATATAATTTCAAAGGGTAAATTCCAATCAGGTGGCTGAACGATAGGTGCAGAAATCAAGGCTTTCTTAAGTATTTCAAATGCTTCTACACAATCATCATCAAAAACAAACGGAACATCTTTTTGTAAGAGATTAGTGAGAGGCCTAGAAATTTTAGAGAAGTCTTTAAGAAACCTCCTATAGAAGCCAGCATGACCAAGGAAACTTCTTATACCTTTGATATCTTTAGGACACGAAATCTTTTCAATAACATCTACTTTAGCTTTATCAACTTCAATACCTCTTTCAGAAATTTTATGCCCCAATAGAATACCTTCATTTACCATAAAGTGGCACTTCTCCCAATTCAAGACAAGATTAGTTTCTTCACATCTCTGCAAAACTCGATCAAGGTTAATTAAGCAATCTTCAAAAGAAGTTCCATAAACGGAGAAATCATCCATGAAAACCTCAACAACCTTTTCACAAAAGTCAGAGAATATAGCAGTCATACATCTTTGAAAGGTAGCAGGTGCATTGCATAAACCAAAAGGCATACGTCTATAAGCAAAGGTACCAAAAGGGCAAGTAAAAGTGGTTTTCTCTTGATCCTCTTTTAACACTGGTATTTTAGAGAAACTAGAATAACCATCTAGAAAGCAAAAATGTGTATGTTTGGATAGTCTTTCTAGCATTTGATCAATAAAAGGTAGAGGGTAATGATCTTTTCTAGTAGCTTTATTTAATTTGCAGAAATCAATTACCATTTTATAGCCTGTAACAATTCTTTGAGGAATCAATTCATTCTTATCATTAGGAACAACAATAATACCTCCCTTCTTAGGGACACAATGAACATGACTTACCCATTGACTATCAGCAATAGGATAAATTATACCTGCCTCCAGAAGCTTTAGTATCTCATTTCTTACCACTTTTTTCATCTTAGGATTTAACCATCGTTGATGATCAACAACTGGTTTAGTATCTTTCTCCAATTTAATTTTGTGCTGACATAAAGTGGGACTAATGCCCTTAAGATCATCAAGAGTATATCCAATAGCGGCACGGTGCTTTTTCAGAGTTTTCAATAATTTCTTTTCTTCATGCTCTGAAAGGTTAGCATTAAGAATAACAGGATATATCTTCTTTTCATCAAGATAAGCATATTTGAGAGTATCGGGTAATGGTTTAAGCTCAAACAAGTGATCGCCCTTAGGTGGAGGAGGGTCTCCAAGGATTTCAAAAGGCAAAATGTGTTTCAAAATAGGTCCCTGATTAAAGAATACTTCATCTATTTCCCTTCTTTCATTCATAAACGTATCATTTTCATGGTCTAGCAAATATTGTTCTAAAGGATCATTAGGAGGCATGACAATAGAAGCAAGACCAATAATTTCATCCTTGCTAGGCAATTCTTTATCAAGGGGTTGTCTACGCAATTTAGAGAAATTAAAATCATGAGACATGTCCCCTAAACCAACAGTAACAATATCTTTCTCGAAGTCTATTTAGCATTAGACATGTCCCCTAACGCAATTTAGCATTAACTGTATTCAAGAAGGGTCTACCAAATATAATGGGACAAAAATTATCTTGTGGGGAACCAAGAAAAATAAAATCAGTAGGATATTTAATTTTCCCACACAAGACTTCAACATCTATAACACTCCCAACTCGTGATATAGTTTCTCTATTAGCAATCTTAGTAGTAACATCAATAGCTTCTATCTCGGCAGGAGCAATATCATTCATAATTTATTTATAGAAGGTGTAAGGAATTGCACTCACACTATCACCCACATAACATAAGCCATGATAACAATGATCTCCAATTTTAACAGAAACAACAGACATGCCAACAATAGGTCTATATTTATCTTTAGTATCGGGTTTATAATTTCTAGCAGCTTCATCACAGAAGTAAATAACATGCCCATCAATATTATAAACCAAGAGATCTTTAAGCATAGCAATACTAGGTTCAACTTTAATTTGCTGAGAGGGTGTATGTGTTTTAGTATAACTCTTACGAACCACAGTTGAAGCTTTAGCATGATCCTTTATTCTAACAGGGAATTGCGGTTTCTCAATATAAGAAGTAGGAACAATAGGATCAGTATTATAAGTAATAATTTCTTCTTCAACTTTAACAGGTTCAACTACTTTAACTTCAATGGGAGGATGATATTTAAACCACTTCTCCTTAGGAGATCAACATGAGTAGCAAATGATTCACAAAAAGTAGCTACTATCTCAGAGTCAAGTCCATATTTAGTGCTAAAATCACGAAAAGCATCGATATCCATAAAAGATTTAACACAATCGAACTTAAGGTTTATACCTGACTCCTTACCTGCATCGAGATCCCAATCTTCAGAGTTCCGTTTAATTCTTTCCAATAAATTCCATTTGAATTCAATATCCTTCTTCATATAGGAACCAGTACAAGAAGTATCGAGCATGGATCGATCATTATGAGAAAGCCGAGCATAAATTTTTTGAATAATAATTTCTCTTGAGAGCTCATGATTGGGGCATGATATAACATTGACTTAAGCCTCCCCCAAGCTTGAGCGATACTTTCTCCTTCACGAGGCCAAAAATTATAGATATAGTTTCGATCATGATGAACCAGATGCATAGGATAAAACTTCTGATGAAATTCCAATTTCAATCGGTTGTAGTTGCATGATCCGATATCATCCAATAGCCTATACCATGCCAATGCCTTTCCCTTCAAAGATAAAGGGAAGACCTTCTTCTTGACAACATCCTCGGGAATACCTGCAAGCTTAAATAATCTACAAACTTCATCCACATAGATTAGGTGCATATCGGGATGTAACGTTCCATCTGCTGCATAAGGATTAGCTAGCAGTTTCTCTATCATACCCAAAGGAATTTCATGATAAATATTTTCAGTAGGTGCAGTAGGTTGAGGAGTAACTAATTGTGGTTCCGCTCGAGGTGAAGATACTTCGAACAAACCCCTCAAAGGATTATTTTCCATAGTAACAAGTGACAGTAAATTTCAGCACACTATATAAATGTTTCCTTACCAAATTCCACTTGCCAAAGGCGCTTCACTCCCTGTCAACAGCGCCAGACCAGAGTCTTTATGACCCACAAGTATAGGAGATCTATCATAGTCCTTACGACAAGTAAGAGTGTCGAATCCAACGAGGAGCAGAAGGAAATGACCAGTGGTTTTTAGCAAGGTATTTTCTGCAAGCACTGAAATTATCGGTAACATATAGTTTTGTGATAGGATAAATCGTAACGGGTAACAAGTAATAAAAGTAAACAAGGTGCATCAAGGTGGCCCAATCCTTTTTAGCAAAGGACAAGCTTGGACGAACTCTTATATAGAGCAAAGAGCCCCCGAGGACACATGGGAATTGTTGTCAAGCTAGTTTTCATCATGCTCATATGGTTCACGTTCGTTACTTTGATAATTTGATATGTGGGTGGACCGGTGCTTGGGTGCTGTCCTTCCTTGGACAAGCCTCCCACTTATGATTAACCCTTCTCGCAAGCATCCACAACTACGAAAGAAGTATTTAGGTAAACCTAACTATAGCATGAAACATATGGATCCGAATCAGCCCATTACGAAGCAACACATAAACTAGGGTTTAAGCTTTTGTCACTCTAGCAACCCATCATCTACTTATTACTTCCCAATGCCTTCCTCTTGGACCAAATAATGGTGAAGTGTCATGTAGTCGACGTTCACATAACAACACTAGAGGAGAGACAACATACATCTCATCAAAATATCGATCGAATACCAAATTCACATGATTACTTATAAAAAGACTTCTCCCATGTCCTCAGGAACAAACGTAAATACTCAGAAAGCATATTCATAATCATAATCAGAGGAGTATTAATCATCATTAAGGATCTGAACATATGATCTTCCACCGAATAAACCAACTAGCATCAACTACAAGGAGTAATCAACACTACTAGCAACCCACAGGTACCAATCTGAGGTTTTGGGACCAAGATCGAATACAAGAGATGAACTAGGGTTTGAGAGGAGATGGTGCTGGTGAAGATGTTGATGGATATTGACCCTCCCTTGATGAGAGGATGGATGGTGATGACGATGGAGATGATTTCCCCCTCCCGGAGGGATGTTTCCCCGGCAGAACAGCTCTGCCGGAGCCCTGGATTGGTTCTCCCCAGGTTCCGCCTCGAGACGGCGGCGCTTCATCCCGAAAGCTTCTCTGTGATTTTTTCCAGGGTAAAAGACACCAAATAGTAGAAGATGGGCATTGGGCCTGCCAGGGGGCCCACAAGGTCGGGGGCGCGCCTAGGTGGGTAGGGCGCGCCCTCCACCCTTGTGGCTGGCCGATGGCCCCCATCTGGTTCTTTCTTCACGCAATATTTTTATTTATTCCAAAAATAATCTCCGTGAAGTTTCAGGACTTTTGGAGTTGTGCAGAATAGGTCTCTATTATTTGCTCCTTTTCTAGTCCAGAATTCCAGCTGCCGGCATTCTCCCTCTTCATGTAAACCTTGTAAAATAAGAGAGAATAGCCATAAGTAAATTTATATAATGTGTAATAACAATCCATAATGCAATAAATATTGTCATAAAATCATGATGCAAAATGGACGTATCAAGTGCCGACTCCTGATTCAACAGTTCCGAGAGGGTCATCTTAGTGAGAAGGACTCTAATAAGGATGAAGAGAAAGAAAAAGAATAAAATGGCGCCGACCATGGGGTGTGAGTGTTTGTCTTTTCGGATGTATATTCCGGGTACCATCAGATCCGACTGTATGTACCCGATGAAATAAAAACGGCCTTCATCACCCCATTCGGGTGTTTTTGTTAGTTACCACGTCTTTTGGTCTTAAGAATGCTGGCGCCATGTTCATGTGCATGATCCAGAAGTGCCTGCTCACTCAGATCAGTCGGAACATGGAAGCATACATGGATGATATCATGGTCAAGTCATGCAAGGGTTCCGACCTGCCGACTGACCTCGCTGAAACCTTTGCCAATCTAAGAAGATATGACATCAAGCTTAATCCGACCAAGTGCGCATTCGGAGTCCCGGGAGGAAAGTTACTCGGTTTCTCATTTCCAAACGAGGGATTGATGCAAACCCAGAAAAGATTGGGGCAATTCTCCGAATGAAACGCCCTGTGCGTGTGCATGACGTTCAGAAGCTCATGGGTGGTCTGGATGTATTAAGTTGATTCATTTATCATCTCGGTGAAAAGGCATTACCTCTTTACCGACTGATCAAAAAGTCTGATACATTCGAGTGGACTCCTGAAGCTAAAGCAGCGTTTGTGGAACTCAAAGTCCTGCTTTCCACCCAGCCGGTGCTTGCTGCTCTGATCTTCAAACGCCTCTATTGTCATATATTCTAGCCACTGGACGGGTTGTCAGCATAGTGCTCACAGTCGAGCGAGAGGAAGAAGGCAAGTCCTATAAAGTTCAACGCCTAGTGTATTACATTTCTAAAGTCTTGACTCCGTCCAAGTAAAGGTATCCACATTACCAGAAGCTTGTCTATGGAATTTACTTAACTGCGAAGAAAGTTGTACATTACTTCCAAGACAACTCAATTTCAGTCGTCAGTGACGCTCCGTTGTCTAAAATTTTGAACAATCGAGATGCAACTGGTCAAGTGGCAACGTGGGCAATTGAACTTCTTCCTCTAGATATCAAGTTTGAAGCAAAGAAGGCAATCAAGTCTCAAGCAATCGCAGATTTCCTGGCCGAGTGGATTGAGCAGCAGCAGCCGACTCAAGTTCACTCAGAACACTGCACCATGTTTTTTGATGGATCTAAGATGTTAAACGGTTCTGGTGCTAGAGTGGTCCTGGTATCCCCAAGAGGTGACAAACTCAGTTATGTTCTCTAGATTCACTTTGATTCCTCCAACAATGAAGCTGAGTACGAAGCACTTCTCTACGGGTTGCGTATGGCTATCTCACTCGGCGTCCGTCGCTTGATGGTATACGGCGACTCAGATTTGCTGGTTAATCAGGTGATGAAGGAGTGGGAGGTCAGGAGCCCTGCTATGACCGGATAGTGCAATGCAGTAAGGAAGTTAGAAAAGAAGTTTGAAGGGTTGGAGCTCCACCACGTTCCCCGACTCAAGAATCAAGCAGCTGATGATCTTGCGAAAATAGCTTCCACTCGGAAGCCTATTCCCAGTAATGTGTTCTTGGAGTACCTCCATGCCCCGTCAGTGCAAGAATATCCTTTTACAGAAGAGCCCCCGCAACCAATAAGTTCTACCAACCTGACTGAAGTCGAGGTGCCAGTAGTTGTTGACCTGATAATGGAGATTCTGGTAATCACCCCCGACTAGACAGTGCCATATATTGCATACCTTGCTCAGGCAGGAGCTCCCTAAAGATGAAGTTGAAGCATGTCAGATCATCCGTAGGTCGAAAGACTTCACAGTTATAGGTGGACACCTTTTCAGAGAAAGTGTTACTGGCATGGCTCAACGTTGTATCTCTCCAGAAGAGGGTCAACTGATCTTGAATGAGATTCACTCGGGGACCTATGGTCACCATGCGTCCTCCTGGACCATCGTGGCCAAAGCATACGGAGCGGGATTCTACTGGCCACAGGTCAATGAAATGGCGAAAGAGATCGTCGAGAAGTGTGAAGGTTGCCAGTTTTACTCGAACATGTCCCAAAAGCCTGCATCAGCTTTAAAAACTATTCCACTCGTCTGGCCATTTGCTGTGTGGGGGTTGGACATGATTGGGCCATTAAGAACTGGCAGAAGTGGTTTCGCTCATCTGCTCGTGGCAGTCGACAAGTTCACTAAGTGGATTGAGGCCAAACCTATCAAGAACCTTGACTCAAGCATAGCCATCAGTTTTATCAGAGAGTTGGTGTTCCGATATGGAGTTCCGCACAACATCATCGCAAACAACAACTCAAACTTTGATTCTGATGAGTTCAAAGCATTCTGCGCTTCCCAAGGCACTTGGGTCGACTACGCATCCATTGCGCACCCGCATTCGAATGGGCAAGGTGAAAGAGCAAATGGTTTGATCCTCCAAGGGCTGAAAGCCCAATTGATGCGTGACCTTAAGCATGCAGCTGGGGCTTGGGTGACTGAATATATTGTCGTCTGTTTTGTGGGGATTGAGGACAACCCCCAACCGATCGACCGATCGAACCCCTTTCTTCATGGTGTACGGGGCTAAAGCCGTGGTTCTGAGTGACTTGCCGCACAATGCACCCCGAGTGGAACTTTTCTCAGAAGCTGAGGCAGAGCAACCACGTCAGGATGTCGTAGATCTTCTGGAGGAAGAGCGAGAGATGGCTTTGATCAGGTCGACCATTTATCAGCAAGGCCTTCGTCGATTCCACGCCCGAAACATCAAAGGTTGAGCATTTCAAGAAGTAGAACTTGTGCTCCGAGTGGATCAACAACGGCCTTGAAAGTGCGTTATATCAACTAGAGGGGGGGGTGGTGAATAGACGATTTTTACAAATTCATCACTGAGGAATTTCAAGGTGAGGAAATTCCTAAGTCACGAACAACTAGAGCGGAATAAGTACTCAGATGCAAGCATAACAGAGCAATAGCACAGTCATCATGATGAAATGAAAACAACCACAGAGTACAAGTAGCGTAAACACAGGATAAGCAGGCTGAAGACAAGGTGACTGAAGAATTAGGATTGAGAAAATTGAGAAAGTCTTTAGTCAAAGTCTTCAAATAGTAACGATCAAGTACAACAGTATATGAATGAGGAAATGGAAGGGTTGAGGAAATAGAACTAGTAGCTCGGTGAAGAAAGTGATTTGGTAGACCAGTTCCAACTGCTATGACAGTCGTACATCTGGTTGGAGTGGCTAGGTATTTAAACCTGAGGACACATAGTCCCAAACACACAGTCCTCACCGTATTCACCTTGAGCTAAGGTCACACAGACCTCGCCCAATCACTCATGGTTAGTCTTCAGGTGACTTCCAAACCTTCACAGACTCAGTCACTCGGCCATCCACAATTTCATCTTGGATGCTCTAGACCATGACGCCTAACCATCTGAAGGATGCACCGTCCTCAAAGGTAACAAGCGTCAGTTCCTGACAGGAACAATCTCTTCAGTGGTGCTCAATCACTTTGGGTTTGTAGGTGTTTCGGTTTGGGTTTTCCTCACTCGATGATATTCTCTCAAAGTCCTCGGAGGATGGGATGCTCTCAATTGACAAGTGTCAGTTTCTCTCGGAGCAGCCAACCAACTAGTGGTTGTAGGGGGCAGCTATTTATAGCCTAGGGAGCAGCCCGACATGATAAGACATAAATGCCCTTCAATGATATGACCGTAAGGTGGGTAGATATTTTGGGACAACTGGCACGTAGCACATCAACGGTCGGATATTTTGGTATCAAATTCGTCAGGGCTATCATGTTCCTCACTTGTAGGCAAGTCGCACTGGCAAATTCCTAACTCCTCAGTCAGAACAAATTCCTCAGAGAACAGAACATCTCCGTCTCTGTCACTGAAGAAATTGACTGAACTGTATGATATTTCCAATGGCTTCACTCGAAAGGATTGGTAGGTGTAGGATTTTGAGATGAGCATCACTTGGAAACTTTTCCTTAGTTTTACCTCGACCCCCTTTAACAGTACAGTGTTTCCTATGACTCAAGAAAGAGAAAAAAGAAACTATGAAAACAAAAGTCTTCACAATTCATATTCCTCGCATGAATATCAAGTCTTCACGGTCACACCAATTTCTTCACTTTCAAAGTCTTCAGAAAGCCAAAGTCTTCAGTTGAAGACATCATTTTTAGGGGTCGACTTTCTCTATAAATATCAAACTCCTCATAGACTTATAGACCTGTGTACACTCACAAACTCATTAGTCCCTTAACCTATAAGTCTTCAATACACCAAAATCACTAAGGGGCACTAGATGCACTTACAATCTCCCCCTTTTTGGGGTTGATGACAATATAGGTTAAGTTTTCAACGGGGATAAACATATGAAATGTAAATACTGATATTGAGGAATTTGATTGCAAGATATATAAGAACCCCCCTGAAGATGTGCACCTGTGAGGAATTTGCTTTGAATAGTAATGCACATTGTAGAGTAGAATCATGGAGATATCCCCCTAAATCTTGTAATTCATACACACATTTAACATATGATATGAAGAATTTGAAATGCATGATGAAATATGGTGACTGATGTAATTCAGCATGCGTGCAGTAACATACTAGAGGAATTAGCATGCAAAAAATAGAGCAAAAGTATCAAACCACCATAGACTTAAATTTACAACTCAATCCAACAAATACTTCAAAAGAACGAGAGTTGTAACTTAGCAAAAAAACGCCCATATATATGGACCCACTTGAAGACTAACTCAAATTTCTCCCCCTTTGTCATCAAATGACCAAAAGGGACGAAAAATGAGGACTAATGCCCCTGAAGAATATCATCATGATGTTGATGGAGGAGCACCAGCATTGTTGGGGTTGTCCGTTGGAGTAGGGCCTGCCGCGGTGTCGTCCAAGTCTTCATGTTCATCAATCTCGCGCGATGAAGAATATGAGCTGGCCACCAAGTGAGGAACTTTGACCTTCTTGAATTTCTTCGAAGGTGGCTGAGACCAGTAAAAGTCCTGCTTGAAGCCCATCTGCTTGAGATCTTCATCACCGTAGAGGTGAGACAATACAACTCAGGTGCGATAAAAAACTTCATGCAAGTAGTAATGATTCTTCTTCACAGTGTTTTGCGTGATTGTCATATTCTGAAGAATTGAACCAAACTGACGCTTGACCCACTTGTGATTGCGATCGACCTTCTGATGAAGACTAAGGAGAAGCTCACGATCAGTCATCACACGCAGAGCTGTGGCTTGAGGATATTGCTTTGAAGCATTTGCGGCAGAATCATGTGTGGCAGAGTCATCATTGGTGGAATAAGATGCAGCTTTGCGAAACTGTCCATCTAATGCACGAGTGCCTTCATCAATGACATCAGCCTTGCCCTTCTCATCAGCTGAGGAAATAGTCCTTTTGAGGACTTCAATAGGCGGCAAGTAGATGAGATGTCGTTGTCAATCAGCCTTGTATTTGATTGAAGACCTTGATCTGATGAATCTCATGATCCAGGGAGCGTAAGGCTTCAATTCAAACGGTGACAAAGCAACATTGGCCAGAGTCCTCATGAAGAAATCATAGTAGTTGATAGGAATACCATGTATGATGTTGAAAAACAGATTCTTCATGATGCCAACAACCTTTTCTTCATCAGAGTTGTGGCCCTTGATTGGACTGAGGGTTTTGGTCAATATCCTGTACATAGTCCTTGGCACATAGAGCAATTCCTTGATGAGGAATTTGGTCCTTGGAGCTTGGCCTGGCTTCATCAGCACTTGCATCAAATGGTATGAGAGTTAAGGTTCAGCATAGATGAGCCTTGCACATTCAACGGGAGGACTGACTGGGACGGCACGAAGCAATTCAGAGGCCGGTGCTTTATAGTGATTATTTTCTGTCATCCAGTCCAATACCCATGAATTGACATCTTCAACGTTGCGAGTGATGTGCAACATGGCATAGAACTGAAGAATGAGTTCTTCATTCCAGTCGCAGATGTCGGTGCAGAAGTTGAGCAGCCCAGCGTCATGAAGAACACTAAGGACTGGGGTGAAGCACGGTAGGGACTCCATGTCCACATGAGGAATTTTCTCATGGTCAAAGATCTTATCTTTATCAAACAGCAGTGAGGAATAGAAATTCATTTGACTCGCTATCCAGAAGCGCTTGCATCTAAGTCTTGCAGAGTCATATGGATTGTAATCTGTGAAGAAAATATGCTCATTGGAGAAGTCTTCAGCCTTGAACTTCTGCTTCTTGGAGTGAGGATTCTGTGGCTTGGGCTGAAGATTAGTAGTTGAAGTCTTGACAGCCTCTAGAATCACAGTCTCTCGAGCCACAGGCTGAGGAATTTCAGGAACAGTATCATCGGCAGCAGCCGGGGTCTCCATTTCTTCAGCAGAATTATCATCAGCTCTAGTGGCTGGAACTTCTTCAGTAATAGTGAGAAGAGAAGCTTGTCATTCTTCAGAGCCCGTGTGAATTTCTTCAGTTTGAATAGGGGACCGAGGATTTTTTTGCAGTGGTGTGGTCAGTGGAGAATTAGGGTGATGAATTTTCCAATAGTGATCATTCAGAATTGGCATTGTACCCCAATATCCACATCTTCATCGTCAGCATCTATTTCTTCAACGCCTGCCTCTTTAGCTGTGAACTGAGGCATGAGCGATAATACCAGTGGAGCTGAAGTGATGTTGTCCACTTCAATTTCTTCATCAATCTACTCTGACTTAGCAACAGAAGGATCTTCTTCATCTAATTCACTTGGAATCACATATTCCGCACCAAAGGGAACAATCTCCTTTGATGGCATGCTTGATATTAGAACAACATCTATTGGGTTTGCATAAGAGCTCGTCAAAGTCTTCACTTTCTTTGGAGCTGAAGACTCTGAGGATGCAGATGCTTTCCTTTTCTTCATAGCTGCTCGCTCCGCAGCTTTGTTTTTCTTCACTTCTGATGCAGAAGGAAGGGTAGGACTTGCCGTTTGTGCAGGAGGAGCAGAGGAAATTGGTGCAGTTTCTTCAGGCGCAACTGATGCAGTTGCCCTGGCATGTTCAGTTTCTTCAGGCGCAGTAGCAGATGCTTCAACTGGCCTGGCTTGTTCTCCAGGCGCAACACTAGAGGTTTCCCTCGCAGTTTCTTCAGCGGCTGGAATATCTTCATCAGGCCTGGTGCTTTCAGAATCATCAATGGCCTGATTGTCATCAGCTGTGCTTGCATGTTCTTCATTTGACTGTGCAGATGCTTCAGCCTGAGGAATTCCATGTAGCGATGAGGCTGCAACATTTGAGGTGAATCCCTTCGCCATTTTGATGAATCTGGCTTTGGCTCCTAGCCAATCTACACGATATGCGTCAAATTCATCACTGAGTGCTTTGATCTTAGTTTGTATGGCCATAAGTTCATCAGTTTTCATTTTGACAACAATCTTCTTCAGAAAACACTCCTTCTTATACTGAGCTTTCTTCAGTTGCCTGGCCTTTTCAAACTTCCATTTTTCTTCGCCTATGAAGGCAGTCAACATATGACTTTGGCCAGGTGTTAGATTGAAATCAGGCATAAGAGTGTTGGGGTCCTTGTGCCAGAGATCAATGAAGTCAAGGATCAACTTGGGATCCAGCAGAAGAGGCACATTGCTGTCTTTTGCTCTAGCGGCCCGTTGCTGTCTGTCTCTGATGATTTCAGCTAGTTCTTCATCATCAGCTTCGTCTTCACTAGACGGCACATGGAAGGCAACCTGGTTCTTGTGAGGACTTGGCCTTGTGCTTCGTACAACAGTGGCCTTTGTCTTCAGCAAAGTTGGACCCTTTGAGGACTGAGGAGGAGTTGAAGAACTTGCAGATGCTCCTGAAGCAATAGAGATACCCGTGGTCCTCTGGCAAGAGGCGAGATGCGCAGGTGCCGAGGACTTTGCAGCAACAGCTGGCGGTCTTGCAACAATGGGGACTGGAGCTACTTGAGGAATATGCCATGAGGGCTTTGATGAGCTTGGCCGTGAGGGCATTTGTGAGGAACTGGGCTTGTGAACAGGCTTTTTGGGCATAGCCTTCTTGGGCTTGCTAGCAGAGGCCTTAGTAGCGGCAGCAACATAATCTTCATTGAATTTCCTTACTGCTTCTTTGGCCATTTTGGCCAACTTGGCTTGCCGCTTGGCCCATTCATCTGGAAAGTCCTCACCACGCTTGATGCTAGTGGGTCAGCAACTTGGCCAGGTGCCAATGAAGGTCTTGGGCAAGGAGGTGGTGATGACATGTACCTATGGTAGGGTAATAGGCCTGACCAAGACACCCTTCCAAAGGACACTGCCCTAGAGTCAAGGACATACAAAGTACGATAGATACCGACTCAAGTAACCGTGGAGTGCAACCGACTCGACCAATTGTCTCACTCGGATACCCCAATTCCATTCGACCATTAAAGTCACTCAACTATACAAGAAAGAACCACTCAGAGTACAGAAGACCTAAAGTCACTCAGGAGGGTAACGGTCATGCGTTCACTCTATAGTATTAAAGATCGTTTATAACCATTTATAGCAGGCGTTACCAGTAACGCCCTGTCTTAATGTATATTGAACTCTATGTAACGTGGGATGGCTGAGGTCCTGGCGCACTCTATATAAGCCACCCCCCACTGGCACAAGGGTTTGCACCCCCTGTAACTTCACGCATAATCCAGTCGACCGCCTCAGGGCACCGAGACGTAGGGCTTTTACTTCCTCCGAGAAGGGCCTGAACTCATAAATCTTGCGTGCACAACCTCATCGTAGCTAGGATCTTGCCTCTTCCTACGTACCCCCTATTCTACTTTTAGACTTAGAACCACGACAGTTGGCACCCACCATGGGGCAGGTGTCTTAGCGACTTTCCAGTGAGGTTGCGATTTTTCCGATTCCCGTCATCATGGTTTCCGGCAGTGGATTGGTAGAGCGCCGCAAGATCCGTCTCGAGGCACTCGTTTTCGTCGCCGACGACTCCGCCTGGCTCCAGGAGGCCCCCCTCGATGTCGAGGCGCTCCCCATCGATGGGGCGACGCACTTTCGCGCATGCGTCCGCGGCGTCCTTCTGCGGCAGCCGTCGACTCAGTATCGATCGGCTCCCGCGGCATCTTCGCTCCCCGCTATTGTCGCAAGTGATCTGGTTGATCGCAGCTTCGCCAGTGGGTGAAGCATGTGGTGGCTCGTTAGACGACCACCCCTCAAGTCATGGCAATCGAGCCCGACGAATCTCTCTACGGGCTATTTGACCTGTCGAGTGGCTCCGTCGAGACCCTATCCGAGTGCGACAGCAGCGTCCCTGCGGTGGAAGTTCTGATGGTCGACACGCCGTGCAGCCCACCTAGTTTCCGTCGTGGCGATGGCAGTGATAGCGGCAGCGATCCGTCGCGTGTTCACGAGGAATACCATCCTGAAGCCCTCTCTTCACAGCAGAGGGAGGAACTACACCGCCGCAACATGGAGGCGCTCCACACTCCCATCATCGGAGAGACCTCCGAGGCTCGGTCCTTGGAGGTTGCGCGCCTGGCCACTTTGGCTGGCGCTTTTCGACCGAGAACCTTCAAAGCATGCACTCGATTTAACGCCGCTCGACGGTAGATTCCCCGAGTCCGGGCCGACGGCAACGACAATCGCTCCCTTTGAACCTCAGGTATACCACACTCCGATTCAGAATCTTACAGCTGCCGCCTATATAGCAGAGTCGATTCAGCCGTCCCAGTCAGAGGCAGGTAGAGGCCTGATGCAGATCCGAGAACTGCTCCGGGCGGCAGGTGAGAAAAACACAACAGTTTCTCAGTATCGCACTAGGATCCACTACAGATCTTTGGTGGCGGATACAGTCCAGTCGGCCCACAACCCAACATCACCTCTGCAGCGTGAGGGACGTGGGCACCGGCAGGAGCAGTATCTGGGTCGGAATTATGAGCAGTATAATCATCGACTCGGCCGTGATGACCGTCGTCGAGTGACTACGCCCCCTCCGAGGGGCGGATCATTCGCGCCCCGACAGTATGATAAAAGGCACCTGTACAGCGATGAGCGGAGGGTCCCAGTCGACCCAAGAGAGCCAGGGTTTGATGCGAGGTCAATCCTCGTTCAAGGTCTGGTCGACAGGAACAGAGCACACAGGGAAGGACTCGACAGAGACCGTCCGACTGGCAGCAGAGTTCACGTCTCCGGACCCGAGTGTTTTAGCAAAGCCAACAGAGCCGCTGAGGTTCTTCCCAATTTCAGGTTGGCAACGCGAGTGAGCAGGTTCACCGGTGAGTCGAAGCCTGACACTTGGTGGTGGTAATGATGAGGTAGCCATGAAGCATCTTCCCCTGATGTTAGTGGGTTCGGCCAGAGCATGGCTGAATCAGTTGACTCCAGGCAGTATATTCAGTTGGGAAGAGTTGGCCTGAGTGTTTGTCAGGACATTTGAGGGCACATGCAAACGACCTGCAGGGTTGGCAGAACTACATCATTGCGTACAAAAACTGAATGAAACTTTGAGGGATTACATCTAGAGGTGGACCACTTTGCATCACACAGTGGAGAATATGTCTCAGCACCAAGCAGTTTGCGCCTTCAAGGAAGGCGTTCAGTATAGGGAGCTTAACCTGAAATTCGGTTGGATAGGAGACATGACCCTGGCCCGAATGATGGAAATAGCCACTCGGTACGCTAACGGCGAAGAAGAATACCGACTCCGCAGTGGCAAGAGCAAACCAGTCGGCCAGGACACCGGAGGAGGTAATTCCAATCGGAAGCAGAAGCGCAAAGCTGAGCCCGCGGGTCCTGGAGAAGCTGCAGTTGTGACACAAGGAAATTTCAAGGGAAAGCCTAAGGGGCCCTGGATCCCCAAGAAGGTAAATGATCAAGCAGGAAATGATGTGTTGGATTTGCCATGTCACATTCACACCAAGAAAGATGAAGAGGGAAATCTGATTTATCCCAAGCATAAAACTAGACAATGTCGACTCCTTATCCAGTAGTTCCAAGAGAAACAACCCAGTGAGAAGGAGAAGGAATCTGATAAGGATGAGGACAAGGAAGAGGATGATGGTTACCCCAATGTCAATGCCACTTTAGTGATTTTTGCTGACGTTGAGAGCAAAAGTCGACTGAAGGTCATCAACAGAGAAGTAAACATGGTTGCTCCGGAAACAACAACATATTTGAAGTGGTCAAAGACTCCTATCACATTCGACCAGTGTGACCATCCCGCACACGTTGCAACCCCAGGGTGGCAAGCATTGGTGGTCGACCCGGTCGTGGGGGGCACTCGACTGACCAAAGTTTTGATGGATGGTGGCAGTGGTTTGAACATTTTATATGTTGAGACTCTTAGAGAGATGGGCATTCCGATGTCCAAGCTCAGTGAAAGCAATATGCGATTGCATGGTGTCATCCCTGGGAAGAAAGCTGATTCACTCGGCCAGATCACTCTTGACATGGTTTTCGGTGATTCGAAGAATTAACGCAAAGAAAAGTTGACATTTGAAGTTGTGGATTTTCATAGTGCTTATCATGCCATTCTGGGCAGACCTGCATATGCTCGTTTCATGGCTCGACCATGCTATGTGTACCTCAAGCTGAAGATGCCTGGTCCCAAGGGCGTGATCACAATCACTGGTAATCGGCAGAGAGAAGAAGAGTACCTCCAGAAGGGCTCAAAGATTGTTGATGAGCAGATGGCAGCAGTGGAAATGCAAGAGTATCAGAAGAATGCAGATCTGAGTGATTTGTTGCGTGCCAAGAAGCCTGCTTCAGAGTCTGCATTTCAGTTGTCTGGTGAAACCAAGCAAGTTCACATTCACCCGACCAATCCTAATGCTGCTCCGACTCACATTTCAACATCACTCGATAGCAAATAGGAAGAAGCGCTCATCCAGTTCCTCTGTGAGAACTGGGACATCTTTGCATGGAAGCCTTTTGACATGCCAGGTGTACCTAGGGAACTGGCTGAGCACCGTTTGCGAGTAGACCCGAAAGTAAAACCTGTCAAAGAGCATCTCCGACTGTCCGCCATGGAGAATAGAAAGGCAATTGGTGAAGAGGTGGCTCGACTTCTAGCAGCTGAGTTCATTCGCGAGATATACCACTCCGAGTGGCTCGCCAATGTTGTCATGGTCCCCAAGAAGAATGATTCACTTCGCATGTGCATCGACTTCAAAAATATCAATCGGACCTGCCCGAAAGATCATTTTCCTCTGCCCCGCATCAACGAAATTGTCGATTCGACTGCGGGATGTGATCATTTGTCCTTTTTGGACGCTTATTCTGGGTATCATCAGATCCGACTGTATGGACCCGATGAAATAAAAATAGCCTTCATAACCCCATTCGGGTGCTTTTGTTATGTTACCATGCCCTTTGGTCTCAAGAATGCTGGTGCCACATTCCTGCGCATGATTCAGAAGTGCTTGCTCACTCAAATCAGTCAGTATGTGGAAGCATACATGGATGAATATCGTGGTTAAGTCACATAAAGGTTCCGACCTGCTGACTGACTTCGCTGAAACCTTTGCCAACCTGAGGAGATATGATATCAAGCTTAATCCGTCGAAGTGTACATTCGGGGTTCCAGGTGGAAAGTTACTCGGTTTCCTCATTTCCGAATGAGGGATCAATGCAAACCCAGAGAAAGTTGGTGCAATCCTCTGAATGAAACGCCCTGTGTGTGTGCACGACGTTCAGAAGCTTACTGGTTGTTTGCCCGCTTTGAGTCGGTTCATTTCTCATCTCGGTGAAAACGCACTGCCTCTTTACCGATTGATGAAGAAATCTGACAAGTTTGAGTGGACTCCTGAAGTTGACGCAGTGTTTGCAGAGCTCAAAGCCCTGCTTTCCACCCAGCCGGTGCTCGCTGCCCCAATAAGCAAAGAGCCTTTACTGCTTTATATTGTAGCCACTGGACAAGTTGCCAGCACAGTACTCACGGTCGAGCGGGAAGAAGAAGGTAAAACTTACAAGGTTCAGCGCCCAGTGTACTATATTTCTGAAGTCTTGACTCCATCCAAGCACAGATATCCTCATTACTAGAGGCTTGTTTATGGAATTTACTTGACCACGAAGAAGGTTGCACATTACTTCTTAGATCATTCGATGACAGTCATCAGCGATGCTCCATTGTAAGAAATTCTGAACAATAGAGATGCAACTGGCCGAGTGGCAAAGTGGGCGATTGAACTCCTTCCGTTGGATATCAAGTTTGAGGCAAAGAAAGCAATCAAGTCCCAAGCACTAGCAGATTTCCTCGTCGAGTGGATTGAGCAGCAACAACCGACCCAGATTCACTCAGAACATTGGACCATGTTCTTTGATGGATCCAAGATGCTGAATGGTTCTGGTGCTGGGGTAGTCCTGGTATCCCTGTGAGGCGATAAACTCAGTTACGTTCTCCAGATTCACTTTGATTCCTCCAACAATGAAGATGAATATGAGGCACTTCTGTATGGGTTGTGTATGGCCATTTCACTCGGCGTCCATCGCCTAATGGTTTACGATGACTCAGATTTAGTGGTCAATCAAGTGATGAAGGAGTGGGACGTCAGGAGCCCAGCTATGACTGGCTACTGCAATGCTGTGAGAAAGTTAAAAAAGAAGTTTGAAGGGTTAGAGCTTCACCATATACCCTGACTGAAGAATGAAGCGGCCGATGACCTGGCAAAGATAGGTTCCAAGCGAGAGCCCATTCCCAATAATGTGTTCTTGGAGCATCTTCACACACGATCAGTTCAAGAGGATCCTTTCACAGCAGAGCCCCCGCAACCAAAAATTTCTACCAATCCGACTAAAGTCGAGTTCCCAGTCGTGGTGGACTTGATCATGGAGGTTTTGGTCATCATCCCCGACTGGACAGTGCCATATATTGCATATCTGCTCAGGAAAGAACTTCCAGAAGATGAAGATGAGGCTCGTCAGATTGTTCGTCGATCCAAAGCCTTCACCGTGATAGGTGGACAGCTTTACAAAGAAAGTGTGACTGGAGTCCTTCAGCGATGCATCACGCCAGAGGAAGGTCAAATGATCCTCAATGATATCCACTTGAGGACCTGTGGTCACCATGCGTCCTCTCGGACCATCGTGGCCAAAGCATACCTAGTAGGATTCTATTGGCCACGAGCAAATGAGATGGCAAAAGATATAGTCGACAAGTGCGAAGGTTGACAGTTCTACTCCAACATGTCCCACAAGCCTGCGTCAGCCTTGAAGACCATTTCACTTTATCTGGCCATTTGCTATTTGGGGATTGGATACGGTTGGACCCCTGAGAACCGGCAGAAGTGGTTTCACTCATTTGCTTGTGGCAGTCGAAAGTTCACTAAATGGATCAAAGTCAAGCCTATCAAGAATCTCGATTCAAGCACTGCCATCAGTTTCATCAGAGAGATGACCTTCAGATATGGAGTCCCTCACAGTATTATCACAGATAACGGCTCCAACTTCGATTCTGATGAGTTCAGAGCATTCTGCGCCTCCCAAGGAACTCGGGTCGACTCTGCGTCGGTCGCGCATCCGCAGTCGAATGGGCAGGCAGAGAGAGCAAATGGTTTGATCCTCCAAGGGCTGAAACCCTGGTTGAAGCATGACCTCAAGCATGCGGCATGCGCTTGGGTAGATGAGTTACCATCAGTCCTTTGGGGATTGAGAACAACACCAAATAGGTCAACTGGCCGGACTCCTTTCTACATGGTCTATGGGGCTGAAGCCGTGCTGCCAAGTGATTTGCTTCACAACGCGCCCCGAGTAGAACTTTTCTCAGAACCTGAAGCGGAACAAGCTCAGCAAGATGCTGTTGACCTTCCAGAAGAAGAAAGAGATATGGCCTTGATCCGGTCGACCATTTATCAGCAAGACCTCCGTCGATTCCATGCCAGAAACGTGAGAGGTCGAGCATTTCAGGAGGGAGACCTGGTGCTCCGAGTGGATCAGCAACGGCCTCAGAAGCTTACTCCTGCTTGGGAAGGTCCCTTCATCATCACCAAAGTGCTCGACAATGGAGCGTATCACCTCTATAATGTGGAACAAAAGAAAGATCAGCCACGCGCTTGGAATGCGGAGCTGCTCCGCTATTTTTATACTTAAGCATTCAGACTGATGAAATGTAATAAGAAGTACCTTTCAGTTTGTTTATCAAAGACGTAGTTTTATAGTCTCCTAAATGATTGTTGTTACATACACATGTGTTAAAAAAAACCAAGCGGGTGGCTTAGCTGCGAACCCGATTTGCCTAAGTTAAAAAAAAATCCTACCGAGTGAAGAGCATCCCTCTCACTCGGGGGGCTTAGTTGTAGTTCCGTACTCGCCTAAGCTTTAAAAATCCTATCGAGTGAAGAGCAACCCTCTCACTCGGAGGCTTAGCTGCAGTTCCGTACTCGCCTAAGTTTTAAAAATCCTATCGAGTGAAGGGCAACCCTCTCACTCGGAGGCTTAGCTGCAGTTCCGTACTCGCCTAAGTTTAAAAAAATCCTACCGAGTGAAGAACAACCCTCTCACTCGGGGGCTTAGCTGTTGTTCCATACTTGCCTAAGCATTAAAGATCCTACCAAGTGAAGAGAAACCCGCTCACTCGGAGGCTTAGCTGGAGTTATGTACTCGCCTAAGTTTTAAAAATCCTACCGAGGGAAGTGCAACCCTCTCACTCGGAGGTTTAGCTGCAGTTCCGTACTCTCCTAGGTTTTAAAAAATCCTACCGAGTGAAGAGCAACCCTCTCACTCGGGGGCTTAGCTGCAGTTCCGTACTCGCCTAAGTTTTAAAAAATCCTACAGAGTGAAGGGCAACCCTCTCACTCGGAGGCTTAGCTGCAGTTCCGTACTCGCCTAAGTTTTAAAAAATCCTACCGAGTGAAAAGCAACCCTCTCACTAGGGGGCTTAGCTGCAGTTCCTTACTCGCCTAAGTTTTAAAAATCCTACCGAGTGAAGAGCAACCCTCTCACTCAGAGGCTTAGCTGCAGTTCCGTACTCACCTAAGTTTTAAAAAATCCTACCGAGTGAAGAGCAACCCTCTCACTTGGGGGCTTAGCTGCAGTTTCGTACTCGCCTAAGTTTTAAAAATCCTACCGAGTGAAGAGCAACCCTCTCACTCGAAGGCTTAGCTGTAGTTCCGTACTCGCCTAAGCTTTAAAAAATCTACCGAGCGAAGAGCAAGCCTCTCACTCGAAGGCTTAGCTGCAATTCCGTACTCGCCTAAGTTTAAAAAATCCTACCGAGTGAAGAGCAACGCTCTCTCTCGGGGGCTTGGCTACAGTTTCGTACTTGCCTAAGTTTTAAAAAACCTACTGAGTGAAGAGCAACCCTCTCACTCGGGGGCTTAGCTGCAGTTCCGTGCTCGCCTAAGTTTTAAAAATCCTACCGAGTGAAGAGCAACCCTCTCACTCGGGGGCTTAGCTCCAGTCTCGTACACGCCTAAGTTTAAAAATCTCCGAGTGAAGAGCAATCCTCTCCCTCGGGGACTTGGCCACACGCTCCATCCCAATACGCAAGGACGACGAGGTGCAGGTCGTCTGCGACCCTCTCCTCAAGAGCTGCGCCACAAATACAACATATGCTCCATCTCGATCCGCAAGAACGGCGAGGTACAGGTCGTCTGCGACCCTCTCCTCGGAACCGTGCCCCAAATACAACGTACGCTCCATCTTGATCCGCAAGGACGACGAGGTGCAGGTCGTCTGTGACCTTCTCCTCAAAGTTGCATCACAAGTACAAAAGTCTGTTCCGAGTGAAGAAACAAGTTCCACTCAGAGACAAAGACAAGCATATTCAAGGAAAAACCAAGTTTAGATAAATCCCACGAGGTTTTGAACCACAGATAAAAGTACTCGGGCATCAGTCTCGAAGGAGTTTAACGGTTACAAAATCACTCGGCATTCTGAGGCGAATTTAATCAGAGCATAAAGTTTGTTCACTCCGCAGGAGGAGGGCTGGCAGGCTCGACAAACTCATCCAAGTCGATTCCATCGGCAATGCGAGTGGCTGCTTCGATGAAGGTTTCCATGAAGGATTGGAAGTCAAGCTTCTTGGTGTTGGCGACCTTGAGCGCTGCTAGTTTCTCTTCTTTGGCTTCTTTTTAGTGGACACTGAGGGAGTCCTGGACCAAGGGGTCCACGGGCATCCGGCCTATTATTGATGGGCCGGACTGATGGGCTATGAGGACATGAAGGCCGAAGACTGTAGCCGTGTCCGGATAGGACTCTCCTTTGCGTGGAAGGCAAGATGGGCGATCAACTATGAAGATTCCTTCCTATGTAACCGACTCTGTGTAACCCTAGATCCCTCCGGTGTCTATATAAACCGGAGGGCGTAGTCCGGATAGTATATATACTCATTACCATAGTCATACATGTTAGACTTCTAGGGTTTAGCCATTACGATCTCGTGGTAGATCAACTCTTGTAACACTCATATTCATCAAGATCAATCAAGCAGGAAGTAGGGTATTACCTCCATAGAGAGGGCACGAACACAGGTAAACATCGTTTCCCCCGTCTCCTGCAACCATCGACCTTAGACGCACAGTTCGGGACCCCCTACCCGATATCCACCGGTTTTGACACCGACATTGGTGCTTTCATTGAGAGTTCCACAGTGCCGTCGATGAAAGGTCCGATGGCCCCTTCAATCGTCGATAGTGACGCCGTCCAAGGAGAAACCTTCCTCCCCGAACAGATCTTCATGTTCGGCGGCTTCGTACTGCGGGCCAACTCGCTTGGCCATCTGGAGCAGATCGATAGCTACGCCCCTGGCCATCAGGTCTGATTTGGAATCTTGAACTACGTCGCGGACGTCCGCGGGGACCTGATCTTTGACGGATTCGAGACCGCAATGATCGCTCCCCCTCGCTCCGATCAACCTGACTTAAATCTGTCATCGGATCACATCCAGGAGATGGTTCCTGTTGCTGTAACGGCCTTAGAGCCGGAGCTGATCGTGCCATCCGAGGCCACAGAGTCTGCAGCGTTGGAGCCGGACACAGACTCGGCAATATTTGCGTCAACGGAACTCCAGACTCGTCTCCGGCTATAAGTACCGGACCATGTACGCCTACGGACACCGAGCTGGATCAGTTATCGTTTTTCAAATTCAGCGCGGCAGACATTTTCTAGCACTCACCTTTGGGTGATGTGCTAAACTCTTTAAAGAATTTGTCCTTGGAGAAGGAATCACAGCCGAACTATGTTAGGTTCGAGCTAGAGGCTGATGATGGGGAATTATGCTTCCCACCCGCCACCCACTTCATAGCCACTGCCGATGACTTAACCGACGTGCTTGATTATGGCTCCGAAGATATCGACGGTATGGACGACGATGCCGACAAGGAGCAAGGCCAAGACCCGCCATTCACTAGACGTTGGACGACCACCTCTTCGTATGATGTGTACATGGTTGACACACCTAAAAAAGCTAGCGACAATGAAAAAGAAGATCCATTTGCGAATAAACCTTCTGAGACACAGTCCAAGCGCCAGCGCCCTAAACTCCGTTCTAAGCCTCGTCGCTCAAAAGATGGCAAACTGGCACCGGAGAAAATAGTACTCTGGGCGACGATGAAAACAATGAAGACCCTGTTGGAGCTACATCCGAATAGGAGGAACAAGACAACGGGCAAGTTAACCCTGATAAACAGGCCATGCCCAATGACCCGGATGATGATAGTTATCGTCCAGTCTCCGAGGATAAGGAGATCCTCGACAACGAGGACTTCATCGTGCCTGAGGCACCCCTCGAGCAGGAGCGCTTCAAGCGCCAGCTAATAGCTACTGCAAGAAGCCTGAAGAAAAAGCAGCAGCAGCTCCAAGCCGATCAAGACCTACTCATTGACAGATGGACCGATGTCCTAGCAGCCGAAGAATATGGCCTCAAGCGCCCAGCCAAGAATTACCCAAAGCGCAGACTGCTACCTCAGTTTGATGAGGAGGCACCAGATCCCATACCTCCCTCGCGTAATGCGGACCGACCACCACGCGGTCAGGATAAAACATCAACTCAGGCCGAACAATAGCCCGCCCCACCGCCTCGTAAAAACAAGGACACAACAGCTCGGGACCATACATACGACCTTCGGCAGGACCTGGACAGTAGAGCAGGACACACTAGATCAATCTACAGATCGCGAGGACGCTTCCCGACTCGGGATGACGGCTACATATTCAAACATGACAAACCTAGTCACGCCCGGGCTGATAACCGTAGACGGACTTCATCGGAGGTGCGCCGTGACGCGGCCCAATATAGAGGCGCCGCACACCCTCTCTACTTCACAGATGAAGTACTGGATCACGAATTCCTCGAGGGGTTCAAGCTCGTCAATATTGAATCATACGACGGAACAACCGATCCCGCAGTGTGGATCGAAGATGTTATTCTCCACATCGATATGGCCCGAGGAGACGACCTCCACGCCATCAAATACCTCCCACTAAAATTAAAATGGCCAGCTAGGCACTGGCTAAATAGCCTGCCTGAAAATTTTATCGGCAGCTGGGAGGATTTGGAAGAAGCTTTTCTTGACAACTTCCAAGGTACTTATGTCCGGCCACCAGATGCCGATGACTTAAGTCATATAGTCCAACAACCCACAGAATCAGCCAGAAAATGCTGGACTAGGTTCCTAACCAAAAAGAACCAGATCGTCGATTGTCCGGATGCTAAAGCCCTAACAGCCTTCAAACACAGCATCCATGACGAATGGCTCGCCCGCCACCTCGGCCAAGAAAAGCCGAAATCCATGGCAGCCCTCACAGCACTCATGACCCGCTTTTGCGCGGGTGAGGACAGCTGGCTGGCTTGTAGCAAAAACACAGCCAGCGAGGCAGGCCCCTCCGAGGCCAAGAACAGCACCGGCAAGCTCCGGCGCAATAGGCACAAACGCCGAAGCAATGGCAATAACACCGATGACACCACAGTTAACGCCGGATTCAGCGGCTCCAAGTCCGGCCAACGGAAGAAGCCCTACAAAAGTAACAGTGAGGGACCATCCAGCCTGGATCGTATACTCGATCGTCCGTGCCAGATACATGGCACCCCAGAGAAACAAGACAATCATACCAACAGAGATTGTTGGGTTTTAAAACAGGCTAGCACGTTAAATGCCGAGAACAAAGAAAAGGGATCACAAAGTGAGGACGAGGACGAAGAGCCCCGGCATCCGAATACAGGGGGGCAGAAGAAATTTCCCCCTCAAGTCAAAACGGTGAACATGATATACGCTACACACATCCCCAAAAGGGAGCACAAGCGAGCACTTAGGGACGTTTATGTGGTAGAGTCAGTCACCCCAAAATTCAATCCGTGGTCGTCATTCCCGATCACCTTCGATCGTCGAGATCACCCAACTAGTATCCGCCACGGCGGTTCGGCCGCACTGGTCCTCGACCCAATCATCGACGGATATCACCTAACACGAGTCCTAATGGACGATGGTAGCAGCCTCAACCTGCTCTATCAGGATATAGTGCGAAAGATGGGCATTGATCCCTCATGAATCAAACCAACAAAGACTACCTTTAAAGGAGTCATACCAGGCGTAGAGGCCCGTTGTACGGGCTCAATCACGCTGGAGGTGGTCTTCGGTTCTCCGGATAACTTCCGAAGCGAAGAGTTAATCTTTGATATTGTCCCTTTCCGCAGTGGCTACCACGCACTGCTCGGACGAACCGTGTTTGCTAGATTCAACGCAGTGCCACACTATGCTTGTCTCAAGCTCAAGAGGCCCGGTCCATGCGGCGTCACAACAGTCAATGGCAACACTGAACGCTCCCTCCGAATGGAGGAGCACACAGCCGCCCTAGCAGTAGAGGTACAGAGCGGCCTTCTCAAGCAGAACCGTAATCCGGCTGTCGAGCCCTTGGACATCACTACGAGAGTCCGGACCACACTACAACAGGACGGTTCGGCTCGTCAAGAGCTCGACTAGCAATTCGGCCTCCGTCCCGGTCCTGATGAGGTAGCCGCATCCGCACCACGCGTACATAATTACGCTCTCAAAATCCCATGGGCATCGGCGGAGGCACAACTAGCTTGTAGTTTGGCTACACCGATCCCGGACTCACTGGTATCTTTACTATTTCCTTTTTTTCTCTCTCTTTTTCCCCTTTTTTCAGGTATCTTTTATACAGGCCTCCTCCGATGGCCTGATTACCGGTCCTGTCAAAGGACAAGTACACCAGATTGGTGCAAAGCACATGCATACAGGGGAAGCCCTAGAGGGCAATCCAATGACTACTCTACCCGTTTTTCAGTACCCAAATGCACCTCTCCTCTGGTTCTGGCATGTTAAATAGCTGGTTGCTTATCGCATTATTTGTATAAATGCGCTTTGACGCATTAACCCAACCATAATGGAAACAGTTTACGGCCCAAGTCAAGGGGCCCCAGATACTACCTCTGCTCTTTTTCTGTTTCCTATTGCTATTAATTACTTATATCCTCGCACCCGTGCACTTTGGTATGTTTCTGATACGTCTCCAACGTGTCTATAATTTTTGATTGCTTCATGCTATATTATATTCTGTTTTGGATGATTAATGAGCTTTATTATACACTTCTATATTATTTTCGGGACTAACCTATTAACCGTAGGCACATCCCAAATTGATGTTTTTTTGCCTATTTCAGAGTTTCGCACAAAAAGAATATCAAACGGAGTCCAAACGGAGTGAAACCTTCGGGAACGTGATTTTCGGAACAAACGTGATCCAGAGGACTTGGACCCTACGTCAAGAAAGCAACCAGGAGGGCACGAGGTAGGGGGGCACGCCTGCCCCCCTGGGCGCACCGTCCACCCTCATGGGGCGCACGTTGCGTACTTCTTCCTCCTATATATACCTACGTACCCCAAACCAACAGAAGCATCCATGAAAACCTAATTCCACCGCCGCAACCTTCTGTACCCGTGAGATCCCATCTTGGGGCCTTTTCCGGCGTCCTGCCGGAGGGGGCATTGATCACGGAAGGCTTCTACATCAACACCATAGCTTCTCCGATGATGTGTGAGTAGTTTACCTCAGACCTTCGGGTCCATAGTTATTAGCTAGATGGCTTCTTCTCTCTCTTTGGATCTCAATACAAAGTTCTCCATGATTCTCGTGGAGATCTATTCGATGTAATCTTCTTTTGCGGTGTGTTTGTTGAGATTGATGAATTGTGGGTTTATGATCAAGTTTGTCTATGAACAATATTTGAATCTTCTCTGAATTCTTTTATGTATGATTGGTTATCTTTGCAAGTCTGTTCGAATTATCAGTTTGGTTTGGCCTACTAGATTGATCTTTCTTGCAATGGGGGAAGTGCTTAGCTTTGGGTTCAATCTTGCGGTGTCCTTTCCCAATGACAACAGAGGCAACAATGCACATATTGAATTTTTGCCATCGAGGATAACAAGATGGGGTTTATATCATATTGCATGAGTTTATACCTCTACATCATGTCATCTTACTTAAAGCATTACTCTGTTCTTTTGAACTTAATACTCTAGATGCATGCTGGATAGTGGTCGATGTGTGGAGTAATAGTAGTAGATGCAGGCAGGAGACGGTCTACTTGTCACGGATGTGATGCCTATATACATGATCATACCTAGATATTCTCATAACTATGCTCAATTCTATCAATTGCTCAAAAGTAATTTGTTCACCCACCGTAATATTTATGCTCTCAGAGAGGCCACTAGTGAAACCTATGGCCCCCGGGTCTATTTTCCATCATATTAATCTTCCAACACTTCTATTTTTATTGCCTTTTATTTTACTTTGCATCTTTATTATAAAAATACCAAAAATATTATCTTATCATATCTATCAGATCTCACTTTCTTAAGTGACTGTGAAGGGATTGACAACCCCTTTATTGCGTTGGTTGCGAGGTTTTTATTTGTTTGTGTAGGTGCTATGGACTTGAACGTGGCCTCCTACTGGATTGATACCTTGGTTCTCAAAAACTGAGGGAAATACTTACGCTACTTTGCTGCATCACCCTTTCCTCTTCAAGGGAAAACCAACGCAGTGCTCAAGAGGTAGCAAGGAGGATTTCTGGAGCCGTTGCCGGGGAGTCTACGCAAAAGTCAACATACCAAGTACCCATCACAAACTCTTATCTCCCGCATTACATTATTTGCCATTTGCCTCTCGTTTTCCTCTCCCCCACTTCACCCTTGCCGTTTTATTCACCCTCTCTTTTCTGTTCGCCTCTTTTTTGCTTGCTTGTCATTATGGCTAGTCCTCTATCTTCTCCGTTGTCTCCCGAGAATGAAGTTCTTAATTTTAAGCAAAGGGAGGGAGAAAATCTAAAAGACGCTTGGTATAGAATTTGCAATGCTCAAAATAGATCTACCAGGAAGCAATCTACTTCCGTTCTTCTCCGGAATTTTCATGTAGGCGCTACTCCTTGGTACAGATATACTCTTGATACCATTACCGGAGGAAATTTCTTGGGTAGCCATACTGTTGATTCTTATAATGCTATGATAGATTTGTTTGGCTCACCACCTCTTTTGGTTAATGGAACTCTGTTAACTTTGGAGCATGTAATGCAAAGACTTGAAATTATTGAAAATAAGGTTGCTACCATAGAGTTAATTGAAAATTTGGATAGAAAGATCCACAACCAAATTACCCAATATGGATCTAAAGTAGGAGTCACTTTGAAAAATATTAAGGAGAAGGAACCTATAGTTAATGAAAGAATAAATCAGGATTCCACTAGAATCGATAAACTTGAGGGTATCATTACCAACTTGGGGACCGCTTTGTCTTCCGTAAAGAATACTCCGTGTCCTCCGACTAAAATTGCCAAGCTTAGGTATGTTCCTAAAAATAAGGGTGAATCCTCTAGTAAGGAAACTACGGATCTCAAATCGATAAGTGTTCATCCCAATCTTTTTGCTATCATTAAGGAACCATTTGCTAAAAATGATTTTTTTGATTTTGTGCCTATAAGTTTGATAATTAATAAAAAGAAAGAAACTCCTAAGGGTGATAGGTGTCTTATTGAAGAATTGCCTACCAAAGATGGCAATACCTAGATCTATCCCTGCTTTTATGCCTAGCTAGGAGCGTTAAACGATAGCGCTTGTTGGGAGGCAACCCAATTTTATTTTTAGTTTTTTCATTTTTGCTTCTGTTTAGGAATAAATCTTTGATCTAGCCTCTGGTTAGATTTGTTTTTATGTTTTAATTAGTGTTTGTGCCAAGTTAAACCTATAGGATCTTCTTGGATGATAGTTATTTGATCTTGCTGAAAATTTCAGAAACTTTCTGTTCACGAAAACAATTGTTAAAAATCACCAGAACGTGATAAAATATTGATTCCAATTGCATAATATCAATAAACAAATTGTATAGTTCATCCTATTTTTATAGATTTTTTGGAGTTCCATAAGTTTGCGTTAGTTACAGATTACTACAGACTGTTCTGTTTTTGACAGATTCTGTTTTTCGTGTGTTGTTTTCTTATTTTAATGAATCTATGGCTTGTAAAATAGTTTTTAAACCATAGAGAAGTTGGAATAAAGTAGGTTTAACACCAATATAAATAAAGAATGAGTTCATTACAGTACCTTGAAGTGGTGTTTTGTTTTCTTTCGCTAACGGAGCTCACGAGATTTTCTACTAAGTTTTGTGTTGTGAAGTTTTCAAGTTTTGGGTAAAAGATTTGATGGATTATGGAACAAGGAGCAGCAAGAGGTTAAGCTTGTGGATGAACATGGCACCCCAAGATAATCTAAGGACAGCAAAAATCCAAAGCTTGGGGATGCCCCGGAAGGCATCCCCTCTTTCGTCTACTTTCATCCGTAACTTTACTTGGAGCTATATTTTTATTCACCACATGATATGTGTTTTGCTTGGAGCGTCTTGTATGATTTGAGTCTTTGTTTTTTTAGTTTTCCATAATCATCCTTTCTGTACACACCTTTTGAGAGAGACACACATGATTCGAAATTTATTAGAATACTCTATGCGCTTCGCTTATATCTTTTGAGCTATATAGTTTTTGCTCTAGTGCTTCACTTATATCTTTTAGAGCACGGCAGTGGTTTTGTTTTATAGAAACTATTATTCTCTCATGCTTCACTTATATTATTTTGAGAGTCTTAAACAGCATGGTAATTTTCTTAAATTGGAAAATTAATCTTAATATGTTGAGTATTCAAGACTAGTAAAAACTTTCTTATGAGTGTGCTGAATACTAAGAAAAGTTTGATGCTTGATGATTGTTTTGAGATATGGAGGTAGTGATATTAAAGTTGTGCTAGTTGAGTAGTTATGAAATTTAGAAATACTTGTGTTGAAGTTTGCAAGTCCCGTAGCATGCACGTATGGTAAACGTTATGTAACAAATTTTAAACATGAGGTGTTCTTTGATTGTCTTCCTTATGAGTGGCGTTCGGGGTCGAGCGATGATCTTTTCCTACCAATCTATCCCCTTAGGAGCATGCGCGTAGTTCTTGGTTTTTGATGACTTGTAGATTTTTGCAATAAGTATGTGAGTTCTTTATGACTAATGTTGAGTCAATGGATTATATGCACTCTTACCCTTCCATCATTGCTAGCCTCTTGATGCAGTGCATTGCCCTTTCTCACATTGAGAGTTGGTGCAAACTTCGCCGGTGCATCCAAACCCCGTGATATGATATGCTCTGTCACACATAAACCTCCTAATATCTTCCTCAAAACAGCCACCATACCTACCTATTATGGCATTTCCATAGCCATTCCGAGATATATTGCCATGCAACTTTCCACCGTTCCGTTTATCATGATACATTCATCATTGTCATATTGCTTTCCATGATCATGTAGTTGACATCGTATTTGTGGCAAAGCCACCATTCATAATTTTTTCATACATGTCACTCTTGATTCATTGCCTATCCCGGTATACCGCCGGAGGCATTCATATAGAGTCATACTTTGTTTTGGTATCGAGTTGTAATCATTGAATTGTAAATTAATAGAAGTGTGATGATCATCATTCATAGAGCATTGTCCCAATACAAAAAAGAGAAAGGCCAAATAAAAAAATGAAAAAACTAACGCCCACACGTGTGGGCATTTGCACATCGCCCACATGCCTCCATCACCACTCATTTTGCCACGTATGAAAATATGACATTAGAAGAAATCTTTTTGGTTTTTGTATTAAAAATGTTTTATCTCCTAATTAAAAAAGCGAATTAAAAATCCATTTTTACCATTAAATCCGTCTCGACAAGATCTTCAAAACTAGACCCCATGTTGATATGTTCCGACGAATTTTTTTGGCCCAGAAGTTGCCATGATGTTTACACTGTAGTTGTCATAGTGCTTAAACTAAAGTTGCCATGTGGCGATTTTAGTTTGTAGATCATGTGAATTTTAAATTTTTGATGATGGCAATTCCAGTACTTTGACCATGAAAATATTTTTTTGTATGAACCATGGCAATTTTAAGTGCATGTATCATGACAATTTTAGTTTACGGTGCATGGAAAGTCTAGTTTCTTAATTCCCCGTTTTATAATATGTTAAAATTTACTTTTAAATGTAAAATAAAGTAGCTTAAACATATCATGGCAACTTCAATGTAATTATCATGGCAATTCATGTGCAATAGACATGGCAACTTTTAACCAAAAAAAATTCGCCGAAATATATCGATATGAGATCTAGTTTCGAAGATCTCGTTGCGAGGGATTTAATGCTGAAAACGGATCTTCAATCAGATTTTTCATTTTAGAGATAAAACATTTTAAAAACTGAAAATCCAAAAAGATTTCCACATGCATGCATGTGGTGCATGGCGTAGTCTGTGTGTTATAGGGTGTGTGGGCGGGTTTGACTCCCACCACATGTGTGGGCGTTAGCGTTGTCCTAACAAAAAAGGGAAGGCCCAAAAAAATTAAAAATAAATAAATAAAAAGGGACAATGCTAGTATCCTTTTTTCCACACTTGTGCTTCAAAATAACACCATGATCTTCATGATAGAGAGTCTCTTGTTTTGTCACTTTCATATACTAGTGGGAATTTTTCATTATAGAACTTGGCTTGTATATTCCAACAACGGGCTTCCTCAAATGCCCTAGGTTTTCGTGAGCAAGCAAGTTGGATGCACCCCCACTTAGTTTCTTTTGTTGAGATTTTATGCATTTCTAGCTCTAGTGCATCCGTTGCATGGCAATCCCTACTCCTTGCATTAACATCAATCGATGGGCTTCTCCATAGCCCGTTGATTAGCCCCGTTGATGTGAGACTTTCTCATTTTTTGTCTTCTCCACATAACCCCCATCATTATATTCTATTCCACCCAGAGTGCTATATCCATGGCTCACACTCATGTATTGCGTGAAGGTTGAAAAAGTTTGAGATTACTAAAGTATGAAACAATTGCTTGGCTTGTCATCGGGGTTGTGCATGATGGGAGCATTCTTGTGCGACGAAAATGGAGCATGACTAAACTATATGATTTTGTAGGGATGAACTTTCTTTGGCCATGTTATTTTGAGAAGACATAATTGCTTAGTTAGTATGCTTGAAGTATTATTGCTTTTATGTCAATATTAAACTTTTATCTTGAATCTTTCGAATCTGAATATTCATACCACAATTAAGAGGGTTACATTAAAAATTATGCCAACTAGCATTCCGCATCAAAAATTCTGTTTTTATCATTTACCTACTCGAGGACGAGCAGGACTTAAGCTTGGGGATGCTTGATACGTCTCCAACGTATCTATACATTTTGATTGCTTCATGCTATATTATATTCTGTTTTGGATGATTAATGGGCTTTATTATACAATTTAATATTATTTTTGGGACTAACTATTAATCAGAGGCCCAACCCAAATTGCTGTTTTTTTGCCTATTTCAGAGTTCCGCAAAAAAAGAATATCAAACGGAGTCCAAAAGAAATGAAACCTTCGGGAACATGATTTTCGGAACAAACGTGATCCAGAGGACTTGGACCCTACGTCAAGAAAGCAACCAGGAGGGCACGAGGTAGAGGGAGCACCTACCCCTTGGGCACGCCCTCCACCCTAGTGGGGCCCATGTTGCTCCACCGACGTATTTCTTCCTCCTATATATACCTACGTACACCCAAACCAACAGAAGCATCCACGAAAACCTAATTCCACCGCCGCAACCTTCTGTACCTGTGAGATCCCATCTTGGGGCCTTTTCCGGCGTCCTGCCGGAGGGGGCATTGATCACGGAGGGCTTGTACATCAACACCATAGCCTCTCCTATGATGTGTGAGTAGTTTACCTCAGACTTTCGGGTCCATAGTTATTAGCTAGATGGCTTCTTCTCTCTCTTTAGATCTCAATACAAAGTTCTCCACGATTCTCATGGAGATCTATTCGATGTAATCTTCTTTTGCGGTGTTTTTGTTGAGATTGATGAATTGTGGGTTTATGATCAAGTTTATCTATGAACAATATTTGAATCTTCTCTGAATTCTTTTATGTATGATTGGTTATCTTTGCAAGTCTGTTCGAATTATCAGTTTGGTTTGGCCTATTAGCTAGATGCACATATTGTATTGTTGCCATCGAGGATAACAAGATGGGGTTTATATCATATTGCATGAGTTTATCCCTCTACATCATGTCATCTTACTTAAAGCGTTACTCTGTTCTTTTGAACTTAATACTCTAGATGCATGCTGGATAGTGGTCGATGTGTGGAGTAATAGTAGTAGATGCAGGCAGGAGACGGTCTACTTGTCACGGATGTGATGCCTATATACATGATCATACCTAGATATTCTCATAACTATGCTCAATTCTATCAAGTGCTCAATAGTAATTTGTTCACCCACCGTAATATTTATGCTCTCGAGAGAAGCCACTAGTGAAACCTATGGCCCCTAGGTCTATTTTCCATCATATTAATCTTCCAACACTTCTATTTTTATTGCCTTTTATTTTTCTTTGCATCTTGATTATAAAAATACCAAAAATATTATCTTACCATATCTATCAGATCTCACTTTCGTAAGTGACCGTGAAGGGATTGACAACCCCTTTATTGCGTTGGTTGCGAGGTTTTTATTTGTTTGTGTAGGTGCGAGGGACTTGAACGTGGCCTCCTACTGGATTGATACCTTGGTTCTCAAAAACTGAGGGAAATACTTACGCTACTTTGCTGCATCACCCTTTCCTCTTCAAGGGAAAACCAACGCAGTGCTCAAGAGGTAGCAGTTTCATATTCGCCAGGGGCTCCCTATCGCCCCATAATGCGGCAAGAAAGTCCGAACACTTCTTATAGATAAGTTCGGCACCCCGAATTTAGCATTATATGCATTGGCTCCGAATCATGTCTTTGGTCAATAGTTGGATTGCCCGGCTCCTGTGCTTGCTACCCTACGTTCCGTTACATCGGCTAGGGTAGTAAAGGGAGAACTACTGCGATTGTGCCTTGGTCTAAACCGGATGAGCACCTTAGTAGAGAAAGCCGAAAACTGATTGTCATGATGCGGCGAGAGCCGGTCCGCTGTTCGGTGGTCACCAATCGTTGGAGATTTTTTCCGCATTTCGCAAAGGATTGGTACTTCCCGATCAGACGTTGACAGCACTCTGGTTCGTATACCAGGGGTTGCGCCTATGTTTTATTATAAAACTCCTATGGCTAAGTGAGGGTGTTTAAGCCGCATAGTCTGATTGCCTGGTTCGTTGCGCTAAACAACTCCTTCAAGGACCATATAATTGGATCAAGATTGTTTAGATTCCATCCTGAACACCTCCGTACTACCTACGTGACGGCAGAAGCCGACGACTGGCCAACCCTCAAATTCCATACAATACGGCCGCACAGGAGGAAACAATCAAAACATAACAAACATTATATTACAAATCAGATTTGTTTTCATCATACAAGGCAAAGACAAAAACGAATGTATTCATTCGAAAATAATGTTCTGCCCGCACCGCGCTGCTACAAGTCGAGATCCCTCTAGGACATCCGCAAAATATCGCTCGGGTGTGCGGTGCTCCTTGCCCTCCGGCGGCCCCCTGGCCACCTCGACGGCGTCCATCTTCGCCTATCACATATTGCAACGAGCGAAGGCCATGCAGGCACCTTCGATGCAGACTGATCGTTTGACGACGTCTAGCCGCGGACAAGATTCCATCATCCGCTTCACGAGGCCAAAATAGCTGCTAGGTATAGCTTTGGCTGGGCACAGCCGGATTATTAAATCCTTCATGGCCAGTTCGGCTACCCTGGGCAGCTCGACCAACTGTTTCAGTTGATCGCCAAAGGGCACCAGATGTTCTGGCACAACATACTGCGACCAGAACAACTTCTCCGTGGAACCCCCTTCTCTGGCTCGGAAGAACTCCGCAGCATCGGACACGCTGCATGGTAGATCCGCAAAAGCCCCTGGGCAACTTCGAATCCGGGTTAGTAAAAGGTACTTCCTCTCCGCATACTTGCTTTGCATGTTAAAAGCCTTACCCGTTGCAACCTTCTTGGCCTCCTGCATCTCCTGGAGAGTATCCCAGGCCTCATTCCGTGCAGTCTCCGTGCTCTGGCGAGCCTTGGTAAGTTCGGTCTCTTGAACCGACGCCTCGCGCTCCAAGGCTTCGCACTTCTTCACCGCGTCTTGGAGCTCCTGCTGGACCTCGCCGACCTGGGCCTTGAGCTTCTTACGGGTGGCTTGCTGCTGGACAGCCTTCCCCTCGGCTTCGGCCAGGGCATTCTTTAGCGCCTCGACCTCGGTCGCCGCCCCTACACATATTACGCCACTCCGACCAATACTTACCGCTTATTCTTTCCGAATACATAGCAAGTCGTCACTCACCTTGCTTCTCCTGGAGCTGAATCTTCACCTCGCCGAGCTCGTTCTCCGCCCGCTCCTACCTCTGCTTTAGTTCATAGACTTCGGCAGCATGCGAGGTCGCGGCCAATAGCGACGTCTGCTTATTTATAAATATCAAATTAGTCTCCTACAAAGGATTGATCCTCTGTCCGGTCCTTCTTTCTGAATAACGGACAGTGTCTCAGGGGCTACTGTCAGCACGGGGTGTTCTCTTTCTGCGTGACTTACCTCGAAACCTATCAACAGATTGCTGCAGGCCTCGTTTAGCCCGCTCTTGATAGACTGAACCTTCTCGATCACCGTACCCATAAGGATACGGTGCTCCTCCACAATGGAGGCACCTCGTAGTGCCTCCATCAGGTTATCCTGCGCCTGGTTGGACAGGGGCCATCGGTGGAATTGGCGCACCCCCTCCTTCGAAGGAAGGCGCGCGCCGGATTCCGGGGCCGTATCGGTCCCCACAGATCAGATTCGGTGAGGCCGAACTGAATACGTCCCTCTTCGCAAGTCTCCATGGGGATCTGCTCCCCCATGTGTCCGGCAGCAGAGGTCTCGCCATGCGGCGCCTCCTGGACAACGTCCTGAGCCCCTCCTCGGCTCGGAGCGGTCCTCCGGGTCAACACTTCGGTGTCGTCCTTGGCCTAAGGGGAATAAGCGGGCGGCGGCGACATACTGGCCATTTTCGCTAGATCCAGCGAACCTCGAGATGAGGATTACTGGATGCTGCCATGGGCCGGACTGCAATGGCACAATTAACCACATCAAAACAATAAAAAGGAGGGGCCGGGTATACTTATGTACGAGAGTCATAGTACTTACGATGCAACCCGAGGCTTAGTGCGGAGGCGTCGCTCCGGACTGCTATCAACGTCCCATGCAGTGTTGACCGCAGGGGCGCCCTTCCCCTTCTTGGGCGTTCCCGCCTCCAGATTCGTGGAAGCCCCCTCTCTTCTTCTCCTTAGGGGGAGGGTTCTTCTCCACCTCCTCCTCCTCTTCCTTGTCGTCATCCTCAGGGACGGAGGAATGTGCCTCCTCGTCTTCGGACGTCACGTCCGAAGTGCCCTTGCAACGGGGGCCACTTTTGGCCCCTTGGCCTTCTTCTTGGCCTTCTTCTCCGGCGACTTACATGGCACCAGCACCAGCATCTTCGCCAGACGCGGGATGACCAGTTCTTCAGGTAGCGGAGCCGGACATTGGATCCGCTTCGCCCTCTCCATCCAATCCTGAAAAAGCAATGATAAAACTCAGACATCACCCTCGAAACAATTAAGTTGGGGATACGTAAAAAATAACATACCACGTTGGCGAGGTGTTTACAATCGTGACTACGGTCGGCGGTTTCTTGTTGCCCTTAAAGAGCAACTTCCAGGCACCTTCATGAGTGGTTTCGAAGAGCCTCTCCAGGGTTTGGTGCTTCTTCAGATTAAACTCCCACACAGGGCGACTTCTGCGCTAGCACGGGAGGATCCGGCGAACTAGCATCACCTGGATTACATCGACAAGCTTGACGTTCTTGGCTATCATACTCTGAATGCGCGTCTGCAGCGCTATCAGCTCATCGTGCGAACACCAGTTCAGACTCTTCTCGACCCAGGAGGTGAGTCGCATGGGACCACCGGAGCGGAATTCGGCAGCTGCGGACCAGGTGGTGCCGCGGGGTTCTGTGATGTAGAACCATTGTTTCTGCCACTCCTTTACTGTCTCCACGAAAGTGCCTTTCGGCCAGGAGACGTTGGACAACTTACTCACCATGGCTCCCCCGCACTCCACGTGCTAGCCATCCACCACCTTCGGCTTCACGTTGAAGACCATGAGCCATAGCCTAAAGTGGGGTTGGATGCAGAGGAAGGCCTCACACACGTCGATAAACACCGAGATGTTGAGGAAGGAGTTCGGGGACAGATCGTGAAAATCTATCCCGTAATAATACATCAGCCCGTGGACGAAAGGGTGGAGTGGGAACCCTATTCCGCGGAAGAAATGAGGAATGAAAACCACCCTCTCGTTGGGCTTCGGCGTGGGGACGATTTGTCCCTCGGCCGGCAGATGGTGGGCGATTTCCTTCGCCAAATATCCAGCCGTCCGAAGCTCAGTAATGTCCTCCTCCTTGACGGAGGAGACCATCCACTTGCCCTGACCTCCGGATCCAGACATGGTTGAGTGCTAGCTTGAGTGGAAAGGAGATGAGAACTTGGGCGCTGGAGCTCGAGATTGGAAGGGCGGAGACAAAGAGAAGGCGTGAGAGAGGAAGAGGGAATCCTTATCCCCTTATAAAGGCAGTGAATATTGAACGCCTCCCCACTCGCCTTAGAATTCGCCTATTCCCAAGGGTCGTATAAACGGCACGGTTGGGTTACCCATGCCCACATTGATGAGAATCCCGCGATGAGGGGACACGATCTCTGCTTTGACAAGACGTGCCGATGGCAACCGTGTCTCGGGACTTGGGGCGTCGAACACAAAAACGGTTTGGAATTATGAACGGTCAGATGTAATGTCGTGCTATGAAAAGTTGTCAGCGGATGGAACTCGTGTAAAATTATATTCTCTCTGCGGTTGTGTATGGTATGTGACAGGTCCGGATACTATCATCGCATCCAAAGACTATCTTGGAGTTCGGAAAGGGGAACCCGCCTTGCAATGCCGAAGACAATCTGCGCGCCGGACTCCTCATCATTGAAGCCAGGTTCAGGGGCTACTGAGGGAGTCCTGGTCTAAGGGGTCCTCGGGCGTCCGGCCTATTATCGATGGGCCGGACTGATGGGCTGTGAGGACATGAAGGCCGAACACTGTACCCGTGTCCGGGTAGCACTCTCCTTGGCGTGGAAGGCTAGCTGGGCGATCAACTATGAAGATTCCTTCCTATGTAACCGATTCTGTGTAACCCTAGATCCCTCTGGTGTCTATATAAACTGGAGGGCTTAGTCCGGATAGTATATATACTCATTACCATAGTCATACAGGTTAGACTTCTAGGGTTTAGCCATTATGATCTCGTGGTAGATCAACTCTTGTAACACTCATATTCATCAAGATCAATCAAGCAAGAAGTAGGGTATTACCTGCATAGAGAGGGCCCGAACCTGGGTAAACATCGTGTCCCCCGTCTCCTGCAACCATCGACCTTAGACGCACAGTTCGGGACCCCCTACCCGAGACCCACCGGTTTTGACACCGACAGACACGAACCAAAGACAGAGCCACGTTAGCACCACACCGAGCAGATGACTTCTTCCATTCCTGCACTCGACCGGGTATCTCATTGAGTCGAGTCATCAGAGACTCAAGGTTGTTTTGGAGCGTCATCCTTGGCCAGAGCGCCGTGTCGATCCATGACACCGCAACCTTCTGTCGAGCGAGTTAGTCCATGACACTGGCAAGACGAGATTCTAGTTGGAGCACATTCATGGCAGCTTCATCTTTAACAGGGGAGTTGATGGGGTCCAAGCTTGTCTCGATTCTCCCAGTCTCTTCCTCGAAGTTTTGGCAGAATTATGCACTCACAGAGAAATAACGAGTCGACATTTTTATGACAAATCGACGATAGCAAATCAATCTGACAAGGAAAAGTACCTTCAAGCTTAAGGAACAACTTCCTGGCAAGCCTTGCTAGATAAACCACTAGCTCGTTTCTCTTGTGGGTGAGGTCTTCCACTTTGTCGGTCAGAGTCCCCTTATCCTTCTTCAATCGCGTCACTTCCTTGTTGGCTTCATCAAGAGCAGTCTTCAGCTTGGTATTTTCTTCTTCTAATTTTCTGACTGAAGCCAGCTTCTGGTCGGTGAGTGCTATTTTCTCTTCTGCCATTTTCTACGCAACCGCAAGGTCAAGATCCTTCTTCTCCAAGGCTTGCCTCATTTTTTCTAAAAAGGATAACACTCGGGTCAGAAAAAGGAGGGAGAGGATGGCAAGAGAATCAGTCGACAAGTTTAAACCTCCCATACCAGCAGTTTCATCCTTAGCCTTCTGCAAGTTTTCCTTGGCCAATTCCAGATCAAGATTGAGCTGGATCTGCTTCTGCTCCAAGTCAGCAAACCGAGCTCCAAGCTCACAAGATTTCTACGGTTAGCGAATAGTCAGTCGACAGAAACAAAGTTCGGTTGCTTCCGAGCAATAAAGTTCAAGTTCAAAGAGTTCTAGGACTACTGCTGAATCAAACATTCAACAGTAGTCTCGGGGACTACACCCAGTGGGTGCACTTAGCGTGCCCCCACTGGTTCAGTTTTCTAATCGACTTGGTCCGTCCAGTAAAAAAAAGTAGCAACAGTTATTCTCAGACCACAACCGACTACCCGCAGTCGACTGCGGTCTCGGGGACTACACCTAGTGGGCGCACTCAGCGTGCCCCCATTGGTCCGGATTTCACTCGACCAGACCTGTCTAGAACAAGTGGAAGAACTGAAAAGAGACATTTTATCAAGACGCCTGCCGAATTACACATTCGACGGCGGCCTCGGGGACTACACCCAGTGGGTGCACTCTGCGTGCCCCCACTGGTTCAAAGATACAATCGACGCAACCTAGCCGACTCAAAGTGGAAAAACTACTCAACAAAAATTGAAGCACCCAGTGGGTATACAGATGCAAGGTGCAGACTGACAAATAAAGGAACATTAAAGCTTTTCAAGTAGCATATCCTAACAGAACAAGCGTCAAGCTAGAAGATCAGTCGGAAATCAGCTAGCCTGGACATTGGTCTGGAGTGCTGAGCTAGCGTCATAGGTAGCCTGACTGGCCTTGCGCACCACTTTCATCTGCTCCATTATAAGGCATGCCTGGCATATGGCTTCCTTGGCAGCGCTCACTTGGTCCTCTGGGACATGGTGGGTGGCGAAAAGTGGAGAAGGTGGAACAACCGCAGCAGCCTGAGGGTCTGAGGCATGGAGTTGCGCAGACGAAGCAGGGACTTGGACAGTCGATGACAAAGGACGCTCAGTCGACACAGGATCATCAAAGGTAACAGAAGCTCGATTGAGGTCCCCGGACTGCTGGATCACTGGTTCTGACACTGATGTCGACGGAGGTGCCTTGCTGGTGTTGGAGATATGCCCTAGAGGCAATCATGTATGATGATATTTCCTATGTGTTTATGAATAAAGATAGTCCTTGGACATTATCAATGATGTGTATCAGCAAGTACGTGACTTGTTTGAGGGACTATGCATTGTATATTGGCTGTCCTGAAAGGTCCCTAGTCGAAAGGGCTGTGTGGACGCGCAACTGACTAGACTAGCATATGACACAGTCGATGGCTTATTCTCACTAGACATGGAGCATTGGATGCTAACCGGATAATATGGACTTGGAAAGGTCTGGTTGGATTCGACGTAGTCGGATCCGAGTCAAGATAAGGTCCGAGTCGGACAGACCCAACTATGAGACGCAATGATATGTCATCTGTGAGTCTCTAGTACAACATAAGTTCTATATCCGAAGACCTGAGCAAGAACATGCTACGGGAGATGGTCACAGTTCGTTACCACCAGACGCGCAGTGCCGTGCAGCGGAAGAAGAGTTCCGGTAGCGCGTCCGCGTGGATCGCCTCCTCCTCGTGCGATCTCCCTCGAACAGTCGATCGTCCGATCCCATGTACAAGTTCGCCGGAGTGGCGCAAGTGCACTGCCTCTAATGGTATCCGCGCGTACAGGAGGAACATCGTGCGACAGACTGCTAGGTCCAATCACACAGTCGGCGGCGAGTGGAGATGTCTATTCGCAACACATGCAAACCCTACTAACAACGCTGAAGCGACCAACCGCATGAGTGTGCCGCACCCCACTTTATATAGGCATCTGTCGCGGGCTCAACACTTGGGCCTCGCACAGACCCTAAAGCCCATAAGTCTACTCGGCCACAATCCGAATACAGCTCAGATCACATCCGACCAGTGTCCTTGGATCCGACCTCGTAGGTTCCGTCCCTTAATCATGCAACCCCTTAGGTTCAAGTCAGCTTGGTCGCAGTTCGGATCACCTCCGAACTACATGGCTGGTAGCAGCCTCTAGCAAGGCGTGCCGACCACCAAGCAGGCGATGAAGCTGGTTAGGCGAACCTGTACATCACACTTCCATTCCTTTTGCCACACGATGTATGTTGTTGGGTTCAAGGCGAGTCTATCATCCTTGTGCTAGCCCGACCTCTTTCTCGTTCCAGTGATGCCAACCACAAACCGGATTATCTCATAATCCATGTCGCATGGTCATGCTTATCCTAGTCGGATCACACGAGGGACCCAGAGTATATCTCTCCTGGTCGGAGGTGCAAATCCCATCTTGCTCGACCATGTCTCGCAGCATGGGTCTGGACAAGCCCGAAACCTACCTTTGTAACTACCCAGTCACGGAGTAGCGTTTGGTCGGCCCAAAGCAGGCATGTCATCATCCCGAGTACATGTGCCAGCTCAGGTCTTAGGACATAGAATGTATGTTGTACTAGAGACTCACAGATGACATATCGCTGCGTCTCATAATTGGGTCTATCCGACTTGGACCTTATCTTGACTCGGATCTGACTACGTCGAATCTGACCAGACCTTTCCAAGTCCAAATTATCCGGTTAGCATCCAATGCTCCATGGCTAGTGAGACCAAGCCATCGACCGTGTCATATGCTAGTCTAGTCAGCTGCGCATCCACATAACCCTTTCGACTAGGGACCTTTTAGGACAGTCATCATACAATGCATAGTCCCACAAACAAGTTACGTACTTGCTGATACACATCATTGATAATGTCCAAGGACTATCTTTATTCATAAGCACATAGGAAATATCATCATACATGATTGCCTCTAGGGCATATCTCCAACAGTCTCCCACTTATACTAGAGTCAATGAAATAGAGATGGAATGCCCATAGCTCTAACGTGCCCCTCATGCTTGGGTTGTGGAAGCGACTTAGTCAACGGATCTGCAACATTTGCATCCGTGTGAATTTCATAACTATACATCACCATTCTTTACGATCTTTCGTATCAGGTGATATTTCCGATCTATGTGTCTGACCTTGTGATGATTCCTCGGCTCCTTGGCTTGTGCGATGGCACCAGAATTATCACAATAAAGGTCCAATGGTTTTACCGAGGTTGGAAAAATACCAAGATCATCCAGAAAATTCCGGATCCAAACACCTTCCTTTGCAGCTTCACAAGCCGCAATGTATTCGGCTTCTGTGGTAGAATCGGCCACTGTATCTTGCTTGGAACTCATCCAGCTCACTGCTCCTCCATTCATGATGTACACGAATCCGGACTGTGATCGACAATCATCTCTGTCGGTTTGGAAACTAGCATCAGCGTAACCCTTTACGACGAGCTCTTCCTCACCTCCATAAACTAGGAACATCTCTTTAGTCATATTCAGGTACTTCAAAATAGTCTTTACCGCTGCCCAGTGTCTCTCACCTGGGTTGGCCTAGTATCTGCTTGTTAGGCTTATTGCAAAAGCAACATCATGCCTTGTGCATATCATGGCATACATGATGGATCTGATTGCCTAGGCATACAGAATCCTACTCATCCTACTTCGCTCATCAGATGTCGAAGGACTCTGAGTCTCGCTTAGCCTTATACCATGTGAGAGTGGCAAGAACCCTTTCTTTGCCTCACTCATGTTGAACCGCTTCAACACTTTATCTATGTACGTGCTCTGGCTTAAGCCGAGCAGCCTCCTTGATCTATCTTATAGATCTTAATGCCTAAAATGTACATTGTGTCACCAAGGTCCTTCATCAAAAACTTGCCATTCAATGACTCCTTGACTGAGTTTAGCATCGAAACATCATTTTCGATCAGTAGTATGTCATCCACATACAAGATCAAAAACACTATTGAGCTCCCACTTAACTTCTTGTATAAAATAGAGTCCTCTTCGCTTTTGATGAAGCCGAAACCAGTGACGACCTCATCAAAACGAATGTTCTAGCTCCGAGATGCTTGCCTCAACCCATAAATGGATCTCTTGAGCTTGCATACCTTACTAGTGCTAGTCGGATTGACAAAACCCTCGGGCTGTATCATATACACGTCCTCGGTTAAATTTTCGTGAAGGAAAGCCGTCTTGACATCCATGTGCCATATCTCGTAATCGAAATATGCAGCTATAGCTAGTACAATCCTCGCCGACTTCAGCATCGCTACATGCGAGTAAGTCTCGTCGTAGTCAATTCCTTGAACTTGTCCATAACCCTTAGTGACGAGCCGAGCTTTCTGGATCTGAACATTTCCATCCACATAGGTTTTCTTCTTAAAGACCCATTTGCAACCAATGGCTGTTATGCCAGGCGGAGGATCAACCAAGTCCCAGACTTGATTCTCATCCATGGAGTTTAACTCGGATCTCATGGCCTCTAGCCATGCCTCGGAATCTGGGCTCACCATCGCTTCCACATACGTGGCCGGCTCGTCGCTTTCTAGCAACAATATATCGCACACTCTACGCAATATTTCCGACCTCCGTGGTTCCGGTGCCGCTTCCACTACGGGTTCCCTGACTGACTCCAGTATGATCTCATCACCAGCCGAGCCGTCCCCGAGTGGTCCTCGAATTACTTCGAGTCGGACTGTCCTCCCATTGGCCTCCCGACTTAGAAACTCTTTCTCTAGGAAAACCCCGTTACGAGCAACAAACACTTTGTTCTCTTCCCGGTTGTAGAAGCTATATCCCAAGGTTTCCCCCGGATACCCAACGAATATGCATTTATCCGAATTAGGTGTAAGCTTGTCTGACATAAGTCGCTTGACAAATGCTTCACAACCCCAAATCTTTAGAAAAGACAAACTGGGACTTTTCCCGGTCCACATCTCATGTGGTGTCTTGTCTACGAATTTTGATGGTACCCTGTTAAGTGTGAAAGCTGCAGTTTCTAGAGCGTATCCCCAAAATGACAAGGGTAAATACGATTTGCTCATCATCGACCAGACCATGTCCAACAAGGTCCTATTCCACCATTCATGAGGGATCTTTCTACCATTCTAACATGCATAGAAAACAAGAAGCATAACAATCACAAATAAACATATATTGTGAAATAGTATGGCTCCTTCATGGACGTTCTTCCAGGTCAGCTCTGACTCCGATGACCATCTAGGAACTCCATCTTGTTTGTCAAGCCCGGACGCCAAGCCACCAACCTGATCTCTATTATCCAACTACTACAACTAGTAATGAATTTTACATAGAGTCACAAGTCGACACGCAGGTCATTATACAATATAATGACAACACTTTGGCTCCTTCCGGCTGACAAACATGATGCGCAGGCCATGTATAAATTACACACATGCATCACATACACATGAGCCATACTATTCACATCAAACCCTGCAAAATAAAGTTATGCATAGAATCGCATTCTACAGGTTTGAGTGTCGGGTACGAAATACAAGGCGCTATGCACATGGCGTTTTCAGAAATCACAGATCACATCTGAACTACGATCACGCCGAATTTTCCGATCCGACCGATCTCATCGATGATCGCGAGTCCGATTCGGATTTACATTTCACTGCTAACTCCGATGGCGGATACCGACCGGTAGGGGTAGGTTGTGTCACGACCTCATCGACTCTGATCATCAGAAAACATAGCCACATCGATCCCTGTGTGCAGTTGATCTCATCAACCGTGCACATAGCCGATCTCTTAAACGACGACAGATCTCATCTGCCGCCTCCACATATCTAATATACATACGATCTGAATCCAAATCCTATAGCAGAGGCTCTAATACCACTGTTGGGATCTACCGTAGGGTGCGACGACTGCAACGTTGTCGGAGTAATGGACTACGGGTAGGCGAACCCGAGCGCATGAACCTTTCAAAACATCGGGGCAGGCTGCGCCCCTCAAGACCCCAAGACAAAGGGCCGCCTTCAGAGAGTCGACAACAGAGTCGCCAACTACCCTCTGGGCCGAGTCCCAGAGGCGGCCTCAAGACAAGCCGACTTTAGGACGGCGTCCTCAGGACAAGCCGACTCCAAGCCGGCGACCTCCAGCGAGGCCGGCTACAGGGAGTCGGCCCGCGACCCCCACCACCTCGCGCCTGGGCGACTACGAGCAGGATGGGGTAAGGCCGCCTTTGGCGGCCCATCCTACCTCTGCCCATAAAGGGCAGGTATGGCTACTGGCGCCCGTCGACGGAGATCTCCGTCCGGCAGCACTGCTGCCACGCCATCGAGATCAGCGCCGTGGGCGATTCCTGTGCCCACGATGGCTGTCTGTACGACCAAGACGGCGGGACCCTTTGTCGGCGGGAGTACCGAAGACGGCGAGAGCGCCCCAAAGACGGACCCATTGGAGTCGGCCTCCAAGAGTCGGCCGGCCCCTCCCGCGGGCCCCCCGCGCCATTAACCAAACAAGATGGAAAATGGCAACAGTGATCGCCCGGCGGGCGGCGGCACTGTTGCCATAACCCCATGACCAAGCTCGCGTCATTAGAAGCACGGCTACTGTAATCTGCAGCCGGCAAGACTCGCCATGACAAGGGCTGTCGGCCCCATGCTTTGGCCGTCGGCCGGGCCCACCAGTTGGCGGGCCCGAAGTCAGCGGAGAAGAAGGCGCCTTAGAGACCGGGCGGCTTGGACCCACACCCAGCCGGATTACCGTTGTACCCCGGGGTAGGCCTACTATAAACCCCGGGCACCCATGCAAAGGGTTGGAAGCTAGTAGTTTTAGACACACACATAGAGGGAGAGAAGAGCAAGCCGTGCCCTTCTCCTTCCTCACTCCAAACAGCTCAAGGAGCCTGTTGTACCCACTTTGCCATAGTGATCATGCGGAGACCCCGCAGAGCAGCAGTAGGGGTGTTATCTCCTCGGAGAGCCCTGAAGCTGGGTAAGATTCACCGGCGTGCATGTCTTCGCCTCATCCCGTTTCCAGGCACCGGCGACGTTCTACTCGCCCCCTCCATGGTAAGCCATCCTTTGGCATATGTCGCACCCAACCCCTGACAAACGCGTAGGAAAATTTTAATTTGCAGTTGATGCACCCTACGGCAAGGTAGTCAGAGTCGGGATTCGGAGTCGGATCGATTTTCCTTATGCAGAATCGAGTCGTAGTATCGAGTCATGGAATCAAGGATTCTACTAGATTTACTCAAATAAGATATGTTGTATCAACTAGTTATATTTCACATCTTTTCATGACTAACCTACTATCTAGCTTGCATGTATGGAACATATATGAGAGGGAAATATATAGAACATTTAAATCTTCAACACACAAAATTTACTTAGTAGGTTTTTTAGAGTATGTTAACAGCATATCACTTGTGTAGCTGACCTGAAGTGCTGAACCTTGAAGGGTCATGCTCACCTTCTCTGATCAGTCTTGAAGCATCCTCCTTCTCCCACCAATTCCGTTCATTAACAAGCCTGATCCTCAATTTTTATCTAGGGTTTCTAAGAGCTAGACCAAAGGTGTTGATGACTATGCATTTGGGCTTGGGAGGGGAACGAATGTCGTGATGCATGTGGAAAGTGGTTTGGATGATGGCATACTATTCTGCTACAACTAAACAAATGGGTTAGATAAATTAGTGAATCGTACATAGTCCATTGTATAGTCTGGATTCTATAGTTTTGTATAGGATTCTATGATTTGGATCGCGACTCAACATGGATTCTACTAGATCTGGACTCATAGTGGGACTTGGATCGAAATGCTTCCGTAGGGTCATGAAGTCATAGGATTCTAGGGGTTGAGTCGGGATTCTGACTACCTTGCCCTACGGTAGATCCCAACAGCTAGCTGGCACCACCCTGCTTGAGGTCCTACCCCTCCTTCCCGTAGGCCTCTGGGGCATATCTTCATCGTCGTCTGGAATTTCAAAAACATTCCGCGGCGCTGCAAAAGACTCGACCACAAGGGTTCAACCGACCTATAAATCAATTGACAAAATGAAGACAAAGAGGGCAGGAGTCATGCCTGCTTTCGAAGTGGCCGTGTCTTCAATCCCCTCATCACCTTCATACTTGTAAATGGAAGTCCCAGAAGTAGCAGCACTGCAAGTTTCAAGATTCACTTGGTCAAGTTGGAGAATGAGTCGCCCGTAATACAGGAGTTCCCAAACAACACAAGAGCAAAGAAACAAAGTAAAATACTTACGCAGAGGCAACAGGAATGTCCACCTTGATTTTGGGCAGGGCCTTCCGAGGCTTTGCAGGCGCGACCTTGGGCTGCTTTGGAGCCTTCTCAGCCGGATCAGGAGTGGTTGTCCGAGTGGGCTTCGAGGGTGCGTACTTGACGCAATCGCTTTGCCCCGTCCACCTACTGGATCATGTGTTTTCTTAGAACGCCTTTGGGAGCGGGGTGGCGACTCGTCCTCTTCATCACTGCTTGAGTCGCGGCTCTCATCGACGTCCGAGTCCCCTGATTGCCACTGAGTGCTTTCATCCGCGCTCGCCTCGCCTTCCTGGGCCAGATCCCCGTTCGACATTGAGTACATTTCAGTATACATCTACAAGACAAAGAGTCAATCAAGTTCAAGGATGGTTGCAAGTCAGAATTAGAAGACACTCGGTAACAAATGTCAGACCTTGTCCGGTTTGTGTTCAAAGCCGAATGGCGCAACTCTTCTAGACCCCCTAGGGTTATCCTTGTTTCCAGTGATGCTCTGCAACCACTGCGCCACTATCTTCTCGTCAACCTCCCCAGGATGGATTCGAGCGGTGTCATTCGCGCCTGAGTACATCCACATCAGATGATCGCATGCTTGGAGAGGCTAGATGCGTTGACTGAGGAACACTTCCAACAAGTCCATACCAGTCACGCCGTCACGGACCAGCTGAACTAGCCGGTCGACTAAAGTCAACACTTCAGCCTTCTCCTCCGGGGTCTCGAGCAACGAGGGAGGTTGGCGGACTCGGTCCATGGTGAAGGGAGGAAGACCGGTCGACTGACCAGGAGTCGGAACATCCTTGCAGTAAAAACAACTCGACTGCCATCCCCAAACCGAATCTGGAAGGGTCATTGCGGGAAAAGCACTCCTACCTCTTGCCTAGATCCCTAAACCCCCACACATCTAGATCACCTGGGTCTTATTATCAGTCGGACTGGCCTTCTTCATAGACTGAGAGAGGCAGGTGAAAATGTGCTTGAAAAGAACCCAGTGTGGGCGACAGCCCAAGAAGGTTTCGCCAAAGAGACATACGCGGCAAGATATGTGATTGTGTTGGGAGAAAAATGATGAAGTTGGGCTCCATAAAAGTTCAGGAAACCTCAAAATAAGGATGAGGAGGCAAAGAGAAGCCGCAGTCGACATGAGTGGCTAGGAGGACGCACTCACCCTCCTACGGCTGCGGCTCGAGTTCGTTCCCCAGCAGTCTCACCCAGATCAAGGGGCAATCAAGCCCCCTGCTTCTAGATCATCCAGATCTTATTGCTGGATTGCAGGCCGGATCCAGTCCCCTGAATCCATTCGGGCGGCAATCCGGACCTTGATGACGACCCCCGACTCGTCTTCTTGCCCTTCAAGTTCACCGTCGTCGTTGCCTTCTTGGCGCGCTCTAGGGCCGCCGTCTTGTCCTTCCCCATCGCCGCGGATTGCTCACGGGCGGGGCGGCGGTGTCGAGAGCAGAGGGGTGAATGGAAGAGAAGCTGAGGAGGAAGAAGGGGAATAAGGGACACTATGAAATCGCATCGGCCTCAATGCCTTTTATGGGCTCACTTTCGAGTGGCTGACGCGTGAGCCCAGGTGACCTTGTCAAATACCGCAACAGTCACGCACTCGGTACGTGGTGAAAAAGACGGCGCGAGAATCGAGGCGCCCCTACCTAATCCGTTCCGTTTACTGTGGTGCCCTCCGTCCCGTGTGCTTCTCCAAATTTTGAATCCTGTAAGATCCGGGAACGGCAGCACAACCAATCGCGCCAAAGATTTTATACCGCTCCAACACTTGAATCACATCATTATAAGTTCACTCGACGAACTCTGAATGGATCAAGGCGACTGAAGATGAAGTCAAAGGTTCAACATGGTCCACCGACCCAAGTAAAGTGCCTCTGAAGCATGAAAATCGGGTCGGAACCATATTCAGTGTAGCGATATGATCTCAAACAGTAAAATCTCTGTGCATATGTGCAATCCCTGGATCGGTAATGCTGACACACACAGTACTCGAAGGATTTATAACAAAGTGCAATCACACAATAATTACATCGAATGTCTCAAAAGAGAACTTAATACAATAATATGGCTTAAGGCCATCTAAATAAGATAATAGCGGGAGCTTCAAAGATAAATGAGTCCATCAACTCCAACGGCATAGCTGAGTGCACGAAAACGACCTAGCACACCTTACTCTTCATTTGAAAAGTCTGCAACATAATACGTTGCAGCCCGAAACGGGTCAACACTTGGAATATGCTAGCAAAATAACACTATAGAGCAAAGGAACATGATAACAACTATTACTACATGCATATATGGCTGGTGGAGGCTCTATGGTTATTGTTTTGTGTAAAGCCAATTTTTCCCTACTGCAAAGGAATATATTTTATTTAACTACAAAGTTGGTTGATAAAATATTGAGAATGTTCCTCCAACTCAATCCCAAATAAACAATATTAATACCCCAACAAATTAAATTAAGAGTGACGAGATGAAATATGTCGGCGTCCTGGGAACGGGGGTCCCCAGACTTGCCTGCCTGCGGCCCACGACGTGGCTCCGCCAGCGGCCCCATACGACCCATCTTCACCAACAAACACTCAAGACCCTCGCGAGGGGCCGAGCCTCGCGAGGCGGACGACACAAGACCTCCTCAGGAGCGGCCTCACCAGGCTGGCTCGCGATGGCCGGAGAGATCAAGGAAAGGGACACCTCGCGAGGTTCAAGTTATGCAAGCCATGACGACTGGAGGCGGGCGCCAGCGCGCAGTGTCCTCGTTTCCTCTTTGGTGCTAAAGGGGCAAGCCTAGGCGAGGAGTCCCGAGGCATCAGGCAAAGGTTTCCATATCAGTGCAACGAGACCAAGACCAGGAGGACGGCATGACGAAGGTCACTGTGGAGCCCAAGACAACGTCTCCACTAGAGCCTTTGGCAGGCGAAGACCACCTTTAGTCAGGATAGCTGGTACTAGTTTTCTCCCTTCGAATTTGGCCGTTGTTGGCTTCCTTCCCGCTCAATATTTGGGGAGAGGACCAGGCCTCTATAAATAGGACTAGCCACCACAGTAGGAGGCAACGGATTCGGATCACCCTCACCCACGCAAGTTCACCAAGCACAAGAACACCTCACCTCAGGAGGCTGTTCTTCCCTTGTACTGTTCATCCTCAGCCCAAGAGGAAATCCACCACACCACACTAGAGTAGGGTATTACACCACAACGGTGGCCCGAACCAGTATAAATCTTGTATCTCTTGTGTTGCGGGTTCGTCGAGCTAGGCTTTGAGATCGTGGTGAGGCTAAGGGCGGGATTAGGTAGGGGGAGATCTTCGTGCGCACCCCAGTGTTCAAACCTCGAGGGTTTTGCCGGAACCCGAAATCCGACATTTGGCGCGCCGGGTAGGGGTGCGCCGGAGCTTTCCTTTCGTCGATCTGCGCCTCGCCACCACCGCGCTTCGCCCCCATGGCAGGCGCCACGCCTCCCGCCCCGATGATTGATGCCAGTGGCGGGGCCAGGGGGCTCCGAGCCTTGGCCCCCGCCTTGCAATAGGTGCAGTGGCCACCCAAGTTCAAGCCGGAGATGCCACCGTGTTATGACGGCATGGCGGACCCGGTGGCCTTCCTGATGTCGTACGAGGAAGCCGTCCTTAAGGCCGGGGGCAACGACAAGGTCATGGCCAACTGGCTTCCCATGGCCCTCACTGGCGTGCCGCGTGCCTGGCTGCTCAACCTCCCCGGATCCATGGTGGCATCTTGGGAGGAGTTGCGTGGCCTCTTCGCTGCACGCTTCACGATAGCGGCACCCCATGCGGTCGTGGCCCTCCTCGGTGGCTCGCAAGCGCCGCCCTCGGACCGCCACGCCAAGCCGTTCTTTTACCAGATCAGCACCGTTTCCGCACGGCAGGGGGCTCCCCCGGGTTGGGTGGCGCCCTAGGCCGACCTGACCTTCGTCTCGAGAGATCACCCCATCACCACCATCGGCTCGGGCGTGCTCCCAATGCTTTGCACGCCCCGCATCTGCCACGTAGCCATCACCAAGACCCTCATCGACGGCGGCGCCGGGCTCAACGTGCTCTCGGTGGAGGCCTTCAGCCTCCTTCACGTACCACTCGAGCGGCTCCGCCCCAGCAAGCCCTTCTCCAGCCTTGGCGGCGGCTCCTCCAGCCCCCTGGGGCAGATCCGTCTTCCCATGACCTTCAGCACCCGCTACAACTACCTGCCGGCGTTCTGGGAACGGGGGTCCCCAGACTTGCCTGCCTGCGGCCTGCGGCGTGGCTCAAGTGGGGGCCCAACACTGCCCAGCTTCATCAGCTCAAGCTCAAGACCTCGCAGGGGGCTGAGATTACAAGCGGACGACAGGAACCTACCTCAGGAACAGCCTCGTCAGGCAGGCTCGCGAGGATGCAGAGAGATCAAGGCAGGGTACCTCACAAGGGTGCCCTGTGACGCAAGCCATGATGATCAAGGCCAGGCGGGCGCCAGCCCGCGCAGTGTCCTCATTTCCCCTTTGGTGCAAAGGAGGCAAGCACAGGGCAAGGCATCGGGCAAAGGTTGCCGCTTCGGTGCAACAAGACCAAGACCAGCAGAACGGCAGGATGGAGGTCATCGTGGAGCCCAGGACGGTGTCACCGTTAGAGTCTTTTGCAGCCAAAGACCAACTTTAGTCACAATAATTGTACTAGATGTTCCCCTTCAAAATGGCCAATTTTTGGCGCCCTTCCCGCTCATTATTTGGGGAGAGGCCCAGGGCCTCCCTCTATAAATAGGACTAGCCACCACAGAGAGAGGAGGTCGATCTGATCGAGATCACAGAGAGAGAGAGAGAGAGAGAGAGAGAGAGAGAGAGAGAGAGAGAGGCGACTGGACTCACCCAAGCAGTTCGTCGCACCAGCTCAGGAACAGCCCCTCGTGAGGCTGTTATCCTTTTGTATTGTTCATCATCAGCCCCTGAGGCAATCCACCACACCACACACTGGAGTAGGGTATTACACCACAACGGTGGCCCGAACCATTATAAACCTCGTGTCTCTGTGTTGTTCATCCTTAGTAGTTTATATCCCTTGCAATCCTTGCATGCATGAGCTGGTAGGGGAAAGATCTCCGCGCGTAGCCCAGTGTTCGAACCTCAAGGGTCTGCCGGAACCCGAAATCCGACATTTGGCGCGCCAGTAGGTGCGCTGAATCTTTCTTCCGCTGGTCGTGTGTGATCTTCCGTCGTGTCCATGGCTGGCGCTTGCCGGGCTTCGCGCTGAAGCGCCGGCTACTTCGCGCCCGCTCGAGTCGCCAGACGGCTCCGTCGATGGACACCCGTCGTTCCCGTCGCCTGCCGCCGCTAACGCCGCCACTGCCCGGTGGGAACGAGCAGCGAGCCTCGTCCCCAAAGATCCGTCGGTGAGGCGAGACGGCCGCACCGCTACTCCTTCTTCGCCGCCCCTACCTGGTTCTTTCGTCCCAAGGCTCCAGGCCCCATGGAAGGCTCGAGCAGCGCTCATCGCGGCAAGCGAGCTCCTGCGCTACCGCCTGGCCGACGACGTCTACAACGAGTGGCTCTACCGTCGCCGAAGCTTCGTCTGCTGCGGGGCTCCCCCGCGCCGTCCCTCTCGCTGCCTCGCCCCACACCATACGCGGGAGGCAGGGGGCCGGAGGTGCCCCCGCCAGCTCCTTCCCAAGAAGGCGCCCTGGCTCCAAGGCGCATGGCCCCGGCCCGAGACCCTCCGCACCCGGCGCCCGGGCACCAAGAAAGGAGCTGCCAAGAGATCCCTCGTCCCCAAGAAGGTGCTCACGTGCTCCCAGCACCAGAGTGCCGCGACCACGCTGCAGCACCACCGCGTCAAGACCCCGTGCTGCTCCAGGCAGCGGTGCACGGGAATCCACAAGAGCAAGCTCCGCATCATCAGAGAGCCCCAGTGGCCACTGCAGGCTGCCGCGCCTTCACCGCCGAGCTACGCAGCGTCGCGTGGCCCGGAAAGTTCAAGCCAGACCTGCCTCCTCGCTACGACGGCACCGCCGATCCTGCGGAGTTTCTTCAGCTCTACGAGCTGGGCATCGAAGCCGCCAACGGGGACGAAAAGTTCATGGCGAATTGGTTCCCCATGGCGCTGAAGGACGGAGCCCGAACCTGGCTCCTAAACCTGGCTCCCGGCACGATCTCCTCCTGGGACGAGATGCGCACCGGTTTCATCGCCAACTTCCAAGGCACTCGTGACCGGCCTCCTGCCGTGAGCGACATGCGCCGCATCAAGCAACAGCCAGGAGAGACCCTGCAGAAGTACATCCAGCGCTTCAACAACGCACGCCTCAAGATTCCCAAGGTGACTGAGGAGGCCATCATCTCAGCCTTATCCGATGGTGTGCGTGACGTCAAGATGAAGGAGGAGCTGGCGATGCATGAAGACCAGTGCACATCTCTAGAGCTATTCAACTTAGCGACCAAGTGCGCCAGGGCTGAGGAAGGGCGCCTGTCCCTCCTCGAGCTTCCAGCTGCCGATCCAGAAGAGAAGAAGCCCAAGGCCAAGGACGTGAAGCGCAAGGGGGCTGCAGTGCTCATGCAGAACCAGACACCAAGCGAGGCAAGGATCAGCCCGAGTCTTCCAAGGGCAGCCGGTACTGTGTGTACCACGATCTCCACACCCACAACACCAACGAATGCCAAGAGCTCAGGGCCGTGCGAGAAGGGCGGATCGGTCGACGCCCCGACCGCAGTGATCGAGGCTACGGTCAAGGAGGAGGAAGAGGCGCAGGATGCTGGGAAGACCGTGGCCCTCGCCTGGGATGGCGTGACAGACCTCGCGAGGACAGCTAGCAGGACCAGCCTCGCGAGCGAGGTTGGAGGGACCAACCTCGCGAGGATCGCCCTCAGGGCAATGCAGGGCTCCCTCCTCTACCGCAGCCGCCATGGAGGTATGAAGACAATCATCAGGACGAGTCGGGCTGGGGGCTTCCAGGAGCCGCACGCGATCGCTTGCATCCTGGGTGGCGCTCAGGCCCCAGCCTCTCAGCGCATCTTCAAGCAGTTTGCTCATGAGGTGAATGCAGTCCTCCCCAAGCCAGAGGCCACACGCCCTCTCAGGTGGTCGTCATGCGCTATCACATTCAGTTCGGCGGATCAGCTCAAGTGCGCGACAACGGCCGGAGTCCTCCCCATGCTTTGCTCACCAGTCATCAGCAACGTGCAAGTCACCAAGACCCTCATCGATGGCGGAGCAGGACTCAACGTCCTATCTGTCGAGACATTCAACGATCTCCAAGTGCCATACGATCAGCTTCAGCCGACCAAGCCTTTCTCCGGAGTCACCGATGGTTCCACCGTCCCGATAGGGCAAGTCCGCCTTCCTGTCACCTTCGGACAGCGCAACAACTACCGCAGCGAGCTCATCGACTACGACGTTGCCCACATTCGCCTGCCATACAATGCCATCCCCGGGTACCCAACTTTGGCCAAGTTCATGGCAGTGACTCACCATGGCTACAATGTCCTCAAGATGCCAGGAAGCGGAGGAGTCATCACAGTGCCTTGCGAGGAAAGGGATGCAGTGTGCTCTCTTGAGCGTGCCTTCCAAGCGCAGCAATCGAAGACCCAGATCACAGGAGCGGGAGACTTCCCGAGACGATCCCAAAGAAGAAGAAGGCCTCACCTGGTCCAAGCCCTCGTGGGGTAGGCACCTCCGGAGGCATGGCAACAGGACCCGCGCCCGTTCAAGGGGCGCCACCCTCTGACGCATAGGAAGGCGCGCCCGGCGCCCTCCTCAGGCAGGGCTCGGGGGCTCTTTCATGGCGAGCCACCGACCTAGCCGGAGTCACGAGGGAGGCGCTCGGGCACCACTTGGAGGCGTGCTTCAAGGCACGTTTCCCTTAGGAAGGAGCGAAGCAAGGATGGACAAACCCTCAGGAGTTCATCGCGAGGAGCACTCAGGAGCTACATGAGTCAAGAGTCATGCGCGCCTGTTGCCGCTTGCCCGCCGTGGCCCCACATCCAGGCGAGGATGCTGGGCTGCGAATCTGCATCGACATACCAGGGCTCAACCGAGCCGCGTCTCAGGAGCGCCTCTGGCCCTCACGCGTGGGGCGTTGCGAGGGTCCACCTCACAACTACGTTCACATGCCTTTCAGCCTGCCGAACGCAGTTGCTGCCCATCAGCGCCTGCTGAGGGGCGCTCTGGAGGCTCAGGAGGTCAAGCAGCACGCGGTCCTGGCAGAGATGGAGATGGCTCTCGAGGAACCCCCCGTACCCCCGGAGCCTCCCGAGGCTCCAGGTCCGGAGGACTCGTGAGGGCCGGCTTCCTCGTTACGCGTCATCCGCTACCTCAACACCCCGCCATCTCTGACCATACCAGGTGACACCTTTCCAAGTTTCGTTTTCAGCTGGGAGCGCCCCTCGGGCTGCATCATTCCCAGGCTGAGTGGGTCCGTCCCTACGACATGTACCCCTTTTTCTTATGTTCTTTACTTACCTTGTTGGGGGCGCCCCTCGGGCTGCATTATCCCCAAGCTGCTCGGGCCAGACCCAGTGGCGTATGCTTTCTCTGCACCTATCTAGATGGATTTGCTCCTTCGCACTTAACCTGATTCATGCAATTATTGCCTACTACCTGTCGCGGGCCTCTCCGCCCTAATGCAAAGCGCTTGCACGTTAAAGGGGGGTACACGAGCATCGCGACTCATGGGCTCTTCTTGGCTCTCCAGCCCTCACCCCCAGCCTTGACCCACGGCATCGCGACACATCATACCAGCCGTCAGCCGAGCTAGCTCGAGGGCCGGGACCTGAGGACATAGAGCATTTGCATTCTAACCCTGCAGGAACACACCAATGATAAAGGCCCAGAGCTAGGCGCAACCTGCCTCGAGGTAGGGCCCCATGAGTCCCGCGCTGGCTCACGGGTGCCCAGATTAACCTCTCCTAGCCCTACCGTGCCGACCACGTGTCAGGGCGGGGCTGTACACACCCCGGGGGCTCCTCCCGGAGTGAAGCCCCCTCCCATGAACCAGTGGAAGCACCATGCTCCGAATTGGCTGACGACACTGCCGAGGAGCGGCTATGACCGTACACATACGAAAGCGCTATGCTCCGCACTGGTGATAAACAACTAAGAGCGGCTCATAACCGTATCAACCTCAAGGAGCCCAGAGCTCAGTGTCTGGCGCCATCACAACGCCTCCCCTCGGGAGTGCCGCGCGTGGGGGCTGGACACGGGGGCCTCGCCCGGACATACGCCACCCAGCCAGTTCCCCCGGACCTGGTCGTCGCGCGCCTCCCTGAGCGGAGCCAAGGTACGAAATTCGTTTGAACGTCAAGGGGGACTCCTGAGCATCGCGACTCAGGAGCCTAACTGGTCACGTAGCCCCTCACTCCTTAGTCCCATCCTTGGTCTCCGGTCGGGGCTAACAGCGGTTGAGGTATGCCCGGGGCCGGCCCCTGCCGACGTAGAATGACCAATCCACTCCTATGTCTCCTATCCCTACTTGTTGTTCGCGCGTCAAGGGGGACTCCTGAGCATCGCGACTCAAGAACCTAACTTGCCACATAGCCGCTCACTCCTTAGTCCCGTCCTTGGTCTCCGTTCAGGGCTAACGGCGGCTGAGGTATGCGCGGGGTCGGGCCCTGCCAACATAGAACACATGCAAGTAGGTGGGAAGAATGCGAATTCGAAGCAAATATTACAAGCCATAAGTCTTTTTCACAACACCAAACACAAAGTTTAAACGCCTCCACGAGGCATGGTGCATGTTGCAGGGATTGAAACAGAGCAGGAGCTGCGAAGGGATCACTCTCCTGTGGCGCCACCACCTCCCGACGCCGCGGAGCTGGCGGCACCACGCCCAGGCAAGGTGCTGAAGGCGCGAAACTTCCCCAGCAGGGCCTCGGCTCGGCCTTTCCGCGGCCTCGGCGGCATCGGCAAGGTCACGCTCCACAGGCTCTAGCAGGCCGCCGAGGTCGGTCTTTGGGGTCGTGAAGGTAGACGTGGCTGAGGATACGCGTCAGTGCTGATGAAGACAAGGCGCGCGCCTCGGCCTCGGCCGTGGGGGCAAGGCCGTCCGCGACATCTTCAAGTGCTCGGACCGAGAAAGGAAGCAGCTTGGCGGGGCCGTCCTCTGCACCAGCCAATAGCTCCCCCAGGCCACCCTCGTAGAGCGTCTTCAACGCGGAGCGAGCCTTCTCCTCCAACTCGGCGAAGGCCACCCGGTCCTCAGCCAGGATCTTTGCCTTCCTGTCGAGCTCGATCCTCTCCGCCTTCAGCGATTGTTCCTGCGTCTCCAACCGGCTGCGGCAGCCATCAAGCTCGGCGTCCCGGTTCTTGACGGCGGCCTCCCGAGCCTCCATCTCCTTCTCCTTCTCCTGGCGACCACGGACCTCCTTGGCGAGCTCGTCGCGCAGACCTAGCAGCTCGGCCTCCAGCGCCTTGCAGCGGTCCCGGGCGCCCGCGGCTTCGCCCAGGGCAGCGTCGCGAGCGGCCTTGGCCTGCCAAGCGGCTTGCTTCTCCCCATCGGAGGCCGACGCGGCTTGGCTCAGCACCGCCCGGACGGACGCAGTAGAGCGGGCCCAGCCAGAAGCCAGTTCCAGGCGCCCGGCCACCAGACAAGGATCAGCATTCCGAAGATCCTCCCGCAGTCGGCTCAGTTTGCTAGCAGCCTGGTCCAGGATGGCCGAGGAATCAGAGGAGACTGGAGCCGGCGGAGCAGGTGTAGAAGATGGCAGCGTGATCACGGATTGGGAAGAAGGAGCCCCCTGGGCCTTGGGCACCTCAGCAACAACATCAAGCCCAGGCACCTCCGGAGTCAGCGGGACCACGTGGGCTGACTCACCTCCACAGTGCCCCTGCTGGGCTCGCGAGGATGACCGGGCAGGGGATGCGCGAGCTTCCTTGCCTCCTTTCCCCGCAGGTGGAGCCGCAGCCACGACATGCGAACCCGTCTTAAGCAGGGCCACAGGAGCCCCCTTCGGCCTCTTTGCTGCAGGTGCCGACCTGGTCAAGAGAATACAGACGTCAGGCCCCAGCGGCAGAAGCAAAGCAAACCACGGATCAAACACTCACTGGTCGTCGTCCCCAGACCCAGGCAGCCTCCGACCGAACTTGAAGCCTGAGAGCCTGCGGCTGGGATCAGCCTCGGGAGGACCAGAAGCAGTAGGCGCGTTGGGAAGGCCGGGGCTGGACTCAGAACGCCCTGGAGTGAGAGCGGACCCTGGGGGAACCAGCCCCGACCTGCCCTTCCTCAGAACCAAGGGAGAATCCTCCCCTCCTCGCCTGGCGTCGGCCTCGTTGTCGTCCGGCATGGAGCAAAGGGCGCGGGACCTGCAGCGAGGGAAGGAGTCCCCCGACTCCTCGCCAGGCGCCTCGAAGTCGGAACCTCCTCCTTCCACCTCCTCTTCTTCCTCCTCACTCCCACTGGAGTTGCTGGAGGAAACGTTCACCGTCGCCAACATCGCCAGATCCTCGGGAGCCCGGGCAGGCACCAGCCCCTCACCATTGAAGGTGGGCATGTCGTTCACCACTTGCTCCCAATCGCCCTTGAAGAGCAGGGGGCAGGAGCACCCTCGGTGTGCCACGTCCCCCCGTCCAAGGAATGGAGAGCCGTGGCCAGATCTTTGTCAGAGAGGGCCTTGGAGGTCAGGCGGAGGTCATCGCCTGCCTCCCCCAGCCTCCTCAATGGAAGCGAATGTTCCCGGAGCGGAGCCACCCAATGTTCCAGGAACTCCCTCAGGAGCGTAGCCCCGGTCAACTTCGCCGCCCCCAAGTTGGCTAGCCACATATCCGCGTCTATCCTCTTCAGCAACACCTTCGCGTGAGAATCGACGAGCTCTGCGCGGGACCACGCATCAACAGCCTCGGGCTGCCCCAACGGCAGCGCCAGACGGGGATGGATGCGCCCGACGTCCACCATGACCCACTTGCTCCTGAAGCCTTCAAACCTCTTCCTGGACTTGGAGATGGAGTTGGAGCTGGACTATGCGATGAAGCTTCGCGCCGCATGATAATAGAGCCCCGGGGAGACCGGAGGGAAAAGTAATGGCGCGCAAAGGCCACCGAGGGCTTTATCCCAACATGAGCCTCATGATAGTAAGCGAAGATCGCCCGGAGAGGAGAACAGAGTTGGGGTGGAGATCACGAGCTTGCAAGTTGTATTGGCGGAGAACGTGAAGAAGAACTCGGAGAAAGGAGGGACCAGATCGGGCGATAATGGCGCTCACGAAGAACGGGTAGAAGGTGCTCCCTGCCTTCGTGCTGATCGAGCCGGCCTTGAGCAGTCGCCCCCTTGTTGCCCTCGCCACCGTCCTCCGGCGCATGAGGGCGAGATTCTTCACCGACACAGTCGGAGGATCCAGAGCCGGAAGGTACCAAGCCTCAGTCGGAGTCTTGCGAGGAGCCATAGCTGTAGGATGGGAGGGATTGAAGCAGATCTGGAGGATTTCGGAAGCAAGGAGGAGAAGGGCGAAAGGGGATCTGGAGCAAGACGAGCGAGAACAAGCACCAAGTCTGGTCCGGGCCTCCTTTTTGTCAGAAGGGCAGTTGCCGAGGCATCGTGGGGAGGCGGAGACACCCACGACCAACCAATCGCCACGCGGCGCCCAAGGCCACAGGCTGTTGGGGCCCGCGGTGCTTCGCACATGCCTCTTCGCTTCTTTGCTAAGCCAAGTCCGGGCGCGCCTTGGGCCCGGGGACTACTGTCGGTGTTCTGGGAACGGGGGTCCCCAGACTTGCCTGCCTGCGGCCTACGGCGTGGCTCAAGTGGGGGCCCAACATGGCCCAGCTTCATCAGCTCAAGCTCAAGACCCTCACGAGGGGCCAAGCCTCGCGGGGCGGACGACAGGAACCTACCTCAGGAACAGCCTCGTCCGGCAGGCTCACGAGGAGGCGGAGAGATCAAGGCAGGGTACCTCGCGAGGGTGCCCTGTGACGCAAGCCATGACGATCAAGGCCAGGCGAGCCCGCGCAGTGTCCTCATTTCCCCTTTGGTGCAAAGGAGGCAAGCACAGGCCAAGGCATCGGGCAAAGGTTACCGCTTCGGTGCAACAAGACCAAGACCAACAGAACGGCAGGATGGAGGTCATCGTGGAGCCAGACGGCCACTGTCGCCGAGTCTTTGGCAGCCGAAGACCAACTTTAGTCAGGATAAGTGTACTAGATGTTCCCCTTCAAAATGGCCAATTGTTGGCGCCCTTCCCGCTCATTATTTGGGGAAAGGCCCAGGGCCTCCCTCTATAAATAGGACTAGCCACCACAGAGAGAGGAGGATCGATCTGATCGAGATCACACACAGAGAGAGAGAGAGGCGATTGGACTCACCCAAGCAGTTCGTCACACCAGCTCAGGAACAGCCCCTCGTGAGGCTGTTCTCCCTTTGTATTGTTCATCCTCAGCCCCTGAGGCAATCCACCACACCACACACTGGAGTAGGGTATTACACCTAGCGGTGGCACGAACCGATATAAACCTCGTGGTCTACGTGTTGTTCATCGTTAGTAGTTTAGATCCCTTGCAATCCTTGCACGCATGAGCTGGTAGGGGAAAGATCTCCGCGCGCACCCCAGTGTTCGAAACTCAAGGGTCTGCCGGAACCCGAAATCCGACACTACCGCACCGAGCTGATCGACTTTGACATCGCCCACATCGGCCTCCTGTACAACGCTATTCTCGGGTACCCGGCTCTGGCTCAGCTCATGGCGGCGACCCGTCGGCCTTCAACCTCATGAAGATGCCTGGGAGCAAGGACGTCCTCACCATAGTGGGAGATACCAAGGAGGCTCTGGCGGCACTCAAGCTTGCCCTGAAGACCGCCGCGGCGGTGCAACCCGCTGACGCTGTCGGATGTGGGGTTCCGGCAAACCCTTAAGGTTCGAACACTGGGGTGCGCGCGGAGTCTTTCCCTCCTACCGATCTACGCCCTAGCTCGCTAAGATCTCGTGGACGAACTCGACGAACTCGCAACACAGAGAGACACGAGATTTGTACCTGTTCGGGCCATCGTCGTGGTGTAATACCCTACTCCAGTGTGGTGGTGGATTGCCTCTTGGGCTGATGAAGAACAGTATAGGGGAAGGAACAACCTCCTGAGGTTGAGGTGTTCTTGTGCTTGGTGACTTAGTGGGTGATAGCTGGATGAACTGCCCCCCTCAGGTTGGATCAGGCGAAGATAATATGCCCCTACTGTGGCGACTAGCTTTACTTATATAGGCCCTGGTCCTCTTCCCACATATTGAGCGGGAAGGGAGCCAACAACAGCGGGCAAATTTGAAGGGAGACAGCTAGTACAAGCTATGCTGACAAAAGTGGTCTTCGCCTGCGAAAAAGCTACGAGTGGTGACGCCGTCTTGGGCTCCACGATGACCTCCGTCTTGCCGTCCTCCTGGTCTTGGCCTCGTTGCACCAATATAGCAACCTTTTCCTGATGCCTCGGTACTCTTCGCCTGTGCTGGCCTCCTTAGCACTAAAGAGGAAACAAGGACGATGCACGCGTTGGTGCCCACCTGGCACCCGCCTGGAGCCGATCGTCATGGCTCACGTCACAAGAGCCTCGTGAGGTTTGCCCCGCCTTGATATCTCCGCTCCTCGTGAGCCTGCCTGACTAGGCTGCTCCTGATGAGATCTTGCCTCGTCCGCCTCGCGAGGCTTGGCCCCTCGCGAGGGTCTTGGATGCCTTGTTGATGAAGATGGGCCGCACGGCTCGGCCGCTTAGCCATGCCGTGGGCAGGCGAGCAAGTCTGGGGACCCCCATTCCTGTGACGCCGACAAGAGCCCCGGGCCCAAGGCGCTGGCTTCGGGCTTCAGCTTCACTGGCCGAAGCCAAGGGTCAAGTTTGGAGCACCGCGGGCCCCAAAAGCCTGCGACCTCGGTTGACGCATGGCAGCTGATTGGACGTGGGCGTCTCCGCTTCCCCATGCTGCCTCGGCAACAACTTGACCTGACAAAAGGCTGGCGCAGGCAGTTCTCGCCTTCATTGCTTCTTTCTCGCCTCGCTCCAGATCCCTTCTTGATCCTTGCTGCCGCTGCCTCCAGATCTGCTCCAATCTCATCCTGCATCTGTGATCCATGGCGCCGCGCAAGGTCAAGACTTCCTCGGCACCGGCCTAGTATGAGCTGGCCCTTGAGGCCCCACCGTAACAGAGAAGAGCCTCACCTCCGTGCGCCTGCTGACGGTGGGTGAGAGCAATGAGTGGGGTGAGACCGAGCTCCGGCCCGCCTCCGACGTGCCGGAGCCTGAGGGAAGCACCTTCTTCCCCTTATTCTCGAGCAGCGTTGCCATCGGGTTGGTTCCTCCCTTCTCCGATTTCTTTTATGAAGTCCTTGACCACTACAGGCTGCAAGCATTGCATCTGCATCCCAACTCTGTCCTCCTCCTGTCCATCTTTGCCTATTACTATGAGGCGTACCTGGGCGTGATGCCATCTGTGGCATTCCTGCGCCATTTCTTCTTCCTCCGTGTCAGCGAGGTGCACGTTTCCAGATGCGCTAATTTCGTCGCATGCGGCAAGGCCAACTCGATCTCGAGCTCTGGGAAGAGGCCGACAACATCCGATCCAAATGGTTCATGATGGACGTCAAGCGTGCCGATCCGCGTCTGGTGTTGCCAATGGCGGCGCCCTCTTCCCACGGGGGGTGGCCCAAGGCGGAGCCTACCAACGAGCGAGCATCGCTTTTTCTGGGTAGATGGTGACTGACTTGAAGCCGGGCAACGCGAGGGCGGCCAAAGTGACGGGGGTCATGCTCCTGAGGGAGTTCTTGACGCTGCGAATTTCTCCGCTCCAGGCGCGTGCGCACCCCCTGTGGGAGCATGAAGAAGAGGGAAACAAGACCCGCCTGAGGCCGGGGGACCTGCCTGGCGATGAATTGGCCGCTGTCCTGCGTCTCATAGTCGGGGATAACCAGGAGTACCCGCCAAGCGCTGTCGGATTTCGGGTTCCGGCAGACCCTTGAGGTTCGAACACTGGGGTGCGCGCGGAATCTCGCCCTCTACCTACCTGCACCCCGCCGCCTCGCTAGGATCTAAACTACGAAAGGAACAGCACAAGAGACACAAGGTTTATACTAGTTCGGGCCACCATTGTGGTGTAATACCCTACTCTAGTTTGTGGTGCGGTGGATTGCCTCTTGGGCTGATGGTGATGAACAATACAAGGAAGAACAGCCTCGCGAGGGTCTGTTCTTGGCCGGGGCGATGAACTGCTTGGGGGAGCTCAGTCGCCTTCTCTCTCTTTCTCTCTCTTGGATCCAGCTATTGATTCGATGCCTCTACTATGGTGGCTAGCCCTACTTATATAGGCAAAGGCCCTGGGCCTCTTCCCAAATATTGAGCGGGAAGGGCGCCAACAATTGGCCATTTTGAAGGGGAACATCTGGTACACTTATCCTGACTAAAGTTGGTCCTCGCCTGTCAAAGGCTCTGGTGACGCCGGCTTGGGCTCCACAATGACTTCCTTCCTGCCGTTGGACTGGTCTTGGTCTTGTTGCACTGAAATGGACGCCTTTGCTTGATGCTCTCGCCTGCGCTTGCTCCCTTTGCACCAAAGAGGAAAGGAGGATACTGCACGGCCTGGCGCCCATGGTCGTCATGGCTTGCGTCATGGGCACCTCGTGAGGTACCGCGCCTTGATCTCTCCGCCTCCTCATGAGCCAACTCCGATGAGGTTGCACCGAGGAGGCTCCCTGTCGTCCGCCCCGTGAGGCTTGGCCCCTCGCGAGGGTCTTGAGCTTGTGTTGATGAAGATGGGCCGTCATGGGTCCCCCCTTTGAGCCACGCCGCAGGCCGCAGGCAGGCAAGTCTGGGGACCCCTGTTCCCAGAACACCGACAGTAGCCCCCGGGCCCAAGGCGCGCCCGGACTTGGCTGAGCAGAGAGGCTAAGGGGCAGTCTGAGCGCCTGGGCTCCTAACAGCTCAAGGGCCTTGGGCGCCAGCGTGGCGGTTGATTGGACATGGGCGTGCACTGTTCCCCACGCCTCCTTATTTTGTGCCGTGCTATCTTGGACTCAGAGTCGCACCACAGCTGCTCCCCTTTTCGCTGCTCGACCGTCCCCCACTCTTCCTCCTCTCGAACTCCAGCTTCTGCTCCCAATCCAATCTAGAACCTTCCTCCCCCCTTCCGTTGCCATGGCTCCGACGAAGAAGGGAAGAGGGAAGAAACCCATGCCTCCGCCTCGCTCACCGTCGTCGGCGGCCCCCGCCGTCGATCGGTCAATCATACTCAATCGAGAGGGCCTTGGCAAGGTCAGCTCGGCTTTGGCCACCATCTTCAACGAATGCAGGCGGACGACGGCCTGGCCCGCGTCCCACTTCGCCATCGACAGGATAATCACTGAGGTCCAGTATTTTGCCGACGCCCTGTGGGCGGGGCTGGTTCCCCCCTTCTCCGATTTCTTCAATGCTGTGCTCTCCCACTATCAGATCCATATGATGCACTTGGGTCCGGAATCCATCACTCTTCTTGCGGTCTTTGCCTTTGTTTCCGAGGCGATGATGGGCATTCTTCCCTCGATTGCCTTGTTTGCGCCACTTCTTCTCTCTCAAGCCTTGTTGACCCGCTTACCAATGTTCGGGGTGTGTGAGCTTCATTGCTGCATCTGAAACAGCGGCTTCAGGGATTGACTTCACCCTTCCTCCGCTCGCGCCTGGGTTCCACGAGCGGTGGCTGTACGTGGACGTGGGGGTGCCCAGCCCCCTGCTGTCGCAGCCAACATCACCTGCTGTCCCCAATTCAGGCTGGGGCCAGGAGACACTCACGAGCCCCCGGCTTGCCTTCGTCTGGCGTC